>BSBM01002491.1:75000-85000 GCA_027924585.1 Larix kaempferi | reverse complement strand
GCACCCTCCCGCACGGCATCATATAAAAAGGCTAAGGCGAGAAGCCAAGAAGGTAGCTGCAACTAAGTTGGAAATTCGGGTAAGGGGGAAGTTCGGAGCTAGGGAGGCTATCCGACCTCTGTCCGTCCGCACGGTCTCTTCCGGCGAAGTCCGGCCGCAGCAAGGTGCTGCTACAGCGCAGAATTTGGCAGGTTCGCACACAGTGCGGTTGCACAGTGAGACATTTCCGCGGCAGCAGCAAGGGTTTGCAGCAGCGGGCAGTTTCAGGAGTTAGACGCATGTTGGAAGGGTTAACTCTCTCTTTGTATTTTGTATGTCTATTGTAAGGCGTGCTGCTTGTTGGGCACACGCCGGAGCTCTGCTAGGGAAACTCCACCTGTTGTAAACGATTGATTATACAAAGCTTAAGGGTTGATGGTTTGGAAACCCCAGCTTATACTTGCGTGTGCTATTTACTCGATGTTCATGCATACGTAAAATTGGCTAAGTGTGGATGCGGTAGGAACATGTTAACTGTTATAAACAAGTAAACGAAGTTGCGAGTGTTAAGTTGAAAAGTTTCCGCAGGTTAGGCGTAGTCTGCTGGTGCGACGCTTGAGTTGGCCACGCCCTCAAGTCGTTCCCAGGCAGTGCCGCACACCACATTTGGACGCTGGTGACTAGCGAAAAAGCGTGGCTCTGACACATAGTGTCACGGCCGCGCTTTCTGCACGGCACTCACACTTGCATGGGAGCCTTGCGCTCCCGCCCAAGAGGCTGGCTTGGGCGCCCGGTCGGGCAAAGCGACGATCGGCTGCAAGGAGACTTAGCGAGGAAGGAAAGCTACCCGGAGACGGAACGATGAGTGGGGTGCGTGGACCTAGCCCGGGCGCACTCCCACCGAAGACGCCCACACAACACTTCGGCGCATGGCAAGCCCGAGAGTGGGGCGCGGCTGCACGCTGGCAAGAAACGGGGCGCACCCTTGGACCGCTGGACACACTCAAGTGTTGGAGTAGTGGCGCGTTGGCCAAGCGCCCACGCACTCCGCGGAGCAGCGCCCAAACGGACCGGCACTCGACGCAGCAAGCCAAAGCGATGGGCGGAAGGGAAGGGAAGGTGGACCGGACGCCAGCGGAAGAACGAACTCGGGTTCGCAGCCAAGAAACGAGCTCGGGTTCGCATCCCAGAAATGAGCTCGGGTTGGAAGCCAAGAAAGGAGCTCGGGTTGGGAGCCACGGCAGAGAGCTCGGGTCGGGAGCCAAGGGACGACGCCCAACAAAATGGACCGAAACGCGCGGATTGCGGGGGACTTGGACCAAGACCCTTTCAAATGGCACGTCGGCGGGAGGCTGACGTGGGCGCCAAGCAAGGGTGCGCCCAGGGTGGGGCCGCACCCTCCCACACGGCACCATGTATATAGGCTTAAGGCCAAAACGAAGGAGGGGGCGTTCAAGCAAGGAATTTCGGACAAGGCAAGGAGACGCAGAGCTAGGGAGGCAGTCCAAGCTCTGTTCTCGCGCACGGTCCGTTCCAGCAGAATCCGGCTGCAGCAGGGTTGCGGAAGAGGCAGAACTTGGCAGGTTTTGCACCCGTTCCGGTTGCACAGTGAGACAGTTCGGCAGCATACGCGGGTTGCAGAAGTCGACGGTCCCATGGAGTTGGGACGCCCGAGCAGGGGGCAGCTCTGTCATTCTGTAATTTCTATATCTGTTGTAAGGCGTGTTGCTGGTTTGGCTCACGCCGGAGATCTGCCGAGTTTTAGGGCAACTCCGCTTGCCGTAAACAATTGATTATACAAACGATAAACGGGCTGGCCGGTTTGGCAACCCCAACTTATTCCCGCGTCGTGTTTTACTTGCGTATTGCACTCGCTGATAATTGGCTAAGTGTTGATGCTGTCTGTCGTAAACGTGCTTATGAGTTAAACAAGTAAACGAGTAAACTGTCAAGCCGAAAAGCTTCCGCGGGTTTAGGCGTAGTCTGCCGGTGCAACGTTTGAGCTGGTCTCACCCTCAAGACGTTCCCGGGAAGTGCCGCACACCACAGTTAGTCGCTTGAGACAAGCCAGAAATTGTGGCTGTGACACATAGCCCATGCGGCACTTCCTGGGGCGAAACCAGCCCGGCAGGCCACACCCAACCCGCGGATTGCCCACGCCTCATCTCTTTAACAGTTCCTTGCTTAGCCTTTTTTTCTTGATGTGCACTTCCTACAGTAAACGCATGCCAAACACAAGAGCAAGAGATAAATGCATAGGAGGGTGGCACTCCAAACTCGGACGTGCCTAACACCCCTTTTGCAATATTCATGGTTCAAAGAGACTTTACATATAACATCGGAGGGCTGCCACATCCCGGCACCTCATCCGTGAGCCTGCCACACTGGGCAGCTCAAGATACAACATCAACTGATGGGCAATCGGCCAGTGTCCAGGCTCTACCGCAGTAGCATCCACGGTCTGCATCCGCACTCTGTCTCTGTTGCACTCCGTCGCAAGCCTCCCGGCTTCCTATCGTCCGTCCCAGTCTGGGAAACCACTTCGGCATGCTGCCGTCCGTCTGCAGCCTTGCCTGCAACGATACCGCTGTCCTTCCGCAGCATCTGCCAACCAACTGGGCGCACTCTCTCTCGTCTAACCATGCCCAAGAGAGCCCCCACAAGACCGATGTCCGTCTGCAGTCCTGTCCGCACCGCACCGCTGTCTTCCGCAGACTAGGCTGACTGCCACACGTCTAAGTCCCGGCAGAAACTTAGACTTCGCACAGGCACCTCCCATGAGGCCAGCCGCAGGCAAAGCACCTCCACGTACTGTGGCATTCCTCCTGCGCTGCGGATCCTTACCTCGTTGCAGAGGGAACTTCTGGAACCGTGCACGAGCTGCTTTCTCCGGAAAGTGTGCCCTCCTCTGGAGCTTTCGGAGGACGGGCACGCCCTGCGTGTGCCTCAGGCCCCAACCTCGGTTGAATTGAACCGCTTGGATCGATCGAACCGGCACCGTTGTCCGCTTCACCTCTCCGTGCTCTTGGACCTTTAAATATCCACTGAGGAATTCCCGGGTTTCAAGGCCACGTATATCGGAAGTGCCCAACTCTAATAAGATCCATTGTAGCCGAAAAGAGAGTAAGGAGACCCATATCCGGACATCTAAGGGAGCTCGAACACCAATGAGAAATTTTGAAGACAAGATGGGTGTCAATGCATGCATACCCAACACAGGTAGTACTACGAGAACATCTTTGAAGGAACCTTGAACAAAATTAAGACAGGCGCCTTTTCCGCGGGCCAACCTGCTTCCTTTATTCTTGGTTGCTCCCCATCACTTGACTCATCCGCTCCCAGGTCGAGCTCCTCCTCGGGCGCACATGCGGCGGGCTCCCAAGGCGAGCTCAAAACGTTAAGCCGTGACCGATTCTTGTTCTTGTCTTCCACTTCCTTGTCTTGTTGCCGGGCGCTCACTTGGTGGGCGCGCTTGCGCTTGCCGGCGGACTCGTTTCTTTGGGCGCACGTGTGCGGGGCTCCCAAGGCGAGCTCAAAATGTTGCTGAGACGCGACCGGTTCTTGTTCTTATCTTCCGCCGCCTTCTCTTTTTGCCGGCGGACTCGTTTCTTTGGGCGCACCTCCGCCGGTCTTCCAAGTCGAGCTCCTCCTTGGGTGCAAATGTGCCGGCCTCCCAAGGCGAGCTCAAAACGTTGCTAGGACGTGACCGATTCGTGTTCTTCTCTTCCGTTGCCTTGTCTTTTTGCCGGGCGCTCACTTGGGTGGGCGTGCTTCCGTTTGCCGGCGGACTCGTTCCTTCGGGCGCACATGCGTCGGGCTCCCAAGGCGAGCTCAAAACGTTAAGACGTGACCGATGCCTGTCCTTGTCCGCCGTTGCCTTTTCTTTTTGCCGGGCGCGCTTCCCTTTTCTGGAGATGGAGTTGTTTCTTAGGGCGCACATGTGCCTGGCTCCCAAGGCGATCTCAAAACGTTGAGCCGTGACCGATTCTTGTTCTTGTCCGTCGTTGGCTTGTCTTTTTGCCGGGCGCTCACTTGGGTGGGCGCGATTCCGTTTGCCGGCGGACTCGTTTCTTTGGGCGCACATGGGCCGGGCTCCCAAGGCGAGCTCAAAACGTTAAGCCGTGACCTGTCCTTGTTCTTGTCCGCCGTTGGCCTGTCTTTTTGCCGGGCGCTCACTTGGGTGGGCGCTCTTCCGTTCGCCGCCGGACTCGTTTCCTTGGGCTCACGCGTGCCGGGCTCCTAAGGCGAGCTCAAAACGTTAAGCCGTGACCGATTCTTGTTCTTGTCCGCCGTTGCCCCGTGTCTTTGCCGGGCGATCACTTGGGTGGGCGCGCATCCGTTTGCCGGCGGACTCGTTTCTTTGGGCGCACATGTGAAGGGCTCCCAGGGCGAGCTCAAAACGTTACGCCGTGACCAATTCTTGTTCCTGTCCGCCGTTGCCTTGTCTTTTTGCCGGGCGCTTGCTTGGGTGGGCGCGCTTCCGTTTGCCGGGGGACTCGTTTCTTTGGGCGCACAGGCGACGGGCTCGCAAGGCGAGCTCAAAACGTTAAGCCCCGACCAATTCTTGTTCTTGTCCACCGTTGCCTTGTCTTGTTGCCGTGCGCTCACTTGGGTGGGCGCGCTTCCGTTTGCCGGAGACGGAGTCGTTTCTTTGGCCGCACATGTGCCGGGCTCCCAAGGCGGGCTCAAAACGTTAAGCCGTGACCAATCCTTGTTCTTGTCCGCCGTTTCCTTGTCTTTTTGCCGGGCGCTCGCTTGGGTGGGCGCGCTTCCGTGTCCCGGCGGACTCGTTTCTTTGGGCGCACATGTGAAGGGCTCCCAGGGCGAGCTCAAAACGTTAAGCCGTGACCAATTCTTGTTCTTGTCCGCCGTTTCCTTGTCTCTTTGCCGGGCGCTCACTTGGGTGGGCGCGCTTCCGTTTGCCGGGGGACTCGTTTCTTTGGGCGCGCAGGTGACGGGCTCCCAAGGCGAGCTCAAAACGTTAAGCCGTGACCAATTCTTGTTCTTGTCCGCCGTTGCCTTGTCTTGTTGCCGTGCGCTGACTTGGGTGGGCGCGCTTCCGTCTGCCGGAGATGGAGTCGTTCCTTTGGGCGCACATGTGCCGGGCTCCCAAGGCGGCCTCAAAACATTAAGCCGCGAGCAATTCTTGTTCTTGTCCGCCGTTGCCTTGTGTATTTTTGCCGGGCGCTCGCTTGGGTGGGAGCGCTTCCGTTTGCCGGCGGACTCGTTTCATTGGGCTCACATGTGCCGGGCTCCCAAGGAGAGCTCAAAATGTTAAGCCGTGGCCGATTCTTGTTCTTGTCCGTCGTTGGCCTGTGCTTTTGCCGGGCGCGCACTTGGGTGGGCACGCTTCCGTTTGCCGGCGGACTCGTTTCCTTGGGCTCACGTGTGCCGGGCTCCCGAGGCGAGCTCAAAACGTTAGGCCGTGACCAATTCTTGTTCTTGTCCGCCGTTGCCTTGTCTTGTTTCCGTGCGCTCGCTTGGGTGGGCACGCTTCCGTTTGCCGGCGGAGTCGTTTCTTTGGGCTCACGTGTGCCGGGCTCCCAAGGCGAGCTCAAAACGTTAAGCCGTGACCAATTCTTGTTCTTGTCCGCCGTTGCCTTAGCTTTTTCCCGGGCGCTCACTTGGGTGGGCGCGCTTCCGTTTGCCGGCGGACTCGTTTCTTCGGGCGGCACATGTGCCGGGCTCCCAAGGCGAGCCCAAAACGTTAAGCCGTGACCAATTCTTGTTCTTGTGCGCCGTTGCCTTGTCCTTTTGCCGGGCGCTCACTTGGGTGGGCGCGCTTCCGTTTGCCGGCGGACTCGTTTCTTCCTTGGGCGCACACGTGCCGGGCTCCCAAGGCGAGCTCAAAACGTTAAGCCGTGACCAATGCTTGTCCTTGTCTGCCGTTGCCTTGTCTTTTTTCCGGGCGCTCACTCGGGTGGGCGCGCTTCCGCTTGCCGCCGGACTCGTTTCTTTGGGCGCACATGTGCCGGGCTCCCAAGGCGAGCTCAAAACGTTAAGCCGTGACCAATTCCTGTTCTTGTCCGCCGTTGCCTTGTCTTTTTGCCGGGCGCTCACTTGGGTGGGCGCGCTTCCGTTTGCCGACGGGCTCGTTTCCTTGGGCGCACATGTGCCGGGCTCGCAAGGCGGGCTCAAAACGTTAAGCCGTGACCAATGCTTGTTCTTGTCCGCCGTTGCCTTGTCTTTTTGCCCGGCGCTCACTCGGGTGGGTGCGCTTCCGTTTGCGGGCGGACTCGTTTCTTTGGGCGCACATGTGCCGGGCTCCCAAGGGGAGCTCAAAACGTTAAGCCGTGACCAATTCTTGTTCTTCTCCGCCGTTGCCTTGTCTTTTTGCCGTGCGCTCACTTGGGTGGGCGCGCTTCCGTTTGCGGGCGGAGTCGTTTCTTTGGGCGCACATGTGTCGGGCTCCCAAGGGGAGCTCAAAACGTTAAGCCGTGACCAATTCTTGTTCTTCTCCGCCGTTCCCTTGTCTTTTTGCCGTGCTCCCACTTCGGTGGGTGCACTTCCGTTTGCCGCCGGACTCGTTCCTTCGGGCGCACATGTGCCGGGCTCCCAAGGCGAGCTCAAAACGTTAAGCCGTGACCAATCCTTGTTCTTGTCCGCCGTTGCCTTGTCTTGTTGCCGGGCGCTCACTTGGGTGGGGCCGCTTCCGTTTTCCGGCGGACTCGTTTCCTTGGGCGCACATGTGCCGGGCTCCGAAGGCGAGCTCAAAACGTTAAGCCGTGACCAATGCTTGTCCTTGTCTGCCGTTTCCTTGTCTTTTTGCCGGGCGCTCACTCGGGTGGGCGCGCTTCCGCTTGCCGCCGGACTCGTTTCTTTGGGCGCACATGTGCCGGGCTCCCAAGGCGAGCTCAAAACGTTAGGCCGTGACCAATTCCTGTTCTTGTCCGTCGTTGCCTTGTCTTTTTGTCGGGCGCTCACTTGGGTGGGCGCGCTTCTGTTTGCCGACGGGCTCGTTTCCTTGGGCGCACATGTGCCGGGCTCGCAAGGCGAGCTCAAAATGTTAAGCCGTGACCAATGCTTGTTCTTGACCGCCGTTGCCTTGTCTTTTTGCCCGGCGCTCACTTGGGTGGGTGCGCTTCCGTTTGCGGGCGGACTCGTTTCTTTGGGCGCACATGTGCCGGGCTCCCAAGGGGAGCTCAAAACGTTAAGCCGTGACCAATTCTTGTTCTTCTCCGCCGTTGCCTTGTCTTTTTGCCGTGCGCTCACTTGGGTGGGCGCGCTTCCGTTTGCGGGCGGACTCCTTTCTCTGGGCGCACATGTGTCGGGCTCCCAAGGGAAGCTCAAAACGTTAAGCCGTGACCAATTCTTGTTCTTCTCCGCCGTTCCCTTGTCTTTTTGCCGTTCGCTCACTCGGGTGGGCGCGCTTCCGTTTGCCGGCGGACTCGTTTCTTTTGGCGCACCTGTGCCGGGCTCGCAAGGCGAGCTCAAAACGTTATGCCGTGACCAATCCTCGTTCTTGTCCGCTGTTGCCTTGTCTTTTTGCCGGGCGCTCACTTGGGTGGGCGCGCTTCCGTTTGCCGGTGGACTCGTTTCTTTGGGCGCACAAGTGCCGGCCTCCCAATGCGAGCCGCTTCTTGGGCGCCCATGTGCCGTGCTTCCAACCCGAGCTCAAAACGTTAAGCCGTGACCGATCCTCTTTCTTGTCTTCCCCTGCCTTGTTCTTTTGCCGGGCGCTCCCTTGGTGGGCGCGCTTGCGTTGGCATTCGGACTCGTTTGTTCGGGCGCATTTGTGTCGTGCTCCCAATGCGAGCCGCTCCATGGGTGCCCATGGGCCGTGCTTCCAACCCGAGCTGAAAACGTTAAGCCCTGACCGATCCTCGTTCTTGTCTTCCGCCGCGTTGTATTTTTGCCGGGCGCTCACTTGGTGGGCGCGCTTGCGTTGGCATTCGGACTCGTTTCTTTGGGCGCACTTGTGCCGTGCTCCCAACGCGAGCCGCTCCTTGGGCGCCCATCTGCCGTGCTCCCAATGCGAGCTGCTCCTTGGGCGCCCATCTGCCTTGTGCTTCCAATGCGAGCTGTGGCATGCTTCCAACGCGAGCTGCGGCGTGCTCCCAATGCGAGCTGCGCCTTGTGCTTCCAACGCGAGCTGCGGCGTGCTCCCAATGCGAGCTGCGCCTTGTGCTTCCAACGCGAGCTGCGGCGTGCTCCCAATGCGAGCTGCGCCTTGTGCTTCCAACGCGAGCTGCGGCGTGCTCCCAATGCGAGCTGCGCCTTGTGCTTCCAACGCGAGCTGCGGCGTGCTCCCAACACGAGCTTGTGGCGTGCTCCCAATGCGAGCTGCTTCTTGGGCGCCCATCTGCCTTGTGCTCCCAACGCGAGCTGTGGCGTGCTTCCAACCCGAGCTGTGGCGTGCTCCCAATGCGAGCTGCTCGTTGGGCGCCCATCCGCCTTGTGCTTCCAACCCGAGCTGAAAACGTTAAGCCGTGACCGATCCGCGTTCTTGTCTTCCGTTGGCTTGTCTTTTTTCCGGGCGCTCACTTGGTGGGCGCGCTTGCGGTGGCGTGCTCCCAATGCGAGCTGCTCCTTGGGCGCCCACCTGCCTTTTGCTTCCAACCCGAGCTGAAAACGTTAAGCCGTGACCGATCCGCGTTCTTGTCTTCCGTTGGCTTGTCTTTTTGCCGGGCGCTCACTTGGTGGGCGCGCTTGCAGTGGCGTGCTCCCAATGCGAGCTGCTCCTTGGGCGCCCATCTGCCTTGTGCTCCCAACCCGAGCTGAAAACGTTAAGCCGTGACCGATCCTCGTCCTTGTCTTCCGCTGGCTTGTCTTTTTGCCGGGCGCTCACTTGGTGGGCGCGCTTGCGGTGGCGTGCTCCCAATGCGAGCTGCTCCTTGGGCGCCCATCTGCCTTGTGCTTCCAACCCGAGCTGTGACGTGCTCCCAATGCGAGCTGCTCCTTCGGCGCCCCTCTGCCTTGTGCTTCCAAACCGAGCTGTGGCGTGCTCCCAATGCGAGCTGCTTCTTGGGCGCCCATCTCCCTTGTGCTTCCAACCCGAGCTGTGGCGTGCTTCCAACCCGAGCCGTGGCGTGCTCCCAATGCGAGCTGCGCCTTGGGCGCCCATCTGCCTTGTGCTTCCAACCCGAGCTGTGGCGTGCTTCCAACCCGAGCTGTGGCGTGCTCCCAATGCGAGCTGCTCCTTGGGCGCCCGTCTGCCTCGTGCTTCCAACCCGAGCTGAAAAACGTTAAACCGTGACCGATCCTCGTTCTTGTCGTCCGCTGGCTTGTCTTTTTGCCGGGCGCTCACTTGGTGGGTGCGTTTCGTGCGAAGGGTGGTGCGGTGAACGCGCTGCTTGTCGGGTCTACCTGAAAATTGGCCTCGGGTCATTCGTAGGGTGGTCGGCTTGCAGTGTGTTGCCGTGTCCGCTTGGTAGCGCATGAGCAGTATTGACGGCAACGCTCATCTTGGGAAGGCACGGTGCAACACCGCAAGTGGTGCTTCTGTGGCTCCCAACGAGGGCTTGCTTCTTCGGTTGTTGGGTCCAAGATTTTCGGTTAAGTTACTTCGATGATGCCTATCACGCATTTCTCTTTCGGTGGAAGTGTCCTTTCGTGTGAAGGGTGGTGCGGTGAATGTGCTGCTTGTCGGGTCTGCTTGAAAATTGGCCTCGGGCCATTCGTAGGGCGGTCGACTTGCGGTGTGTTGCCGTGTCCGCTTGGTAGCGCATGAGCAGTATTGATGGCAACGCTCATCTTGGGAAGGCACGGTGCCAACACCGCAAGTGGTGCTTCTGTGGCTTGCTGTGGCTCCCAACGAGGGCTTGCTTCGTCGGTTGTTGGGTCCAAGATTTTCGGTTAAGTTACTTCGATGATGCCTATCACGCATTTCTCTTTCGGTGGAAGTGTCGTTTCGTGTGAAGGGTGGTGCGGTGAATGTGCTGTCTGCCGGGTCTGCTCGAAAAATGGCCTCGGGTCATTCGTAGGGCGGTCGGCTTGCAGTGTGTTGCCGTATCCGCTTGGTAGCGCATGAGCAGTATTGATGGCAACGCTCATCTTGGGAAGGCACTGGCAAACGAAGCCA
>BSBM01002491.1:52500-62500 GCA_027924585.1 Larix kaempferi | reverse complement strand
TGCTATTTACTCGATGTTCATGCATACGTAAAATTGGCTAAGTGTGGATGCGGTAGGAACATGTTAACTGTTATAAACAAGTAAACGAAGTTGCGAGTGTTAAGTTGAAAAGTTTCCGCAGGTTAGGCGTAGTCTGCTGGTGCGACGCTTGAGTTGGCCACGCCCTCAAGTCGTTCCCAGGCAGTGCCGCACACCACATTTGGACGCTGGTGACTAGCGAAAAAGCGTGGCTCTGACACATAGTGTCACGGCCGCGCTTTCTGCACGGCACTCACACTTGCATGGGAGCCTTGCGCTCCCGCCCAAGAGGCTGGCTTGGGCGCCCGGTCGGGCAAAGCGACGATCGGCTGCAAGGAGACTTAGCGAGGAAGGAAAGCTACCCGGAGACGGAACGATGAGTGGGGTGCGTGGACCTAGCCCGGGCGCACTCCCACCGAAGACGCCCACACAACACTTCGGCGCATGGCAAGCCCGAGAGTGGGGCGCGGCTGCACGCTGGCAAGAAACGGGGCGCACCCTTGGACCGCTGGACACACTCAAGTGTTGGAGTAGTGGCGCGTTGGCCAAGCGCCCACGCACTCCGCGGAGCAGCGCCCAAACGGACCGGCACTCGACGCAGCAAGCCAAAGCGATGGGCGGAAGGGAAGGTGGACCGGACGCCAGCGGAAGAACGAACTCGGGTTCGCAGCCAAGAAACGAGCTCGGGTTCGCATCCCAGAAATGAGCTCGGGTTGGAAGCCAAGAAAGGAGCTCGGGTTGGGAGCCACGGCAGAGAGCTCGGGTCGGGAGCCAAGGGACGACGCCCAACAAAATGGACCGAAACGCGCGGATTGCGGGGGACTTGGACCAAGACCCTTTCAAATGGCACGTCGGCGGGAGGCTGACGTGGGCGCCAAGCAAGGGTGCGCCCAGGGTGGGGCCGCACCCTCCCACACGGCACCATGTATATAGGCTTAAGGCCAAAACGAAGGAGGGGGCGTTCAAGCAAGGAATTTCGGACAAGGCAAGGAGACGCAGAGCTAGGGAGGCAGTCCAAGCTCTGTTCTCGCGCACGGTCCGTTCCAGCAGAATCCGGCTGCAGCAGGGTTGCGGAAGAGGCAGAACTTGGCAGGTTTTGCACCCGTTCCGGTTGCACAGTGAGACAGTTCGGCAGCATACGCGGGTTGCAGAAGTCGACGGTCCCATGGAGTTGGGACGCCCGAGCAGGGGGCAGCTCTGTCATTCTGTAATTTCTATATCTGTTGTAAGGCGTGTTGCTGGTTTGGCTCACGCCGGAGATCTGCCGAGTTTTAGGGCAACTCCGCTTGCCGTAAACAATTGATTATACAAACGATAAACGGGCTGGCCGGTTTGGCAACCCCAACTTATTCCCGCGTCGTGTTTTACTTGCGTATTGCACTCGCTGATAATTGGCTAAGTGTTGATGCTGTCTGTCGTAAACGTGCTTATGAGTTAAACAAGTAAACGAGTAAACTGTCAAGCCGAAAAGCTTCCGCGGGTTTAGGCGTAGTCTGCCGGTGCAACGTTTGAGCTGGTCTCACCCTCAAGACGTTCCCGGGAAGTGCCGCACACCACAGTTAGTCGCTTGAGACAAGCCAGAAATTGTGGCTGTGACACATAGCCCATGCGGCACTTCCTGGGGCGAAACCAGCCCGGCAGGCCACACCCAACCCGCGGATTGCCCACGCCTCATCTCTTTAACAGTTCCTTGCTTAGCCTTTTTTTCTTGATGTGCACTTCCTACAGTAAACGCATGCCAAACACAAGAGCAAGAGATAAATGCATAGGAGGGTGGCACTCCAAACTCGGACGTGCCTAACACCCCTTTTGCAATATTCATGGTTCAAAGAGACTTTACATATAACATCGGAGGGCTGCCACATCCCGGCACCTCATCCGTGAGCCTGCCACACTGGGCAGCTCAAGATACAACATCAACTGATGGGCAATCGGCCAGTGTCCAGGCTCTACCGCAGTAGCATCCACGGTCTGCATCCGCACTCTGTCTCTGTTGCACTCCGTCGCAAGCCTCCCGGCTTCCTATCGTCCGTCCCAGTCTGGGAAACCACTTCGGCATGCTGCCGTCCGTCTGCAGCCTTGCCTGCAACGATACCGCTGTCCTTCCGCAGCATCTGCCAACCAACTGGGCGCACTCTCTCTCGTCTAACCATGCCCAAGAGAGCCCCCACAAGACCGATGTCCGTCTGCAGTCCTGTCCGCACCGCACCGCTGTCTTCCGCAGACTAGGCTGACTGCCACACGTCTAAGTCCCGGCAGAAACTTAGACTTCGCACAGGCACCTCCCATGAGGCCAGCCGCAGGCAAAGCACCTCCACGTACTGTGGCATTCCTCCTGCGCTGCGGATCCTTACCTCGTTGCAGAGGGAACTTCTGGAACCGTGCACGAGCTGCTTTCTCCGGAAAGTGTGCCCTCCTCTGGAGCTTTCGGAGGACGGGCACGCCCTGCGTGTGCCTCAGGCCCCAACCTCGGTTGAATTGAACCGCTTGGATCGATCGAACCGGCACCGTTGTCCGCTTCACCTCTCCGTGCTCTTGGACCTTTAAATATCCACTGAGGAATTCCCGGGTTTCAAGGCCACGTATATCGGAAGTGCCCAACTCTAATAAGATCCATTGTAGCCGAAAAGAGAGTAAGGAGACCCATATCCGGACATCTAAGGGAGCTCGAACACCAATGAGAAATTTTGAAGACAAGATGGGTGTCAATGCATGCATACCCAACACAGGTAGTACTACGAGAACATCTTTGAAGGAACCTTGAACAAAATTAAGACAGGCGCCTTTTCCGCGGGCCAACCTGCTTCCTTTATTCTTGGTTGCTCCCCATCACTTGACTCATCCGCTCCCAGGTCGAGCTCCTCCTCGGGCGCACATGCGGCGGGCTCCCAAGGCGAGCTCAAAACGTTAAGCCGTGACCGATTCTTGTTCTTGTCTTCCACTTCCTTGTCTTGTTGCCGGGCGCTCACTTGGTGGGCGCGCTTGCGCTTGCCGGCGGACTCGTTTCTTTGGGCGCACGTGTGCGGGGCTCCCAAGGCGAGCTCAAAATGTTGCTGAGACGCGACCGGTTCTTGTTCTTATCTTCCGCCGCCTTCTCTTTTTGCCGGCGGACTCGTTTCTTTGGGCGCACCTCCGCCGGTCTTCCAAGTCGAGCTCCTCCTTGGGTGCAAATGTGCCGGCCTCCCAAGGCGAGCTCAAAACGTTGCTAGGACGTGACCGATTCGTGTTCTTCTCTTCCGTTGCCTTGTCTTTTTGCCGGGCGCTCACTTGGGTGGGCGTGCTTCCGTTTGCCGGCGGACTCGTTCCTTCGGGCGCACATGCGTCGGGCTCCCAAGGCGAGCTCAAAACGTTAAGACGTGACCGATGCCTGTCCTTGTCCGCCGTTGCCTTTTCTTTTTGCCGGGCGCGCTTCCCTTTTCTGGAGATGGAGTTGTTTCTTAGGGCGCACATGTGCCTGGCTCCCAAGGCGATCTCAAAACGTTGAGCCGTGACCGATTCTTGTTCTTGTCCGTCGTTGGCTTGTCTTTTTGCCGGGCGCTCACTTGGGTGGGCGCGATTCCGTTTGCCGGCGGACTCGTTTCTTTGGGCGCACATGGGCCGGGCTCCCAAGGCGAGCTCAAAACGTTAAGCCGTGACCTGTCCTTGTTCTTGTCCGCCGTTGGCCTGTCTTTTTGCCGGGCGCTCACTTGGGTGGGCGCTCTTCCGTTCGCCGCCGGACTCGTTTCCTTGGGCTCACGCGTGCCGGGCTCCTAAGGCGAGCTCAAAACGTTAAGCCGTGACCGATTCTTGTTCTTGTCCGCCGTTGCCCCGTGTCTTTGCCGGGCGATCACTTGGGTGGGCGCGCATCCGTTTGCCGGCGGACTCGTTTCTTTGGGCGCACATGTGAAGGGCTCCCAGGGCGAGCTCAAAACGTTACGCCGTGACCAATTCTTGTTCCTGTCCGCCGTTGCCTTGTCTTTTTGCCGGGCGCTCGCTTGGGTGGGCGCGCTTCCGTTTGCCGGGGGACTCGTTTCTTTGGGCGCACAGGCGACGGGCTCGCAAGGCGAGCTCAAAACGTTAAGCCCCGACCAATTCTTGTTCTTGTCCACCGTTGCCTTGTCTTGTTGCCGTGCGCTCACTTGGGTGGGCGCGCTTCCGTTTGCCGGAGACGGAGTCGTTTCTTTGGCCGCACATGTGCCGGGCTCCCAAGGCGGGCTCAAAACGTTAAGCCGTGACCAATCCTTGTTCTTGTCCGCCGTTTCCTTGTCTTTTTGCCGGGCGCTCGCTTGGGTGGGCGCGCTTCCGTGTCCCGGCGGACTCGTTTCTTTGGGCGCACATGTGAAGGGCTCCCAGGGCGAGCTCAAAACGTTAAGCCGTGACCAATTCTTGTTCTTGTCCGCCGTTTCCTTGTCTCTTTGCCGGGCGCTCACTTGGGTGGGCGCGCTTCCGTTTGCCGGGGGACTCGTTTCTTTGGGCGCGCAGGTGACGGGCTCCCAAGGCGAGCTCAAAACGTTAAGCCGTGACCAATTCTTGTTCTTGTCCGCCGTTGCCTTGTCTTGTTGCCGTGCGCTGACTTGGGTGGGCGCGCTTCCGTCTGCCGGAGATGGAGTCGTTCCTTTGGGCGCACATGTGCCGGGCTCCCAAGGCGGCCTCAAAACATTAAGCCGCGAGCAATTCTTGTTCTTGTCCGCCGTTGCCTTGTGTATTTTTGCCGGGCGCTCGCTTGGGTGGGAGCGCTTCCGTTTGCCGGCGGACTCGTTTCATTGGGCTCACATGTGCCGGGCTCCCAAGGAGAGCTCAAAATGTTAAGCCGTGGCCGATTCTTGTTCTTGTCCGTCGTTGGCCTGTGCTTTTGCCGGGCGCGCACTTGGGTGGGCACGCTTCCGTTTGCCGGCGGACTCGTTTCCTTGGGCTCACGTGTGCCGGGCTCCCGAGGCGAGCTCAAAACGTTAGGCCGTGACCAATTCTTGTTCTTGTCCGCCGTTGCCTTGTCTTGTTTCCGTGCGCTCGCTTGGGTGGGCACGCTTCCGTTTGCCGGCGGAGTCGTTTCTTTGGGCTCACGTGTGCCGGGCTCCCAAGGCGAGCTCAAAACGTTAAGCCGTGACCAATTCTTGTTCTTGTCCGCCGTTGCCTTAGCTTTTTCCCGGGCGCTCACTTGGGTGGGCGCGCTTCCGTTTGCCGGCGGACTCGTTTCTTCGGGCGGCACATGTGCCGGGCTCCCAAGGCGAGCCCAAAACGTTAAGCCGTGACCAATTCTTGTTCTTGTGCGCCGTTGCCTTGTCCTTTTGCCGGGCGCTCACTTGGGTGGGCGCGCTTCCGTTTGCCGGCGGACTCGTTTCTTCCTTGGGCGCACACGTGCCGGGCTCCCAAGGCGAGCTCAAAACGTTAAGCCGTGACCAATGCTTGTCCTTGTCTGCCGTTGCCTTGTCTTTTTTCCGGGCGCTCACTCGGGTGGGCGCGCTTCCGCTTGCCGCCGGACTCGTTTCTTTGGGCGCACATGTGCCGGGCTCCCAAGGCGAGCTCAAAACGTTAAGCCGTGACCAATTCCTGTTCTTGTCCGCCGTTGCCTTGTCTTTTTGCCGGGCGCTCACTTGGGTGGGCGCGCTTCCGTTTGCCGACGGGCTCGTTTCCTTGGGCGCACATGTGCCGGGCTCGCAAGGCGGGCTCAAAACGTTAAGCCGTGACCAATGCTTGTTCTTGTCCGCCGTTGCCTTGTCTTTTTGCCCGGCGCTCACTCGGGTGGGTGCGCTTCCGTTTGCGGGCGGACTCGTTTCTTTGGGCGCACATGTGCCGGGCTCCCAAGGGGAGCTCAAAACGTTAAGCCGTGACCAATTCTTGTTCTTCTCCGCCGTTGCCTTGTCTTTTTGCCGTGCGCTCACTTGGGTGGGCGCGCTTCCGTTTGCGGGCGGAGTCGTTTCTTTGGGCGCACATGTGTCGGGCTCCCAAGGGGAGCTCAAAACGTTAAGCCGTGACCAATTCTTGTTCTTCTCCGCCGTTCCCTTGTCTTTTTGCCGTGCGCCCACTTCGGTGGGTGCACTTCCGTTTGCCGCCGGACTCGTTCCTTCGGGCGCACATGTGCCGGGCTCCCAAGGCGAGCTCAAAACGTTAAGCCGTGACCAATCCTTGTTCTTGTCCGCCGTTGCCTTGTCTTGTTGCCGGGCGCTCACTTGGGTGGGGCCGCTTCCGTTTTCCGGCGGACTCGTTTCCTTGGGCGCACATGTGCCGGGCTCCGAAGGCGAGCTCAAAACGTTAAGCCGTGACCAATGCTTGTCCTTGTCTGCCGTTTCCTTGTCTTTTTGCCGGGCGCTCACTCGGGTGGGCGCGCTTCCGCTTGCCGCCGGACTCGTTTCTTTGGGCGCACATGTGCCGGGCTCCCAAGGCGAGCTCAAAACGTTAGGCCGTGACCAATTCCTGTTCTTGTCCGTCGTTGCCTTGTCTTTTTGCCGGGCGCTCACTTGGGTGGGCGCGCTTCTGTTTGCCGACGGGCTCGTTTCCTTGGGCGCACATGTGCCGGGCTCGCAAGGCGAGCTCAAAATGTTAAGCCGTGACCAATGCTTGTTCTTGACCGCCGTTGCCTTGTCTTTTTGCCCGGCGCTCACTTGGGTGGGTGCGCTTCCGTTTGCGGGCGGACTCGTTTCTTTGGGCGCACATGTGCCGGGCTCCCAAGGGGAGCTCAAAACGTTAAGCCGTGACCAATTCTTGTTCTTCTCCGCCGTTGCCTTGTCTTTTTGCCGTGCGCTCACTTGGGTGGGCGCGCTTCCGTTTGCGGGCGGACTCCTTTCTCTGGGCGCACATGTGTCGGGCTCCCAAGGGAAGCTCAAAACGTTAAGCCGTGACCAATTCTTGTTCTTCTCCGCCGTTCCCTTGTCTTTTTGCCGTTCGCTCACTCGGGTGGGCGCGCTTCCGTTTGCCGGCGGACTCGTTTCTTTTGGCGCACCTGTGCCGGGCTCGCAAGGCGAGCTCAAAACGTTATGCCGTGACCAATCCTCGTTCTTGTCCGCTGTTGCCTTGTCTTTTTGCCGGGCGCTCACTTGGGTGGGCGCGCTTCCGTTTGCCGGTGGACTCGTTTCTTTGGGCGCACAAGTGCCGGCCTCCCAATGCGAGCCGCTTCTTGGGCGCCCATGTGCCGTGCTTCCAACCCGAGCTCAAAACGTTAAGCCGTGACCGATCCTCTTTCTTGTCTTCCCCTGCCTTGTTCTTTTGCCGGGCGCTCCCTTGGTGGGCGCGCTTGCGTTGGCATTCGGACTCGTTTGTTCGGGCGCATTTGTGTCGTGCTCCCAATGCGAGCCGCTCCATGGGTGCCCATGGGCCGTGCTTCCAACCCGAGCTGAAAACGTTAAGCCCTGACCGATCCTCGTTCTTGTCTTCCGCCGCGTTGTATTTTTGCCGGGCGCTCACTTGGTGGGCGCGCTTGCGTTGGCATTCGGACTCGTTTCTTTGGGCGCACTTGTGCCGTGCTCCCAACGCGAGCCGCTCCTTGGGCGCCCATCTGCCGTGCTCCCAATGCGAGCTGCTCCTTGGGCGCCCATCTGCCTTGTGCTTCCAATGCGAGCTGTGGCATGCTTCCAACGCGAGCTGCGGCGTGCTCCCAATGCGAGCTGCGCCTTGTGCTTCCAACGCGAGCTGCGGCGTGCTCCCAATGCGAGCTGCGCCTTGTGCTTCCAACGCGAGCTGCGGCGTGCTCCCAATGCGAGCTGCGCCTTGTGCTTCCAACGCGAGCTGCGGCGTGCTCCCAATGCGAGCTGCGCCTTGTGCTTCCAACGCGAGCTGCGGCGTGCTCCCAACACGAGCTTGTGGCGTGCTCCCAATGCGAGCTGCTTCTTGGGCGCCCATCTGCCTTGTGCTCCCAACGCGAGCTGTGGCGTGCTTCCAACCCGAGCTGTGGCGTGCTCCCAATGCGAGCTGCTCGTTGGGCGCCCATCCGCCTTGTGCTTCCAACCCGAGCTGAAAACGTTAAGCCGTGACCGATCCGCGTTCTTGTCTTCCGTTGGCTTGTCTTTTTTCCGGGCGCTCACTTGGTGGGCGCGCTTGCGGTGGCGTGCTCCCAATGCGAGCTGCTCCTTGGGCGCCCACCTGCCTTTTGCTTCCAACCCGAGCTGAAAACGTTAAGCCGTGACCGATCCGCGTTCTTGTCTTCCGTTGGCTTGTCTTTTTGCCGGGCGCTCACTTGGTGGGCGCGCTTGCAGTGGCGTGCTCCCAATGCGAGCTGCTCCTTGGGCGCCCATCTGCCTTGTGCTCCCAACCCGAGCTGAAAACGTTAAGCCGTGACCGATCCTCGTCCTTGTCTTCCGCTGGCTTGTCTTTTTGCCGGGCGCTCACTTGGTGGGCGCGCTTGCGGTGGCGTGCTCCCAATGCGAGCTGCTCCTTGGGCGCCCATCTGCCTTGTGCTTCCAACCCGAGCTGTGACGTGCTCCCAATGCGAGCTGCTCCTTCGGCGCCCCTCTGCCTTGTGCTTCCAAACCGAGCTGTGGCGTGCTCCCAATGCGAGCTGCTTCTTGGGCGCCCATCTCCCTTGTGCTTCCAACCCGAGCTGTGGCGTGCTTCCAACCCGAGCCGTGGCGTGCTCCCAATGCGAGCTGCGCCTTGGGCGCCCATCTGCCTTGTGCTTCCAACCCGAGCTGTGGCGTGCTTCCAACCCGAGCTGTGGCGTGCTCCCAATGCGAGCTGCTCCTTGGGCGCCCGTCTGCCTCGTGCTTCCAACCCGAGCTGAAAAACGTTAAACCGTGACCGATCCTCGTTCTTGTCGTCCGCTGGCTTGTCTTTTTGCCGGGCGCTCACTTGGTGGGTGCGTTTCGTGCGAAGGGTGGTGCGGTGAACGCGCTGCTTGTCGGGTCTACCTGAAAATTGGCCTCGGGTCATTCGTAGGGTGGTCGGCTTGCGGTGTGTTGCCGTGTCCGCTTGGTAGCGCATGAGCAGTATTGACGGCAACGCTCATCTTGGGAAGGCACGGTGCAACACCGCAAGTGGTGCTTCTGTGGCTCCCAACGAGGGCTTGCTTCTTCGGTTGTTGGGTCCAAGATTTTCGGTTAAGTTACTTCGATGATGCCTATCACGCATTTCTCTTTCGGTGGAAGTGTCCTTTCGTGTGAAGGGTGGTGCGGTGAATGTGCTGCTTGTCGGGTCTGCTTGAAAATTGGCCTCGGGCCATTCGTAGGGCGGTCGACTTGCGGTGTGTTGCCGTGTCCGCTTGGTAGCGCATGAGCAGTATTGATGGCAACGCTCATCTTGGGAAGGCACGGTGCCAACACCGCAAGTGGTGCTTCTGTGGCTTGCTGTGGCTCCCAACGAGGGCTTGCTTCGTCGGTTGTTGGGTCCAAGATTTTCGGTTAAGTTACTTCGATGATGCCTATCACGCATTTCTCTTTCGGTGGAAGTGTCGTTTCGTGTGAAGGGTGGTGCGGTGAATGTGCTGTCTGCCGGGTCTGCTCGAAAAATGGCCTCGGGTCATTCGTAGGGCGGTCGGCTTGCAGTGTGTTGCCGTATCCGCTTGGTAGCGCATGAGCAGTATTGATGGCAACGCTCATCTTGGGAAGGCACTGGCAAACGAAGCCACACCAACACCGCAAGTGGTGCTCTGGTGGCTTGCTGTGGCTCCCAACGAGGGCTTGCGTCTTTGGTCTTCTTTCGGTTGCTGGGTCCAAGCTTTTCGGTTAAGTGCCTTCGATGATGCCTATCACGCACTTCTCTGCCGGTGGAAGTGTCATTTCGTGTGAAGGGTGGTGCGGCGAATGCTTTGTCTGCCGGGTCTGCCTGAAAATTGGCCTTGGGTCATTCGTAGGGCGGTCGGCTTGCAGTGTGTTGCCGTCTCTGCTTGGTAGCGCATGAGCAGTATGTCTGTTACGTGACTTCGACGACGCCTATCGTGCACTTCTCCATCGGTGGAAGTGTCATTTCGTGTGAAGGGCGGTGCGGTGAATGCGTCGCATGCCGGGTCTGCCTGAAAACTGGCCTCGGGTCATTTGTAGGGCGGTCGGCTTGCGGTGTGTTGCCGTCTCCGCTTGGT
>BSBM01002491.1:30000-40000 GCA_027924585.1 Larix kaempferi | reverse complement strand
GGCGCACTCCCACCGAAGACGCCCACACAACACTTCGGCGCATGGCAAGCCCGAGAGTGGGGCGCGGCTGCACGCTGGCAAGAAACGGGGCGCACCCTTGGACCGCTGGACACACTCAAGTGTTGGAGTAGTGGCGCGTTGGCCAAGCGCCCACGCACTCCGCGGAGCAGCGCCCAAACGGACCGGCACTCGACGCAGCAAGCCAAAGCGATGGGCGGAAGGGAAGGTGGACCGGACGCCAGCGGAAGAACGAACTCGGGTTCGCAGCCAAGAAACGAGCTCGGGTTCGCATCCCAGAAATGAGCTCGGGTTGGAAGCCAAGAAAGGAGCTCGGGTTGGGAGCCACGGCAGAGAGCTCGGGTCGGGAGCCAAGGGACGACGCCCAACAAAATGGACCGAAACGCGCGGATTGCGGGGGACTTGGACCAAGACCCTTTCAAATGGCACGTCGGCGGGAGGCTGACGTGGGCGCCAAGCAAGGGTGCGCCCAGGGTGGGGCCGCACCCTCCCACACGGCACCATGTATATAGGCTTAAGGCCAAAACGAAGGAGGGGGCGTTCAAGCAAGGAATTTCGGACAAGGCAAGGAGACGCAGAGCTAGGGAGGCAGTCCAAGCTCTGTTCTCGCGCACGGTCCGTTCCAGCAGAATCCGGCTGCAGCAGGGTTGCGGAAGAGGCAGAACTTGGCAGGTTTTGCACCCGTTCCGGTTGCACAGTGAGACAGTTCGGCAGCATACGCGGGTTGCAGAAGTCGACGGTCCCATGGAGTTGGGACGCCCGAGCAGGGGGCAGCTCTGTCATTCTGTAATTTCTATATCTGTTGTAAGGCGTGTTGCTGGTTTGGCTCACGCCGGAGATCTGCCGAGTTTTAGGGCAACTCCGCTTGCCGTAAACAATTGATTATACAAACGATAAACGGGCTGGCCGGTTTGGCAACCCCAACTTATTCCCGCGTCGTGTTTTACTTGCGTATTGCACTCGCTGATAATTGGCTAAGTGTTGATGCTGTCTGTCGTAAACGTGCTTATGAGTTAAACAAGTAAACGAGTAAACTGTCAAGCCGAAAAGCTTCCGCGGGTTTAGGCGTAGTCTGCCGGTGCAACGTTTGAGCTGGTCTCACCCTCAAGACGTTCCCGGGAAGTGCCGCACACCACAGTTAGTCGCTTGAGACAAGCCAGAAATTGTGGCTGTGACACATAGCCCATGCGGCACTTCCTGGGGCGAAACCAGCCCGGCAGGCCACACCCAACCCGCGGATTGCCCACGCCTCATCTCTTTAACAGTTCCTTGCTTAGCCTTTTTTTCTTGATGTGCACTTCCTACAGTAAACGCATGCCAAACACAAGAGCAAGAGATAAATGCATAGGAGGGTGGCACTCCAAACTCGGACGTGCCTAACACCCCTTTTGCAATATTCATGGTTCAAAGAGACTTTACATATAACATCGGAGGGCTGCCACATCCCGGCACCTCATCCGTGAGCCTGCCACACTGGGCAGCTCAAGATACAACATCAACTGATGGGCAATCGGCCAGTGTCCAGGCTCTACCGCAGTAGCATCCACGGTCTGCATCCGCACTCTGTCTCTGTTGCACTCCGTCGCAAGCCTCCCGGCTTCCTATCGTCCGTCCCAGTCTGGGAAACCACTTCGGCATGCTGCCGTCCGTCTGCAGCCTTGCCTGCAACGATACCGCTGTCCTTCCGCAGCATCTGCCAACCAACTGGGCGCACTCTCTCTCGTCTAACCATGCCCAAGAGAGCCCCCACAAGACCGATGTCCGTCTGCAGTCCTGTCCGCACCGCACCGCTGTCTTCCGCAGACTAGGCTGACTGCCACACGTCTAAGTCCCGGCAGAAACTTAGACTTCGCACAGGCACCTCCCATGAGGCCAGCCGCAGGCAAAGCACCTCCACGTACTGTGGCATTCCTCCTGCGCTGCGGATCCTTACCTCGTTGCAGAGGGAACTTCTGGAACCGTGCACGAGCTGCTTTCTCCGGAAAGTGTGCCCTCCTCTGGAGCTTTCGGAGGACGGGCACGCCCTGCGTGTGCCTCAGGCCCCAACCTCGGTTGAATTGAACCGCTTGGATCGATCGAACCGGCACCGTTGTCCGCTTCACCTCTCCGTGCTCTTGGACCTTTAAATATCCACTGAGGAATTCCCGGGTTTCAAGGCCACGTATATCGGAAGTGCCCAACTCTAATAAGATCCATTGTAGCCGAAAAGAGAGTAAGGAGACCCATATCCGGACATCTAAGGGAGCTCGAACACCAATGAGAAATTTTGAAGACAAGATGGGTGTCAATGCATGCATACCCAACACAGGTAGTACTACGAGAACATCTTTGAAGGAACCTTGAACAAAATTAAGACAGGCGCCTTTTCCGCGGGCCAACCTGCTTCCTTTATTCTTGGTTGCTCCCCATCACTTGACTCATCCGCTCCCAGGTCGAGCTCCTCCTCGGGCGCACATGCGGCGGGCTCCCAAGGCGAGCTCAAAACGTTAAGCCGTGACCGATTCTTGTTCTTGTCTTCCACTTCCTTGTCTTGTTGCCGGGCGCTCACTTGGTGGGCGCGCTTGCGCTTGCCGGCGGACTCGTTTCTTTGGGCGCACGTGTGCGGGGCTCCCAAGGCGAGCTCAAAATGTTGCTGAGACGCGACCGGTTCTTGTTCTTATCTTCCGCCGCCTTCTCTTTTTGCCGGCGGACTCGTTTCTTTGGGCGCACCTCCGCCGGTCTTCCAAGTCGAGCTCCTCCTTGGGTGCAAATGTGCCGGCCTCCCAAGGCGAGCTCAAAACGTTGCTAGGACGTGACCGATTCGTGTTCTTCTCTTCCGTTGCCTTGTCTTTTTGCCGGGCGCTCACTTGGGTGGGCGTGCTTCCGTTTGCCGGCGGACTCGTTCCTTCGGGCGCACATGCGTCGGGCTCCCAAGGCGAGCTCAAAACGTTAAGACGTGACCGATGCCTGTCCTTGTCCGCCGTTGCCTTTTCTTTTTGCCGGGCGCGCTTCCCTTTTCTGGAGATGGAGTTGTTTCTTAGGGCGCACATGTGCCTGGCTCCCAAGGCGATCTCAAAACGTTGAGCCGTGACCGATTCTTGTTCTTGTCCGTCGTTGGCTTGTCTTTTTGCCGGGCGCTCACTTGGGTGGGCGCGATTCCGTTTGCCGGCGGACTCGTTTCTTTGGGCGCACATGGGCCGGGCTCCCAAGGCGAGCTCAAAACGTTAAGCCGTGACCTGTCCTTGTTCTTGTCCGCCGTTGGCCTGTCTTTTTGCCGGGCGCTCACTTGGGTGGGCGCTCTTCCGTTCGCCGCCGGACTCGTTTCCTTGGGCTCACGCGTGCCGGGCTCCTAAGGCGAGCTCAAAACGTTAAGCCGTGACCGATTCTTGTTCTTGTCCGCCGTTGCCCCGTGTCTTTGCCGGGCGATCACTTGGGTGGGCGCGCATCCGTTTGCCGGCGGACTCGTTTCTTTGGGCGCACATGTGAAGGGCTCCCAGGGCGAGCTCAAAACGTTACGCCGTGACCAATTCTTGTTCCTGTCCGCCGTTGCCTTGTCTTTTTGCCGGGCGCTCGCTTGGGTGGGCGCGCTTCCGTTTGCCGGGGGACTCGTTTCTTTGGGCGCACAGGCGACGGGCTCGCAAGGCGAGCTCAAAACGTTAAGCCCCGACCAATTCTTGTTCTTGTCCACCGTTGCCTTGTCTTGTTGCCGTGCGCTCACTTGGGTGGGCGCGCTTCCGTTTGCCGGAGACGGAGTCGTTTCTTTGGCCGCACATGTGCCGGGCTCCCAAGGCGGGCTCAAAACGTTAAGCCGTGACCAATCCTTGTTCTTGTCCGCCGTTTCCTTGTCTTTTTGCCGGGCGCTCGCTTGGGTGGGCGCGCTTCCGTGTCCCGGCGGACTCGTTTCTTTGGGCGCACATGTGAAGGGCTCCCAGGGCGAGCTCAAAACGTTAAGCCGTGACCAATTCTTGTTCTTGTCCGCCGTTTCCTTGTCTCTTTGCCGGGCGCTCACTTGGGTGGGCGCGCTTCCGTTTGCCGGGGGACTCGTTTCTTTGGGCGCGCAGGTGACGGGCTCCCAAGGCGAGCTCAAAACGTTAAGCCGTGACCAATTCTTGTTCTTGTCCGCCGTTGCCTTGTCTTGTTGCCGTGCGCTGACTTGGGTGGGCGCGCTTCCGTCTGCCGGAGATGGAGTCGTTCCTTTGGGCGCACATGTGCCGGGCTCCCAAGGCGGCCTCAAAACATTAAGCCGCGAGCAATTCTTGTTCTTGTCCGCCGTTGCCTTGTGTATTTTTGCCGGGCGCTCGCTTGGGTGGGAGCGCTTCCGTTTGCCGGCGGACTCGTTTCATTGGGCTCACATGTGCCGGGCTCCCAAGGAGAGCTCAAAATGTTAAGCCGTGGCCGATTCTTGTTCTTGTCCGTCGTTGGCCTGTGCTTTTGCCGGGCGCGCACTTGGGTGGGCACGCTTCCGTTTGCCGGCGGACTCGTTTCCTTGGGCTCACGTGTGCCGGGCTCCCGAGGCGAGCTCAAAACGTTAGGCCGTGACCAATTCTTGTTCTTGTCCGCCGTTGCCTTGTCTTGTTTCCGTGCGCTCGCTTGGGTGGGCACGCTTCCGTTTGCCGGCGGAGTCGTTTCTTTGGGCTCACGTGTGCCGGGCTCCCAAGGCGAGCTCAAAACGTTAAGCCGTGACCAATTCTTGTTCTTGTCCGCCGTTGCCTTAGCTTTTTCCCGGGCGCTCACTTGGGTGGGCGCGCTTCCGTTTGCCGGCGGACTCGTTTCTTCGGGCGGCACATGTGCCGGGCTCCCAAGGCGAGCCCAAAACGTTAAGCCGTGACCAATTCTTGTTCTTGTGCGCCGTTGCCTTGTCCTTTTGCCGGGCGCTCACTTGGGTGGGCGCGCTTCCGTTTGCCGGCGGACTCGTTTCTTCCTTGGGCGCACACGTGCCGGGCTCCCAAGGCGAGCTCAAAACGTTAAGCCGTGACCAATGCTTGTCCTTGTCTGCCGTTGCCTTGTCTTTTTTCCGGGCGCTCACTCGGGTGGGCGCGCTTCCGCTTGCCGCCGGACTCGTTTCTTTGGGCGCACATGTGCCGGGCTCCCAAGGCGAGCTCAAAACGTTAAGCCGTGACCAATTCCTGTTCTTGTCCGCCGTTGCCTTGTCTTTTTGCCGGGCGCTCACTTGGGTGGGCGCGCTTCCGTTTGCCGACGGGCTCGTTTCCTTGGGCGCACATGTGCCGGGCTCGCAAGGCGGGCTCAAAACGTTAAGCCGTGACCAATGCTTGTTCTTGTCCGCCGTTGCCTTGTCTTTTTGCCCGGCGCTCACTCGGGTGGGTGCGCTTCCGTTTGCGGGCGGACTCGTTTCTTTGGGCGCACATGTGCCGGGCTCCCAAGGGGAGCTCAAAACGTTAAGCCGTGACCAATTCTTGTTCTTCTCCGCCGTTGCCTTGTCTTTTTGCCGTGCGCTCACTTGGGTGGGCGCGCTTCCGTTTGCGGGCGGAGTCGTTTCTTTGGGCGCACATGTGTCGGGCTCCCAAGGGGAGCTCAAAACGTTAAGCCGTGACCAATTCTTGTTCTTCTCCGCCGTTCCCTTGTCTTTTTGCCGTGCGCCCACTTCGGTGGGTGCACTTCCGTTTGCCGCCGGACTCGTTCCTTCGGGCGCACATGTGCCGGGCTCCCAAGGCGAGCTCAAAACGTTAAGCCGTGACCAATCCTTGTTCTTGTCCGCCGTTGCCTTGTCTTGTTGCCGGGCGCTCACTTGGGTGGGGCCGCTTCCGTTTTCCGGCGGACTCGTTTCCTTGGGCGCACATGTGCCGGGCTCCGAAGGCGAGCTCAAAACGTTAAGCCGTGACCAATGCTTGTCCTTGTCTGCCGTTTCCTTGTCTTTTTGCCGGGCGCTCACTCGGGTGGGCGCGCTTCCGCTTGCCGCCGGACTCGTTTCTTTGGGCGCACATGTGCCGGGCTCCCAAGGCGAGCTCAAAACGTTAGGCCGTGACCAATTCCTGTTCTTGTCCGTCGTTGCCTTGTCTTTTTGCCGGGCGCTCACTTGGGTGGGCGCGCTTCTGTTTGCCGACGGGCTCGTTTCCTTGGGCGCACATGTGCCGGGCTCGCAAGGCGAGCTCAAAATGTTAAGCCGTGACCAATGCTTGTTCTTGACCGCCGTTGCCTTGTCTTTTTGCCCGGCGCTCACTTGGGTGGGTGCGCTTCCGTTTGCGGGCGGACTCGTTTCTTTGGGCGCACATGTGCCGGGCTCCCAAGGGGAGCTCAAAACGTTAAGCCGTGACCAATTCTTGTTCTTCTCCGCCGTTGCCTTGTCTTTTTGCCGTGCGCTCACTTGGGTGGGCGCGCTTCCGTTTGCGGGCGGACTCCTTTCTCTGGGCGCACATGTGTCGGGCTCCCAAGGGAAGCTCAAAACGTTAAGCCGTGACCAATTCTTGTTCTTCTCCGCCGTTCCCTTGTCTTTTTGCCGTTCGCTCACTCGGGTGGGCGCGCTTCCGTTTGCCGGCGGACTCGTTTCTTTTGGCGCACCTGTGCCGGGCTCGCAAGGCGAGCTCAAAACGTTATGCCGTGACCAATCCTCGTTCTTGTCCGCTGTTGCCTTGTCTTTTTGCCGGGCGCTCACTTGGGTGGGCGCGCTTCCGTTTGCCGGTGGACTCGTTTCTTTGGGCGCACAAGTGCCGGCCTCCCAATGCGAGCCGCTTCTTGGGCGCCCATGTGCCGTGCTTCCAACCCGAGCTCAAAACGTTAAGCCGTGACCGATCCTCTTTCTTGTCTTCCCCTGCCTTGTTCTTTTGCCGGGCGCTCCCTTGGTGGGCGCGCTTGCGTTGGCATTCGGACTCGTTTGTTCGGGCGCATTTGTGTCGTGCTCCCAATGCGAGCCGCTCCATGGGTGCCCATGGGCCGTGCTTCCAACCCGAGCTGAAAACGTTAAGCCCTGACCGATCCTCGTTCTTGTCTTCCGCCGCGTTGTATTTTTGCCGGGCGCTCACTTGGTGGGCGCGCTTGCGTTGGCATTCGGACTCGTTTCTTTGGGCGCACTTGTGCCGTGCTCCCAACGCGAGCCGCTCCTTGGGCGCCCATCTGCCGTGCTCCCAATGCGAGCTGCTCCTTGGGCGCCCATCTGCCTTGTGCTTCCAATGCGAGCTGTGGCATGCTTCCAACGCGAGCTGCGGCGTGCTCCCAATGCGAGCTGCGCCTTGTGCTTCCAACGCGAGCTGCGGCGTGCTCCCAATGCGAGCTGCGCCTTGTGCTTCCAACGCGAGCTGCGGCGTGCTCCCAATGCGAGCTGCGCCTTGTGCTTCCAACGCGAGCTGCGGCGTGCTCCCAACACGAGCTTGTGGCGTGCTCCCAATGCGAGCTGCTTCTTGGGCGCCCATCTGCCTTGTGCTCCCAACGCGAGCTGTGGCGTGCTTCCAACCCGAGCTGTGGCGTGCTCCCAATGCGAGCTGCTCGTTGGGCGCCCATCCGCCTTGTGCTTCCAACCCGAGCTGAAAACGTTAAGCCGTGACCGATCCGCGTTCTTGTCTTCCGTTGGCTTGTCTTTTTTCCGGGCGCTCACTTGGTGGGCGCGCTTGCGGTGGCGTGCTCCCAATGCGAGCTGCTCCTTGGGCGCCCACCTGCCTTTTGCTTCCAACCCGAGCTGAAAACGTTAAGCCGTGACCGATCCGCGTTCTTGTCTTCCGTTGGCTTGTCTTTTTGCCGGGCGCTCACTTGGTGGGCGCGCTTGCAGTGGCGTGCTCCCAATGCGAGCTGCTCCTTGGGCGCCCATCTGCCTTGTGCTCCCAACCCGAGCTGAAAACGTTAAGCCGTGACCGATCCTCGTCCTTGTCTTCCGCTGGCTTGTCTTTTTGCCGGGCGCTCACTTGGTGGGCGCGCTTGCGGTGGCGTGCTCCCAATGCGAGCTGCTCCTTGGGCGCCCATCTGCCTTGTGCTTCCAACCCGAGCTGTGACGTGCTCCCAATGCGAGCTGCTCCTTCGGCGCCCCTCTGCCTTGTGCTTCCAAACCGAGCTGTGGCGTGCTCCCAATGCGAGCTGCTTCTTGGGCGCCCATCTCCCTTGTGCTTCCAACCCGAGCTGTGGCGTGCTTCCAACCCGAGCCGTGGCGTGCTCCCAATGCGAGCTGCGCCTTGGGCGCCCATCTGCCTTGTGCTTCCAACCCGAGCTGTGGCGTGCTTCCAACCCGAGCTGTGGCGTGCTCCCAATGCGAGCTGCTCCTTGGGCGCCCGTCTGCCTCGTGCTTCCAACCCGAGCTGAAAAACGTTAAACCGTGACCGATCCTCGTTCTTGTCGTCCGCTGGCTTGTCTTTTTGCCGGGCGCTCACTTGGTGGGTGCGTTTCGTGCGAAGGGTGGTGCGGTGAACGCGCTGCTTGTCGGGTCTACCTGAAAATTGGCCTCGGGTCATTCGTAGGGTGGTCGGCTTGCGGTGTGTTGCCGTGTCCGCTTGGTAGCGCATGAGCAGTATTGACGGCAACGCTCATCTTGGGAAGGCACGGTGCAACACCGCAAGTGGTGCTTCTGTGGCTCCCAACGAGGGCTTGCTTCTTCGGTTGTTGGGTCCAAGATTTTCGGTTAAGTTACTTCGATGATGCCTATCACGCATTTCTCTTTCGGTGGAAGTGTCCTTTCGTGTGAAGGGTGGTGCGGTGAATGTGCTGCTTGTCGGGTCTGCTTGAAAATTGGCCTCGGGCCATTCGTAGGGCGGTCGACTTGCGGTGTGTTGCCGTGTCCGCTTGGTAGCGCATGAGCAGTATTGATGGCAACGCTCATCTTGGGAAGGCACGGTGCCAACACCGCAAGTGGTGCTTCTGTGGCTTGCTGTGGCTCCCAACGAGGGCTTGCTTCGTCGGTTGTTGGGTCCAAGATTTTCGGTTAAGTTACTTCGATGATGCCTATCACGCATTTCTCTTTCGGTGGAAGTGTCGTTTCGTGTGAAGGGTGGTGCGGTGAATGTGCTGTCTGCCGGGTCTGCTCGAAAAATGGCCTCGGGTCATTCGTAGGGCGGTCGGCTTGCAGTGTGTTGCCGTATCCGCTTGGTAGCGCATGAGCAGTATTGATGGCAACGCTCATCTTGGGAAGGCACTGGCAAACGAAGCCACACCAACACCGCAAGTGGTGCTCTGGTGGCTTGCTGTGGCTCCCAACGAGGGCTTGCGTCTTTGGTCTTCTTTCGGTTGCTGGGTCCAAGCTTTTCGGTTAAGTGCCTTCGATGATGCCTATCACGCACTTCTCTGCCGGTGGAAGTGTCATTTCGTGTGAAGGGTGGTGCGGCGAATGCTTTGTCTGCCGGGTCTGCCTGAAAATTGGCCTTGGGTCATTCGTAGGGCGGTCGGCTTGCAGTGTGTTGCCGTCTCTGCTTGGTAGCGCATGAGCAGTATGTCTGTTACGTGACTTCGACGACGCCTATCGTGCACTTCTCCATCGGTGGAAGTGTCATTTCGTGTGAAGGGCGGTGCGGTGAATGCGTCGCATGCCGGGTCTGCCTGAAAACTGGCCTCGGGTCATTTGTAGGGCGGTCGGCTTGCGGTGTGTTGCCGTCTCCGCTTGGTAGCGCATGAGCAGTGTTGAGGGCGATGCTCGTCCCGGGATGGCACGGCAGAACAGACCTCATTTCCTCCCAAGCGGTGGTGTTTTGGGGCATTTTGTCTTCTCCCGACAAGGGCTTGCATCTTTGCCTTCTCTCGGATTACTTGTCCCTCCCGGTTGCCGGATCCAAGTGTCCAAGATGTTGCCTTCCATGCACTTCCCCGCCGATGGAAGTGTCATTTCGTGCGATGGTTGGTGCGGCTCCACTTGATAGCGCATGAGCCTTAACGTCGGCAATGCTCCCCCTTGGGAAGGCATGGGTAAACAAAAACCCATTTCAACCGCAAGTGTGGCTTGTTGCACGTTTGGTCTCCTTTCGCGTATCTTTGTCCCTCCCGGTTGTCGGTTAAATTAACTACGGCGGTGTTTCCTATCATGCACTTCTCCACTGGTGGAAGTGTCATTTCCGTGCGAAGGGTGGTGCGGTGAGTG
>BSBM01002491.1:7500-20000 GCA_027924585.1 Larix kaempferi | reverse complement strand
AAAAAAATTTGGCTAAGTCGCGGAGGAAGTTGGGGTTTCCCGGCGCGCGCGCGGGGGAAAAAAAATTTGGCTAAGTCGCGGAGGAAGTTGGGGTTTCCCGGCGCGCGCGCGGGGGAAAAAAAATTTGGCTAAGTCGCGGAGGAAGTTGGGGTTTCCCGGCGCGCGCGCGGGGGAAAAAAAATTTGGCTAAGTCGCGGAGGAAGTTGGGGTTTCCCGTCGCGCGCGCGGGGAAAAAAAAGTTTGTCTAAGTCGCGGAGGAAGTTGGGGTTTCCCGTCGCGCGCGCGGGGAAAAAAAAGTTTGTCGAAGTCGCGGAGGAAGTTGGGGTTTCCCGGCGCGCGCGCGGGGAAAAAAAAGTTTGTCGAAGTCGCGGAGGAAGTTGGGGTTTCCCGGCGCGCGCGCGGGGAAAAAAAAATTTGTCGAAGTCGCGGAGGAAGTTGGGGTTTCCCGGCGCGCGCGCGGGAAAAAAAAAATTTGGCGAAGTCGCGGAGGAAGTTGGGGTTTCCCGGCGCGCGCGCGGGAAAAAAAAAATTTGGCTAAGTCGCGGAGGAAGTTGGGGTTTCCCGGCGCACGCGCGGGAAAAAAAAAATTTGGCTAAGTCACGGAGGAAGTTGGGGTTTCCCGGCGCACGCCGCGGGGAAAAAAAACGGGGCTAAGTCGCGGGGAAGGTTACGGTTTCCCGGCGCGCACCGCGGGGAAAGTTGGGGTTTCCCGGCGCACACCGCGGGGAAGGTTACGGTTTCCCGGCGCGCACCGCGGGGAAAGTTGGGGTTTCCCGGCGCACACCGCGGGGAAAAAAAACGGGGCTAAGTCGCGGGGAAAGTTGGGGTTTCCCGGCACACGCCGCGGGGAAAAAATATTGGGCTAAGTCGCGGTTTCCCGGCGCGCGCCGCGGGGAAAAAAAAGGGGCCAAGTCGCGGGGAAAGTTGGGGTTTCCCGGCGCATGCTCGGGATGGGAACCGATCGCGAAGTCGGGACGGACCGAAGACGCGCAGGCTGCGGAAGTGGAACGAAGGCGCGCGGCTTGCGGAATACTTGGACCGATGACGCGCGGATCGCGGACCGGAGGCCGTTTGATGGTACGTCGGTGCGGAGTTGACGTGGGTGCCAAGCAAGGGTGCGCCCAAGGTGGGGTCGCACCCTCCCGCACGGCATCATATAAAAAGGCTAAGGCGAGAAGCCAAGAAGGTAGCTGCAACTAAGTTGGAAATTCGGGTAAGGGGGAAGTTCGGAGCTAGGGAGGCTATCCGACCTCTGTCCGTCCGCACGGTCTCTTCCGGCGAAGTCCGGCCGCAGCAAGGTGCTGCTACAGCGCAGAATTTGGCAGGTTCGCACACAGTGCGGTTGCACAGTGAGACATTTCCGCGGCAGCAGCAAGGGTTTGCAGCAGCGGGCAGTTTCAGGAGTTAGACGCATGTTGGAAGGGTTAACTCTCTCTTTGTATTTTGTATGTCTATTGTAAGGCGTGCTGCTTGTTGGGCACACGCCGGAGCTCTGCTAGGGAAACTCCACCTGTTGTAAACGATTGATTATACAAAGCTTAAGGGTTGATGGTTTGGAAACCCCAGCTTATACTTGCGTGTGCTATTTACTCGATGTTCATGCATACGTAAAATTGGCTAAGTGTGGATGCGGTAGGAACATGTTAACTGTTATAAACAAGTAAACGAAGTTGCGAGTGTTAAGTTGAAAAGTTTCCGCAGGTTAGGCGTAGTCTGCTGGTGCGACGCTTGAGTTGGCCACGCCCTCAAGTCGTTCCCAGGCAGTGCCGCACACCACATTTGGACGCTGGTGACTAGCGAAAAAGCGTGGCTCTGACACATAGTGTCACGGCCGCGCTTTCTGCACGGCACTCACACTTGCATGGGAGCCTTGCGCTCCCGCCCAAGAGGCTGGCTTGGGCGCCCGGTCGGGCAAAGCGACGATCGGCTGCAAGGAGACTTAGCGAGGAAGGAAAGCTACCCGGAGACGGAACGATGAGTGGGGTGCGTGGACCTAGCCCGGGCGCACTCCCACCGAAGACGCCCACACAACACTTCGGCGCATGGCAAGCCCGAGAGTGGGGCGCGGCTGCACGCTGGCAAGAAACGGGGCGCACCCTTGGACCGCTGGACACACTCAAGTGTTGGAGTAGTGGCGCGTTGGCCAAGCGCCCACGCACTCCGCGGAGCAGCGCCCAAACGGACCGGCACTCGACGCAGCAAGCCAAAGCGATGGGCGGAAGGGAAGGTGGACCGGACGCCAGCGGAAGAACGAACTCGGGTTCGCAGCCAAGAAACGAGCTCGGGTTCGCATCCCAGAAATGAGCTCGGGTTGGAAGCCAAGAAAGGAGCTCGGGTTGGGAGCCACGGCAGAGAGCTCGGGTCGGGAGCCAAGGGACGACGCCCAACAAAATGGACCGAAACGCGCGGATTGCGGGGGACTTGGACCAAGACCCTTTCAAATGGCACGTCGGCGGGAGGCTGACGTGGGCGCCAAGCAAGGGTGCGCCCAGGGTGGGGCCGCACCCTCCCACACGGCACCATGTATATAGGCTTAAGGCCAAAACGAAGGAGGGGGCGTTCAAGCAAGGAATTTCGGACAAGGCAAGGAGACGCAGAGCTAGGGAGGCAGTCCAAGCTCTGTTCTCGCGCACGGTCCGTTCCAGCAGAATCCGGCTGCAGCAGGGTTGCGGAAGAGGCAGAACTTGGCAGGTTTTGCACCCGTTCCGGTTGCACAGTGAGACAGTTCGGCAGCATACGCGGGTTGCAGAAGTCGACGGTCCCATGGAGTTGGGACGCCCGAGCAGGGGGCAGCTCTGTCATTCTGTAATTTCTATATCTGTTGTAAGGCGTGTTGCTGGTTTGGCTCACGCCGGAGATCTGCCGAGTTTTAGGGCAACTCCGCTTGCCGTAAACAATTGATTATACAAACGATAAACGGGCTGGCCGGTTTGGCAACCCCAACTTATTCCCGCGTCGTGTTTTACTTGCGTATTGCACTCGCTGATAATTGGCTAAGTGTTGATGCTGTCTGTCGTAAACGTGCTTATGAGTTAAACAAGTAAACGAGTAAACTGTCAAGCCGAAAAGCTTCCGCGGGTTTAGGCGTAGTCTGCCGGTGCAACGTTTGAGCTGGTCTCACCCTCAAGACGTTCCCGGGAAGTGCCGCACACCACAGTTAGTCGCTTGAGACAAGCCAGAAATTGTGGCTGTGACACATAGCCCATGCGGCACTTCCTGGGGCGAAACCAGCCCGGCAGGCCACACCCAACCCGCGGATTGCCCACGCCTCATCTCTTTAACAGTTCCTTGCTTAGCCTTTTTTTCTTGATGTGCACTTCCTACAGTAAACGCATGCCAAACACAAGAGCAAGAGATAAATGCATAGGAGGGTGGCACTCCAAACTCGGACGTGCCTAACACCCCTTTTGCAATATTCATGGTTCAAAGAGACTTTACATATAACATCGGAGGGCTGCCACATCCCGGCACCTCATCCGTGAGCCTGCCACACTGGGCAGCTCAAGATACAACATCAACTGATGGGCAATCGGCCAGTGTCCAGGCTCTACCGCAGTAGCATCCACGGTCTGCATCCGCACTCTGTCTCTGTTGCACTCCGTCGCAAGCCTCCCGGCTTCCTATCGTCCGTCCCAGTCTGGGAAACCACTTCGGCATGCTGCCGTCCGTCTGCAGCCTTGCCTGCAACGATACCGCTGTCCTTCCGCAGCATCTGCCAACCAACTGGGCGCACTCTCTCTCGTCTAACCATGCCCAAGAGAGCCCCCACAAGACCGATGTCCGTCTGCAGTCCTGTCCGCACCGCACCGCTGTCTTCCGCAGACTAGGCTGACTGCCACACGTCTAAGTCCCGGCAGAAACTTAGACTTCGCACAGGCACCTCCCATGAGGCCAGCCGCAGGCAAAGCACCTCCACGTACTGTGGCATTCCTCCTGCGCTGCGGATCCTTACCTCGTTGCAGAGGGAACTTCTGGAACCGTGCACGAGCTGCTTTCTCCGGAAAGTGTGCCCTCCTCTGGAGCTTTCGGAGGACGGGCACGCCCTGCGTGTGCCTCAGGCCCCAACCTCGGTTGAATTGAACCGCTTGGATCGATCGAACCGGCACCGTTGTCCGCTTCACCTCTCCGTGCTCTTGGACCTTTAAATATCCACTGAGGAATTCCCGGGTTTCAAGGCCACGTATATCGGAAGTGCCCAACTCTAATAAGATCCATTGTAGCCGAAAAGAGAGTAAGGAGACCCATATCCGGACATCTAAGGGAGCTCGAACACCAATGAGAAATTTTGAAGACAAGATGGGTGTCAATGCATGCATACCCAACACAGGTAGTACTACGAGAACATCTTTGAAGGAACCTTGAACAAAATTAAGACAGGCGCCTTTTCCGCGGGCCAACCTGCTTCCTTTATTCTTGGTTGCTCCCCATCACTTGACTCATCCGCTCCCAGGTCGAGCTCCTCCTCGGGCGCACATGCGGCGGGCTCCCAAGGCGAGCTCAAAACGTTAAGCCGTGACCGATTCTTGTTCTTGTCTTCCACTTCCTTGTCTTGTTGCCGGGCGCTCACTTGGTGGGCGCGCTTGCGCTTGCCGGCGGACTCGTTTCTTTGGGCGCACGTGTGCGGGGCTCCCAAGGCGAGCTCAAAATGTTGCTGAGACGCGACCGGTTCTTGTTCTTATCTTCCGCCGCCTTCTCTTTTTGCCGGCGGACTCGTTTCTTTGGGCGCACCTCCGCCGGTCTTCCAAGTCGAGCTCCTCCTTGGGTGCAAATGTGCCGGCCTCCCAAGGCGAGCTCAAAACGTTGCTAGGACGTGACCGATTCGTGTTCTTCTCTTCCGTTGCCTTGTCTTTTTGCCGGGCGCTCACTTGGGTGGGCGTGCTTCCGTTTGCCGGCGGACTCGTTCCTTCGGGCGCACATGCGTCGGGCTCCCAAGGCGAGCTCAAAACGTTAAGACGTGACCGATGCCTGTCCTTGTCCGCCGTTGCCTTTTCTTTTTGCCGGGCGCGCTTCCCTTTTCTGGAGATGGAGTTGTTTCTTAGGGCGCACATGTGCCTGGCTCCCAAGGCGATCTCAAAACGTTGAGCCGTGACCGATTCTTGTTCTTGTCCGTCGTTGGCTTGTCTTTTTGCCGGGCGCTCACTTGGGTGGGCGCGATTCCGTTTGCCGGCGGACTCGTTTCTTTGGGCGCACATGGGCCGGGCTCCCAAGGCGAGCTCAAAACGTTAAGCCGTGACCTGTCCTTGTTCTTGTCCGCCGTTGGCCTGTCTTTTTGCCGGGCGCTCACTTGGGTGGGCGCTCTTCCGTTCGCCGCCGGACTCGTTTCCTTGGGCTCACGCGTGCCGGGCTCCTAAGGCGAGCTCAAAACGTTAAGCCGTGACCGATTCTTGTTCTTGTCCGCCGTTGCCCCGTGTCTTTGCCGGGCGATCACTTGGGTGGGCGCGCATCCGTTTGCCGGCGGACTCGTTTCTTTGGGCGCACATGTGAAGGGCTCCCAGGGCGAGCTCAAAACGTTACGCCGTGACCAATTCTTGTTCCTGTCCGCCGTTGCCTTGTCTTTTTGCCGGGCGCTCGCTTGGGTGGGCGCGCTTCCGTTTGCCGGGGGACTCGTTTCTTTGGGCGCACAGGCGACGGGCTCGCAAGGCGAGCTCAAAACGTTAAGCCCCGACCAATTCTTGTTCTTGTCCACCGTTGCCTTGTCTTGTTGCCGTGCGCTCACTTGGGTGGGCGCGCTTCCGTTTGCCGGAGACGGAGTCGTTTCTTTGGCCGCACATGTGCCGGGCTCCCAAGGCGGGCTCAAAACGTTAAGCCGTGACCAATCCTTGTTCTTGTCCGCCGTTTCCTTGTCTTTTTGCCGGGCGCTCGCTTGGGTGGGCGCGCTTCCGTGTCCCGGCGGACTCGTTTCTTTGGGCGCACATGTGAAGGGCTCCCAGGGCGAGCTCAAAACGTTAAGCCGTGACCAATTCTTGTTCTTGTCCGCCGTTTCCTTGTCTCTTTGCCGGGCGCTCACTTGGGTGGGCGCGCTTCCGTTTGCCGGGGGACTCGTTTCTTTGGGCGCGCAGGTGACGGGCTCCCAAGGCGAGCTCAAAACGTTAAGCCGTGACCAATTCTTGTTCTTGTCCGCCGTTGCCTTGTCTTGTTGCCGTGCGCTGACTTGGGTGGGCGCGCTTCCGTCTGCCGGAGATGGAGTCGTTCCTTTGGGCGCACATGTGCCGGGCTCCCAAGGCGGCCTCAAAACATTAAGCCGCGAGCAATTCTTGTTCTTGTCCGCCGTTGCCTTGTGTATTTTTGCCGGGCGCTCGCTTGGGTGGGAGCGCTTCCGTTTGCCGGCGGACTCGTTTCATTGGGCTCACATGTGCCGGGCTCCCAAGGAGAGCTCAAAATGTTAAGCCGTGGCCGATTCTTGTTCTTGTCCGTCGTTGGCCTGTGCTTTTGCCGGGCGCGCACTTGGGTGGGCACGCTTCCGTTTGCCGGCGGACTCGTTTCCTTGGGCTCACGTGTGCCGGGCTCCCGAGGCGAGCTCAAAACGTTAGGCCGTGACCAATTCTTGTTCTTGTCCGCCGTTGCCTTGTCTTGTTTCCGTGCGCTCGCTTGGGTGGGCACGCTTCCGTTTGCCGGCGGAGTCGTTTCTTTGGGCTCACGTGTGCCGGGCTCCCAAGGCGAGCTCAAAACGTTAAGCCGTGACCAATTCTTGTTCTTGTCCGCCGTTGCCTTAGCTTTTTCCCGGGCGCTCACTTGGGTGGGCGCGCTTCCGTTTGCCGGCGGACTCGTTTCTTCGGGCGGCACATGTGCCGGGCTCCCAAGGCGAGCCCAAAACGTTAAGCCGTGACCAATTCTTGTTCTTGTGCGCCGTTGCCTTGTCCTTTTGCCGGGCGCTCACTTGGGTGGGCGCGCTTCCGTTTGCCGGCGGACTCGTTTCTTCCTTGGGCGCACACGTGCCGGGCTCCCAAGGCGAGCTCAAAACGTTAAGCCGTGACCAATGCTTGTCCTTGTCTGCCGTTGCCTTGTCTTTTTTCCGGGCGCTCACTCGGGTGGGCGCGCTTCCGCTTGCCGCCGGACTCGTTTCTTTGGGCGCACATGTGCCGGGCTCCCAAGGCGAGCTCAAAACGTTAAGCCGTGACCAATTCCTGTTCTTGTCCGCCGTTGCCTTGTCTTTTTGCCGGGCGCTCACTTGGGTGGGCGCGCTTCCGTTTGCCGACGGGCTCGTTTCCTTGGGCGCACATGTGCCGGGCTCGCAAGGCGGGCTCAAAACGTTAAGCCGTGACCAATGCTTGTTCTTGTCCGCCGTTGCCTTGTCTTTTTGCCCGGCGCTCACTCGGGTGGGTGCGCTTCCGTTTGCGGGCGGACTCGTTTCTTTGGGCGCACATGTGCCGGGCTCCCAAGGGGAGCTCAAAACGTTAAGCCGTGACCAATTCTTGTTCTTCTCCGCCGTTGCCTTGTCTTTTTGCCGTGCGCTCACTTGGGTGGGCGCGCTTCCGTTTGCGGGCGGAGTCGTTTCTTTGGGCGCACATGTGTCGGGCTCCCAAGGGGAGCTCAAAACGTTAAGCCGTGACCAATTCTTGTTCTTCTCCGCCGTTCCCTTGTCTTTTTGCCGTGCGCCCACTTCGGTGGGTGCACTTCCGTTTGCCGCCGGACTCGTTCCTTCGGGCGCACATGTGCCGGGCTCCCAAGGCGAGCTCAAAACGTTAAGCCGTGACCAATCCTTGTTCTTGTCCGCCGTTGCCTTGTCTTGTTGCCGGGCGCTCACTTGGGTGGGGCCGCTTCCGTTTTCCGGCGGACTCGTTTCCTTGGGCGCACATGTGCCGGGCTCCGAAGGCGAGCTCAAAACGTTAAGCCGTGACCAATGCTTGTCCTTGTCTGCCGTTTCCTTGTCTTTTTGCCGGGCGCTCACTCGGGTGGGCGCGCTTCCGCTTGCCGCCGGACTCGTTTCTTTGGGCGCACATGTGCCGGGCTCCCAAGGCGAGCTCAAAACGTTAGGCCGTGACCAATTCCTGTTCTTGTCCGTCGTTGCCTTGTCTTTTTGCCGGGCGCTCACTTGGGTGGGCGCGCTTCTGTTTGCCGACGGGCTCGTTTCCTTGGGCGCACATGTGCCGGGCTCGCAAGGCGAGCTCAAAATGTTAAGCCGTGACCAATGCTTGTTCTTGACCGCCGTTGCCTTGTCTTTTTGCCCGGCGCTCACTTGGGTGGGTGCGCTTCCGTTTGCGGGCGGACTCGTTTCTTTGGGCGCACATGTGCCGGGCTCCCAAGGGGAGCTCAAAACGTTAAGCCGTGACCAATTCTTGTTCTTCTCCGCCGTTGCCTTGTCTTTTTGCCGTGCGCTCACTTGGGTGGGCGCGCTTCCGTTTGCGGGCGGACTCCTTTCTCTGGGCGCACATGTGTCGGGCTCCCAAGGGAAGCTCAAAACGTTAAGCCGTGACCAATTCTTGTTCTTCTCCGCCGTTCCCTTGTCTTTTTGCCGTTCGCTCACTCGGGTGGGCGCGCTTCCGTTTGCCGGCGGACTCGTTTCTTTTGGCGCACCTGTGCCGGGCTCGCAAGGCGAGCTCAAAACGTTATGCCGTGACCAATCCTCGTTCTTGTCCGCTGTTGCCTTGTCTTTTTGCCGGGCGCTCACTTGGGTGGGCGCGCTTCCGTTTGCCGGTGGACTCGTTTCTTTGGGCGCACAAGTGCCGGCCTCCCAATGCGAGCCGCTTCTTGGGCGCCCATGTGCCGTGCTTCCAACCCGAGCTCAAAACGTTAAGCCGTGACCGATCCTCTTTCTTGTCTTCCCCTGCCTTGTTCTTTTGCCGGGCGCTCCCTTGGTGGGCGCGCTTGCGTTGGCATTCGGACTCGTTTGTTCGGGCGCATTTGTGTCGTGCTCCCAATGCGAGCCGCTCCATGGGTGCCCATGGGCCGTGCTTCCAACCCGAGCTGAAAACGTTAAGCCCTGACCGATCCTCGTTCTTGTCTTCCGCCGCGTTGTATTTTTGCCGGGCGCTCACTTGGTGGGCGCGCTTGCGTTGGCATTCGGACTCGTTTCTTTGGGCGCACTTGTGCCGTGCTCCCAACGCGAGCCGCTCCTTGGGCGCCCATCTGCCGTGCTCCCAATGCGAGCTGCTCCTTGGGCGCCCATCTGCCTTGTGCTTCCAATGCGAGCTGTGGCATGCTTCCAACGCGAGCTGCGGCGTGCTCCCAATGCGAGCTGCGCCTTGTGCTTCCAACGCGAGCTGCGGCGTGCTCCCAATGCGAGCTGCGCCTTGTGCTTCCAACGCGAGCTGCGGCGTGCTCCCAATGCGAGCTGCGCCTTGTGCTTCCAACGCGAGCTGCGGCGTGCTCCCAATGCGAGCTGCGCCTTGTGCTTCCAACGCGAGCTGCGGCGTGCTCCCAACACGAGCTTGTGGCGTGCTCCCAATGCGAGCTGCTTCTTGGGCGCCCATCTGCCTTGTGCTCCCAACGCGAGCTGTGGCGTGCTTCCAACCCGAGCTGTGGCGTGCTCCCAATGCGAGCTGCTCGTTGGGCGCCCATCCGCCTTGTGCTTCCAACCCGAGCTGAAAACGTTAAGCCGTGACCGATCCGCGTTCTTGTCTTCCGTTGGCTTGTCTTTTTTCCGGGCGCTCACTTGGTGGGCGCGCTTGCGGTGGCGTGCTCCCAATGCGAGCTGCTCCTTGGGCGCCCACCTGCCTTTTGCTTCCAACCCGAGCTGAAAACGTTAAGCCGTGACCGATCCGCGTTCTTGTCTTCCGTTGGCTTGTCTTTTTGCCGGGCGCTCACTTGGTGGGCGCGCTTGCAGTGGCGTGCTCCCAATGCGAGCTGCTCCTTGGGCGCCCATCTGCCTTGTGCTCCCAACCCGAGCTGAAAACGTTAAGCCGTGACCGATCCTCGTCCTTGTCTTCCGCTGGCTTGTCTTTTTGCCGGGCGCTCACTTGGTGGGCGCGCTTGCGGTGGCGTGCTCCCAATGCGAGCTGCTCCTTGGGCGCCCATCTGCCTTGTGCTTCCAACCCGAGCTGTGACGTGCTCCCAATGCGAGCTGCTCCTTCGGCGCCCCTCTGCCTTGTGCTTCCAAACCGAGCTGTGGCGTGCTCCCAATGCGAGCTGCTTCTTGGGCGCCCATCTCCCTTGTGCTTCCAACCCGAGCTGTGGCGTGCTTCCAACCCGAGCCGTGGCGTGCTCCCAATGCGAGCTGCGCCTTGGGCGCCCATCTGCCTTGTGCTTCCAACCCGAGCTGTGGCGTGCTTCCAACCCGAGCTGTGGCGTGCTCCCAATGCGAGCTGCTCCTTGGGCGCCCGTCTGCCTCGTGCTTCCAACCCGAGCTGAAAAACGTTAAACCGTGACCGATCCTCGTTCTTGTCGTCCGCTGGCTTGTCTTTTTGCCGGGCGCTCACTTGGTGGGTGCGTTTCGTGCGAAGGGTGGTGCGGTGAACGCGCTGCTTGTCGGGTCTACCTGAAAATTGGCCTCGGGTCATTCGTAGGGTGGTCGGCTTGCGGTGTGTTGCCGTGTCCGCTTGGTAGCGCATGAGCAGTATTGACGGCAACGCTCATCTTGGGAAGGCACGGTGCAACACCGCAAGTGGTGCTTCTGTGGCTCCCAACGAGGGCTTGCTTCTTCGGTTGTTGGGTCCAAGATTTTCGGTTAAGTTACTTCGATGATGCCTATCACGCATTTCTCTTTCGGTGGAAGTGTCCTTTCGTGTGAAGGGTGGTGCGGTGAATGTGCTGCTTGTCGGGTCTGCTTGAAAATTGGCCTCGGGCCATTCGTAGGGCGGTCGACTTGCGGTGTGTTGCCGTGTCCGCTTGGTAGCGCATGAGCAGTATTGATGGCAACGCTCATCTTGGGAAGGCACGGTGCCAACACCGCAAGTGGTGCTTCTGTGGCTTGCTGTGGCTCCCAACGAGGGCTTGCTTCGTCGGTTGTTGGGTCCAAGATTTTCGGTTAAGTTACTTCGATGATGCCTATCACGCATTTCTCTTTCGGTGGAAGTGTCGTTTCGTGTGAAGGGTGGTGCGGTGAATGTGCTGTCTGCCGGGTCTGCTCGAAAAATGGCCTCGGGTCATTCGTAGGGCGGTCGGCTTGCAGTGTGTTGCCGTATCCGCTTGGTAGCGCATGAGCAGTATTGATGGCAACGCTCATCTTGGGAAGGCACTGGCAAACGAAGCCACACCAACACCGCAAGTGGTGCTCTGGTGGCTTGCTGTGGCTCCCAACGAGGGCTTGCGTCTTTGGTCTTCTTTCGGTTGCTGGGTCCAAGCTTTTCGGTTAAGTGCCTTCGATGATGCCTATCACGCACTTCTCTGCCGGTGGAAGTGTCATTTCGTGTGAAGGGTGGTGCGGCGAATGCTTTGTCTGCCGGGTCTGCCTGAAAATTGGCCTTGGGTCATTCGTAGGGCGGTCGGCTTGCAGTGTGTTGCCGTCTCTGCTTGGTAGCGCATGAGCAGTATGTCTGTTACGTGACTTCGACGACGCCTATCGTGCACTTCTCCATCGGTGGAAGTGTCATTTCGTGTGAAGGGCGGTGCGGTGAATGCGTCGCATGCCGGGTCTGCCTGAAAACTGGCCTCGGGTCATTTGTAGGGCGGTCGGCTTGCGGTGTGTTGCCGTCTCCGCTTGGTAGCGCATGAGCAGTGTTGAGGGCGATGCTCGTCCCGGGATGGCACGGCAGAACAGACCTCATTTCCTCCCAAGCGGTGGTGTTTTGGGGCATTTTGTCTTCTCCCGACAAGGGCTTGCATCTTTGCCTTCTCTCGGATTACTTGTCCCTCCCGGTTGCCGGATCCAAGTGTCCAAGATGTTGCCTTCCATGCACTTCCCCGCCGATGGAAGTGTCATTTCGTGCGATGGTTGGTGCGGCTCCACTTGATAGCGCATGAGCCTTAACGTCGGCAATGCTCCCCCTTGGGAAGGCATGGGTAAACAAAAACCCATTTCAACCGCAAGTGTGGCTTGTTGCACGTTTGGTCTCCTTTCGCGTATCTTTGTCCCTCCCGGTTGTCGGTTAAATTAACTACGGCGGTGTTTCCTATCATGCACTTCTCCACTGGTGGAAGTGTCATTTCCGTGCGAAGGGTGGTGCGGTGAGTGCGTTGTTTGTCGGGTCTGCTTGAAAATTGGCCTTGGGCCATTTGTAGGGCGGTCGACTCTCAGCGTGCCGTCGATTCACTCGGTAACACATGAGCGGTAATGTTGGCAATGCTCATCTTCGGAGGCACCGGAAAACAAAGTCCATTTCCATCGCACATTCGATGTGGAGTTTTGGGGTTTGTGGTGGCTTCGCACGAGGGCTTGCCTTTTCATTGTTGGGCCTTTGTGGAGGCCCGTCTTATTGTGCTTGTACTTATTCCATATTGGTATAACTGTGCATACCGAGACCATTTGTAAGAGCATTGATAGGAATCTTTGGCAGGGGCACATCAACGGTGTGATTCCCCTTCGAAAGCGTTTTTTGAGGCTCAATTGTTTTTGGTGGGCAGTGCGGGGTTTGCCTCGCCGTGTGGGAAAACCACACGGCGAAGCTCTTCTAACTTGCTTTCCA
>BSBM01002490.1:35000-39268 GCA_027924585.1 Larix kaempferi | reverse complement strand
CGGCAAAAAGACAAGCCAACGACGGACAAGAACAAGAATCGGTCACGGCTCAACGTTTTGAGATCGCCTTGGGAGCCAGGCACATGTGCGCCCTAAGAAACAACTCCATCTCCAGAAAAGGGAAGCGCGCCCGCCGAAGTCAGCGCCCGGCAAAAAGAAAAGGCAACGGCGGACAAGGACAGGCATCGGTCACGTCTTAACGTTTTGAGCTCGCCTTGGGAGCCCGACGCATGTGCGCCCGAAGGAACGAGTCCGCCGGCAAACGGAAGCACGCCCACCCAAGTGAGCGCCCGGCAAAAAGACAAGGCAACGGAAGAGAAGAACACGAATCGGTCACGTCCTAGCAACGTTTTGAGCTCGCCTTGGGAGGCCGGCACATTTGCACCCAAGGAGGAGCTCGACTTGGAAGACCGGCGGAGGTGCGCCCAAAGAAACGAGTCCGCCGGCAAAAAGAGAAGGCGGCGGAAGATAAGAACAAGAACCGGTCGCGTCTCAGCAACATTTTGAGCTCGCCTTGGGAGCCCCGCACACGTGCGCCCAAAGAAACGAGTCCGCCGGCAAGCGCAAGCGCGCCCACCAAGTGAGCGCCCGGCAACAAGACAAGGAAGTGGAAGACAAGAACAAGAATCGGTCACGGCTTAACGTTTTGAGCTCGCCTTGGGAGCCCGCCGCATGTGCGCCCGAGGAGGAGCTCGACCTGGGAGCGGATGAGTCAAGTGATGGGGAGCAACCAAGAATAAAGGAAGCAGGTTGGCCCGCGGAAAAGGCGCCTGTCTTAATTTTGTTCAAGGTTCCTTCAAAGATGTTCTCGTAGTACTACCTGTGTTGGGTATGCATGCATTGACACCCATCTTGTCTTCAAAATTTCTCATTGGTGTTCGAGCTCCCTTAGATGTCCGGATATGGGTCTCCTTACTCTCTTTTCGGCTACAATGGATCTTATTAGAGTTGGGCACTTCCGATATACGTGGCCTTGAAACCCGGGAATTCCTCAGTGGATATTTAAAGGTCCAAGAGCACGGAGAGGTGAAGCGGACAACGGTGCCGGTTCGATCGATCCAAGCGGTTCAATTCAACCGAGGTTGGGGCCTGAGGCACACGCAGGGCGTGCCCGTCCTCCGAAAGCTCCAGAGGAGGGCACACTTTCCGGAGAAAGCAGCTCGTGCACGGTTCCAGAAGTTCCCTCTGCAACGAGGTAAGGATCCGCAGCGCAGGAGGAATGCCACAGTACGTGGAGGTGCTTTGCCTGCGGCTGGCCTCATGGGAGGTGCCTGTGCGAAGTCTAAGTTTCTGCCGGGACTTAGACGTGTGGCAGTCAGCCTAGTCTGCGGAAGACAGCGGTGCGGTGCGGACAGGACTGCAGACGGACATCGGTCTTGTGGGGGCTCTCTTGGGCATGGTTAGACGAGAGAGAGTGCGCCCAGTTGGTTGGCAGATGCTGCGGAAGGACAGCGGTATCGTTGCAGGCAAGGCTGCAGACGGACGGCAGCATGCCGAAGTGGTTTCCCAGACTGGGACGGACGATAGGAAGCCGGGAGGCTTGCGACGGAGTGCAACAGAGACAGAGTGCGGATGCAGACCGTGGATGCTACTGCGGTAGAGCCTGGACACTGGCCGATTGCCCATCAGTTGATGTTGTATCTTGAGCTGCCCAGTGTGGCAGGCTCACGGATGAGGTGCCGGGATGTGGCAGCCCTCCGATGTTATATGTAAAGTCTCTTTGAACCATGAATATTGCAAAAGGGGTGTTAGGCACGTCCGAGTTTGGAGTGCCACCCTCCTATGCATTTATCTCTTGCTCTTGTGTTTGGCATGCGTTTACTGTAGGAAGTGCACATCAAGAAAAAAAGGCTAAGCAAGGAACTGTTAAAGAGATGAGGCGTGGGCAATCCGCGGGTTGGGTGTGGCCTGCCGGGCTGGTTTCGCCCCAGGAAGTGCCGCATGGGCTATGTGTCACAGCCACAATTTCTGGCTTGTCTCAAGCGACTAACTGTGGTGTGCGGCACTTCCCGGGAACGTCTTGAGGGTGAGACCAGCTCAAACGTTGCACCGGCAGACTACGCCTAAACCCGCGGAAGCTTTTCGGCTTGACAGTTTACTCGTTTAACTCATAAGCACGTTTACGACAGACAGCATCAACACTTAGCCAATTATCAGCGAGTGCAATACGCAAGTAAAACACGACGCGGGAATAAGTTGGGGTTGCCAAACCGGCCAGCCCGTTTATCGTTTGTATAATCAATTGTTTACGGCAAGCGGAGTTGCCCTAAAACTCGGCAGATCTCCGGCGTGAGCCAAACCAGCAACACGCCTTACAACAGATATAGAAATTACAGAATGACAGAGCTGCCCCCTGCTCGGGCGTCCCAACTCCATGGGACCGTCGACTTCTGCAACCCGCGTATGCTGCCGAACTGTCTCACTGTGCAACCGGAACGGGTGCAAAACCTGCCAAGTTCTGCCTCTTCCGCAACCCTGCTGCAGCCGGATTCTGCTGGAACGGACCGTGCGCGAGAACAGAGCTTGGACTGCCTCCCTAGCTCTGCGTCTCCTTGCCTTGTCCGAAATTCCTTGCTTGAACGCCCCCTCCTTCGTTTTGGCCTTAAGCCTATATACATGGTGCCGTGTGGGAGGGTGCGGCCCCACCCTGGGCGCACCCTTGCTTGGCGCCCACGTCAGCCTCCCGCCGACGTGCCATTTGAAAGGGTCTTGGTCCAAGTCCCCCGCAATCCGCGCGTTTCGGTCCATTTTGTTGGGCGTCGTCCCTTGGCTCCCGACCCGAGCTCTCTGCCGTGGCTCCCAACCCGAGCTCCTTTCTTGGCTTCCAACCCGAGCTCATTTCTGGGATGCGAACCCGAGCTCGTTTCTTGGCTGCGAACCCGAGTTCGTTCTTCCGCTGGCGTCCGGTCCACCTTCCCTTCCGCCCATCGCTTTGGCTTGCTGCGTCGAGTGCCGGTCCGTTTGGGCGCTGCTCCGCGGAGTGCGTGGGCGCTTGGCCAACGCGCCACTACTCCAACACTTGAGTGTGTCCAGCGGTCCAAGGGTGCGCCCCGTTTCTTGCCAGCGTGCAGCCGCGCCCCACTCTCGGGCTTGCCATGCGCCGAAGTGTTGTGTGGGCGTCTTCGGTGGGAGTGCGCCCGGGCTAGGTCCACGCACCCCACTCATCGTTCCGTCTCCGGGTAGCTTTCCTTCCTCGCTAAGTCTCCTTGCAGCCGATCGTCGCTTTGCCCGACCGGGCGCCCAAGCCAGCCTCTTGGGCGGGAGCGCAAGGCTCCCATGCAAGTGTGAGTGCCGTGCAGAAAGCGCGGCCGTGACACTATGTGTCAGAGCCACGCTTTTTCGCTAGTCACCAGCGTCCAAATGTGGTGTGCGGCACTGCCTGGGAACGACTTGAGGGCGTGGCCAACTCAAGCGTCGCACCAGCAGACTACGCCTAACCTGCGGAAACTTTTCAACTTAACACTCGCAACTTCGTTTACTTGTTTATAACAGTTAACATGTTCCTACCGCATCCACACTTAGCCAATTTTACGTATGCATGAACATCGAGTAAATAGCACACGCAAGTATAAGCTGGGGTTTCCAAACCATCAACCCTTAAGCTTTGTATAATCAATCGTTTACAACAGGTGGAGTTTCCCTAGCAGAGCTCCGGCGTGTGCCCAACAAGCAGCACGCCTTACAATAGACATACAAAATACAAAGAGAGAGTTAACCCTTCCAACATGCGTCTAACTCCTGAAACTTCCCGCTGCTGCAAACCCTTGCTGCTGCCGCGGAAATGTCTCACTGTGCAACCGCACTGTGTGCGAACCTGCCAAATTCTGCGCTGTAGCAGCACCTTGCTGCGGCCGGACTTCGCCGGAAGAGACCGTGCGGACGGACAGAGGTCGGATAGCCTCCCTAGCTCCGAACTTCCCCCTTACCCGAATTTCCAACTTAGTTGCAGCTACCTTCTTGGCTTCTCGCCTTAGCCTTTTTATATGATGCCGTGCGGGAGGGTGCGACCCCACCTTGGGCGCACCCTTGCTTGGCACCCACGTCAACTCCGCACCGACGTACCATCAAACGGCCTCCGGTCCGCGATCCGCGCGTCATCGGTCCAAGTATTCCGCAAGCCGCGCGCCTTCGTTCCACTTCCGCAGCCTGCGCGTCTTCGGTCCGTCCCGACTTCGCGATCGGTTCCCATCCCGAGCATGCGCCGGGAAACCCCAACTTTCCCCGCGACTTGGCCCCTTTTTTTTCCCCGCGGCGCGCGCCGGGAAACC
>BSBM01002490.1:12500-25000 GCA_027924585.1 Larix kaempferi | reverse complement strand
GTTCTCAAATCCAACGCGACCGAAGATGGAAAGCAAGTTAGAAGAGCTTCGCCGTGTGGTTTTCCCACACGGCGAGGCAAACCCCGCACTGCCCACCAAAAACAATTGAGCCTCAAAAAACGCTTTCGAAGGGGAATCACACCGTTGATGTGCCCCTGCCAAAGATTCCTATCAATGCTCTTACAAATGGTCTCGGTATGCACAGTTATACCAATATGGAATAAGTACAAGCACAATAAGACGGGCCTCCACAAAGGCCCAACAATGAAAAGGCAAGCCCTCGTGCGAAGCCACCACAAACCCCAAAACTCCACATCGAATGTGCGATGGAAATGGACTTTGTTTTCCGGTGCCTCCGAAGATGAGCATTGCCAACATTACCGCTCATGTGTTACCGAGTGAATCGACGGCACGCTGAGAGTCGACCGCCCTACAAATGGCCCAAGGCCAATTTTCAAGCAGACCCGACAAACAACGCACTCACCGCACCACCCTTCGCACGGAAATGACACTTCCACCAGTGGAGAAGTGCATGATAGGAAACACCGCCGTAGTTAATTTAACCGACAACCGGGAGGGACAAAGATACGCGAAAGGAGACCAAACGTGCAACAAGCCACACTTGCGGTTGAAATGGGTTTTTGTTTACCCATGCCTTCCCAAGGGGGAGCATTGCCGACGTTAAGGCTCATGCGCTATCAAGTGGAGCCGCACCAACCATCGCACGAAATGACACTTCCATCGGCGGGGAAGTGCATGGAAGGCAACATCTTGGACACTTGGATCCGGCAACCGGGAGGGACAAGTAATCCGAGAGAAGGCAAAGATGCAAGCCCTTGTCGGGAGAAGACAAAATGCCCCAAAACACCACCGCTTGGGAGGAAATGAGGTCTGTTCTGCCGTGCCATCCCGGGACGAGCATCGCCCTCAACACTGCTCATGCGCTACCAAGCGGAGACGGCAACACACCGCAAGCCGACCGCCCTACAAATGACCCGAGGCCAGTTTTCAGGCAGACCCGGCATGCGACGCATTCACCGCACCGCCCTTCACACGAAATGACACTTCCACCGATGGAGAAGTGCACGATAGGCGTCGTCGAAGTCACGTAACAGACATACTGCTCATGCGCTACCAAGCAGAGACGGCAACACACTGCAAGCCGACCGCCCTACGAATGACCCAAGGCCAATTTTCAGGCAGACCCGGCAGACAAAGCATTCGCCGCACCACCCTTCACACGAAATGACACTTCCACCGGCAGAGAAGTGCGTGATAGGCATCATCGAAGGCACTTAACCGAAAAGCTTGGACCCAGCAACCGAAAGAAGACCAAAGACGCAAGCCCTCGTTGGGAGCCACAGCAAGCCACCAGAGCACCACTTGCGGTGTTGGTGTGGCTTCGTTTGCCAGTGCCTTCCCAAGATGAGCGTTGCCATCAATACTGCTCATGCGCTACCAAGCGGATACGGCAACACACTGCAAGCCGACCGCCCTACGAATGACCCGAGGCCATTTTTCGAGCAGACCCGGCAGACAGCACATTCACCGCACCACCCTTCACACGAAACGACACTTCCACCGAAAGAGAAATGCGTGATAGGCATCATCGAAGTAACTTAACCGAAAATCTTGGACCCAACAACCGACAAAGCAAGCCCTCGTTGGGAGCCACAGCAAGCCACAGAAGCACCACTTGCGGTGTTGGCACCGTGCCTTCCCAAGATGAGCGTTGCCATCAATACTGCTCATGCGCTACCAAGCGGACACGGCAACACACCGCAAGTCGACCGCCCTACGAATGGCCCGAGGCCAATTTTCAAGCAGACCCGACAAGCAGCACATTCACCGCACCACCCTTCACACGAAAGGACACTTCCACCGAAAGAGAAATGCGTGATAGGCATCATCGAAGTAACTTAACCGAAAATCTTGGACCCAACAACCGAAGAAGCAAGCCCTCGTTGGGAGCCACAGAAGCACCACTTGCGGTGTTGCACCGTGCCTTCCCAAGATGAGCGTTGCCGTCAATACTGCTCATGCGCTACCAAGCGGACACGGCAACACACCGCAAGCCGACCACCCTACGAATGACCCGAGGCCAATTTTCAGGTAGACCCGACAAGCAGCGCGTTCACCGCACCACCCTTCGCACGAAACGCACCCACCAAGTGAGCGCCCGGCAAAAAGACAAGCCAGCGGACGACAAGAACGAGGATCGGTCACGGTTTAACGTTTTTCAGCTCGGGTTGGAAGCACGAGGCAGACGGGCGCCCAAGGAGCAGCTCGCATTGGGAGCACGCCACAGCTCGGGTTGGAAGCACGCCACAGCTCGGGTTGGAAGCACAAGGCAGATGGGCGCCCAAGGCGCAGCTCGCATTGGGAGCACGCCACGGCTCGGGTTGGAAGCACGCCACAGCTCGGGTTGGAAGCACAAGGGAGATGGGCGCCCAAGAAGCAGCTCGCATTGGGAGCACGCCACAGCTCGGTTTGGAAGCACAAGGCAGAGGGGCGCCGAAGGAGCAGCTCGCATTGGGAGCACGTCACAGCTCGGGTTGGAAGCACAAGGCAGATGGGCGCCCAAGGAGCAGCTCGCATTGGGAGCACGCCACCGCAAGCGCGCCCACCAAGTGAGCGCCCGGCAAAAAGACAAGCCAGCGGAAGACAAGGACGAGGATCGGTCACGGCTTAACGTTTTCAGCTCGGGTTGGGAGCACAAGGCAGATGGGCGCCCAAGGAGCAGCTCGCATTGGGAGCACGCCACTGCAAGCGCGCCCACCAAGTGAGCGCCCGGCAAAAAGACAAGCCAACGGAAGACAAGAACGCGGATCGGTCACGGCTTAACGTTTTCAGCTCGGGTTGGAAGCAAAAGGCAGGTGGGCGCCCAAGGAGCAGCTCGCATTGGGAGCACGCCACCGCAAGCGCGCCCACCAAGTGAGCGCCCGGAAAAAAGACAAGCCAACGGAAGACAAGAACGCGGATCGGTCACGGCTTAACGTTTTCAGCTCGGGTTGGAAGCACAAGGCGGATGGGCGCCCAACGAGCAGCTCGCATTGGGAGCACGCCACAGCTCGGGTTGGAAGCACGCCACAGCTCGCGTTGGGAGCACAAGGCAGATGGGCGCCCAAGAAGCAGCTCGCATTGGGAGCACGCCACAAGCTCGTGTTGGGAGCACGCCGCAGCTCGCGTTGGAAGCACAAGGCGCAGCTCGCATTGGGAGCACGCCGCAGCTCGCGTTGGAAGCACAAGGCGCAGCTCGCATTGGGAGCACGCCGCAGCTCGCGTTGGAAGCACAAGGCGCAGCTCGCATTGGGAGCACGCCGCAGCTCGCGTTGGAAGCACAAGGCGCAGCTCGCATTGGGAGCACGCCGCAGCTCGCGTTGGAAGCATGCCACAGCTCGCATTGGAAGCACAAGGCAGATGGGCGCCCAAGGAGCAGCTCGCATTGGGAGCACGGCAGATGGGCGCCCAAGGAGCGGCTCGCGTTGGGAGCACGGCACAAGTGCGCCCAAAGAAACGAGTCCGAATGCCAACGCAAGCGCGCCCACCAAGTGAGCGCCCGGCAAAAATACAACGCGGCGGAAGACAAGAACGAGGATCGGTCAGGGCTTAACGTTTTCAGCTCGGGTTGGAAGCACGGCCCATGGGCACCCATGGAGCGGCTCGCATTGGGAGCACGACACAAATGCGCCCGAACAAACGAGTCCGAATGCCAACGCAAGCGCGCCCACCAAGGGAGCGCCCGGCAAAAGAACAAGGCAGGGGAAGACAAGAAAGAGGATCGGTCACGGCTTAACGTTTTGAGCTCGGGTTGGAAGCACGGCACATGGGCGCCCAAGAAGCGGCTCGCATTGGGAGGCCGGCACTTGTGTGCCCAAAGAAACAAGTCCACCGGCAAACGGAAGCGCGCCCACCCAAGTGAGCGCCCGGCAAAAAGACAAGGCAACAGCGGACAAGAACGAGGATTGGTCACGGCATAACGTTTTGAGCTCGCCTTGCGAGCCCGGCACAGGTGCGCCAAAAGAAACGAGTCCGCCGGCAAACGGAAGCGCGCCCACCCGAGTGAGCGAACGGCAAAAAGACAAGGGAACGGCGGAGAAGAACAAGAATTGGTCACGGCTTAACGTTTTGAGCTTCCCTTGGGAGCCCGACACATGTGCGCCCAGAGAAAGGAGTCCGCCCGCAAACGGAAGCGCGCCCACCCAAGTGAGCGCACGGCAAAAAGACAAGGCAACGGCGGAGAAGAACAAGAATTGGTCACGGCTTAACGTTTTGAGCTCCCCTTGGGAGCCCGGCACATGTGCGCCCAAAGAAACGAGTCCGCCCGCAAACGGAAGCGCACCCACCCAAGTGAGCGCCGGGCAAAAAGACAAGGCAACGGCGGTCAAGAACAAGCATTGGTCACGGCTTAACATTTTGAGCTCGCCTTGCGAGCCCGGCACATGTGCGCCCAAGGAAACGAGCCCGTCGGCAAACAGAAGCGCGCCCACCCAAGTGAGCGCCCGGCAAAAAGACAAGGCAACGACGGACAAGAACAGGAATTGGTCACGGCCTAACGTTTTGAGCTCGCCTTGGGAGCCCGGCACATGTGCGCCCAAAGAAACGAGTCCGGCGGCAAGCGGAAGCGCGCCCACCCGAGTGAGCGCCCGGCAAAAAGACAAGGAAACGGCAGACAAGGACAAGCATTGGTCACGGCTTAACGTTTTGAGCTCGCCTTCGGAGCCCGGCACATGTGCGCCCAAGGAAACGAGTCCGCCGGAAAACGGAAGCGGCCCCACCCAAGTGAGCGCCCGGCAACAAGACAAGGCAACGGCGGACAAGAACAAGGATTGGTCACGGCTTAACGTTTTGAGCTCGCCTTGGGAGCCCGGCACATGTGCGCCCGAAGGAACGAGTCCGGCGGCAAACGGAAGTGCACCCACCGAAGTGGGCGCACGGCAAAAAGACAAGGGAACGGCGGAGAAGAACAAGAATTGGTCACGGCTTAACGTTTTGAGCTCCCCTTGGGAGCCCGACACATGTGCGCCCAAAGAAACGACTCCGCCCGCAAACGGAAGCGCGCCCACCCAAGTGAGCGCACGGCAAAAAGACAAGGCAACGGCGGAGAAGAACAAGAATTGGTCACGGCTTAACGTTTTGAGCTCCCCTTGGGAGCCCGGCACATGTGCGCCCAAAGAAACGAGTCCGCCCGCAAACGGAAGCGCACCCACCCAAGTGAGCGCCGGGCAAAAAGACAAGGCAACGGCGGACAAGAACAAGCATTGGTCACGGCTTAACGTTTTGAGCCCGCCTTGCGAGCCCGGCACATGTGCGCCCAAGGAAACGAGCCCGTCGGCAAACGGAAGCGCGCCCACCCAAGTGAGCGCCCGGCAAAAAGACAAGGCAACGGCGGACAAGAACAGGAATTGGTCACGGCTTAACGTTTTGAGCTCGCCTTGGGAGCCCGGCACATGTGCGCCCAAAGAAACGAGTCCGGCGGCAAGCGGAAGCGCGCCCACCCGAGTGAGCGCCCGGAAAAAAGACAAGGCAACGGCAGACAAGGACAAGCATTGGTCACGGCTTAACGTTTTGAGCTCGCCTTGGGAGCCCGGCACGTGTGCGCCCAAGGAAGAAACGAGTCCGCCGGCAAACGGAAGCGCGCCCACCCAAGTGAGCGCCCGGCAAAAGGACAAGGCAACGGCGCACAAGAACAAGAATTGGTCACGGCTTAACGTTTTGGGCTCGCCTTGGGAGCCCGGCACATGTGCCGCCCGAAGAAACGAGTCCGCCGGCAAACGGAAGCGCGCCCACCCAAGTGAGCGCCCGGGAAAAAGCTAAGGCAACGGCGGACAAGAACAAGAATTGGTCACGGCTTAACGTTTTGAGCTCGCCTTGGGAGCCCGGCACACGTGAGCCCAAAGAAACGACTCCGCCGGCAAACGGAAGCGTGCCCACCCAAGCGAGCGCACGGAAACAAGACAAGGCAACGGCGGACAAGAACAAGAATTGGTCACGGCCTAACGTTTTGAGCTCGCCTCGGGAGCCCGGCACACGTGAGCCCAAGGAAACGAGTCCGCCGGCAAACGGAAGCGTGCCCACCCAAGTGCGCGCCCGGCAAAAGCACAGGCCAACGACGGACAAGAACAAGAATCGGCCACGGCTTAACATTTTGAGCTCTCCTTGGGAGCCCGGCACATGTGAGCCCAATGAAACGAGTCCGCCGGCAAACGGAAGCGCTCCCACCCAAGCGAGCGCCCGGCAAAAATACACAAGGCAACGGCGGACAAGAACAAGAATTGCTCGCGGCTTAATGTTTTGAGGCCGCCTTGGGAGCCCGGCACATGTGCGCCCAAAGGAACGACTCCATCTCCGGCAGACGGAAGCGCGCCCACCCAAGTCAGCGCACGGCAACAAGACAAGGCAACGGCGGACAAGAACAAGAATTGGTCACGGCTTAACGTTTTGAGCTCGCCTTGGGAGCCCGTCACCTGCGCGCCCAAAGAAACGAGTCCCCCGGCAAACGGAAGCGCGCCCACCCAAGTGAGCGCCCGGCAAAGAGACAAGGAAACGGCGGACAAGAACAAGAATTGGTCACGGCTTAACGTTTTGAGCTCGCCCTGGGAGCCCTTCACATGTGCGCCCAAAGAAACGAGTCCGCCGGGACACGGAAGCGCGCCCACCCAAGCGAGCGCCCGGCAAAAAGACAAGGCAACGGCGGACAAGAACAAGGATTGGTCACGGCTTAACGTTTTGAGCCCGCCTTGGGAGCCCGGCACATGTGCGGCCAAAGAAACGACTCCGTCTCCGGCAAACGGAAGCGCGCCCACCCAAGTGAGCGCACGGCAACAAGACAAGGCAACGGTGGACAAGAACAAGAATTGGTCGGGGCTTAACGTTTTGAGCTCGCCTTGCGAGCCCGTCGCCTGTGCGCCCAAAGAAACGAGTCCCCCGGCAAACGGAAGCGCGCCCACCCAAGCGAGCGCCCGGCAAAAAGACAAGGCAACGGCGGACAGGAACAAGAATTGGTCACGGCGTAACGTTTTGAGCTCGCCCTGGGAGCCCTTCACATGTGCGCCCAAAGAAACGAGTCCGCCGGCAAACGGATGCGCGCCCACCCAAGTGATCGCCCGGCAAAGACACGGGGCAACGGCGGACAAGAACAAGAATCGGTCACGGCTTAACGTTTTGAGCTCGCCTTAGGAGCCCGGCACGCGTGAGCCCAAGGAAACGAGTCCGGCGGCGAACGGAAGAGCGCCCACCCAAGTGAGCGCCCGGCAAAAAGACAGGCCAACGGCGGACAAGAACAAGGACAGGTCACGGCTTAACGTTTTGAGCTCGCCTTGGGAGCCCGGCCCATGTGCGCCCAAAGAAACGAGTCCGCCGGCAAACGGAATCGCGCCCACCCAAGTGAGCGCCCGGCAAAAAGACAAGCCAACGACGGACAAGAACAAGAATCGGTCACGGCTCAACGTTTTGAGATCGCCTTGGGAGCCAGGCACATGTGCGCCCTAAGAAACAACTCCATCTCCAGAAAAGGGAAGCGCGCCCGCCGAAGTCAGCGCCCGGCAAAAAGAAAAGGCAACGGCGGACAAGGACAGGCATCGGTCACGTCTTAACGTTTTGAGCTCGCCTTGGGAGCCCGACGCATGTGCGCCCGAAGGAACGAGTCCGCCGGCAAACGGAAGCACGCCCACCCAAGTGAGCGCCCGGCAAAAAGACAAGGCAACGGAAGAGAAGAACACGAATCGGTCACGTCCTAGCAACGTTTTGAGCTCGCCTTGGGAGGCCGGCACATTTGCACCCAAGGAGGAGCTCGACTTGGAAGACCGGCGGAGGTGCGCCCAAAGAAACGAGTCCGCCGGCAAAAAGAGAAGGCGGCGGAAGATAAGAACAAGAACCGGTCGCGTCTCAGCAACATTTTGAGCTCGCCTTGGGAGCCCCGCACACGTGCGCCCAAAGAAACGAGTCCGCCGGCAAGCGCAAGCGCGCCCACCAAGTGAGCGCCCGGCAACAAGACAAGGAAGTGGAAGACAAGAACAAGAATCGGTCACGGCTTAACGTTTTGAGCTCGCCTTGGGAGCCCGCCGCATGTGCGCCCGAGGAGGAGCTCGACCTGGGAGCGGATGAGTCAAGTGATGGGGAGCAACCAAGAATAAAGGAAGCAGGTTGGCCCGCGGAAAAGGCGCCTGTCTTAATTTTGTTCAAGGTTCCTTCAAAGATGTTCTCGTAGTACTACCTGTGTTGGGTATGCATGCATTGACACCCATCTTGTCTTCAAAATTTCTCATTGGTGTTCGAGCTCCCTTAGATGTCCGGATATGGGTCTCCTTACTCTCTTTTCGGCTACAATGGATCTTATTAGAGTTGGGCACTTCCGATATACGTGGCCTTGAAACCCGGGAATTCCTCAGTGGATATTTAAAGGTCCAAGAGCACGGAGAGGTGAAGCGGACAACGGTGCCGGTTCGATCGATCCAAGCGGTTCAATTCAACCGAGGTTGGGGCCTGAGGCACACGCAGGGCGTGCCCGTCCTCCGAAAGCTCCAGAGGAGGGCACACTTTCCGGAGAAAGCAGCTCGTGCACGGTTCCAGAAGTTCCCTCTGCAACGAGGTAAGGATCCGCAGCGCAGGAGGAATGCCACAGTACGTGGAGGTGCTTTGCCTGCGGCTGGCCTCATGGGAGGTGCCTGTGCGAAGTCTAAGTTTCTGCCGGGACTTAGACGTGTGGCAGTCAGCCTAGTCTGCGGAAGACAGCGGTGCGGTGCGGACAGGACTGCAGACGGACATCGGTCTTGTGGGGGCTCTCTTGGGCATGGTTAGACGAGAGAGAGTGCGCCCAGTTGGTTGGCAGATGCTGCGGAAGGACAGCGGTATCGTTGCAGGCAAGGCTGCAGACGGACGGCAGCATGCCGAAGTGGTTTCCCAGACTGGGACGGACGATAGGAAGCCGGGAGGCTTGCGACGGAGTGCAACAGAGACAGAGTGCGGATGCAGACCGTGGATGCTACTGCGGTAGAGCCTGGACACTGGCCGATTGCCCATCAGTTGATGTTGTATCTTGAGCTGCCCAGTGTGGCAGGCTCACGGATGAGGTGCCGGGATGTGGCAGCCCTCCGATGTTATATGTAAAGTCTCTTTGAACCATGAATATTGCAAAAGGGGTGTTAGGCACGTCCGAGTTTGGAGTGCCACCCTCCTATGCATTTATCTCTTGCTCTTGTGTTTGGCATGCGTTTACTGTAGGAAGTGCACATCAAGAAAAAAAGGCTAAGCAAGGAACTGTTAAAGAGATGAGGCGTGGGCAATCCGCGGGTTGGGTGTGGCCTGCCGGGCTGGTTTCGCCCCAGGAAGTGCCGCATGGGCTATGTGTCACAGCCACAATTTCTGGCTTGTCTCAAGCGACTAACTGTGGTGTGCGGCACTTCCCGGGAACGTCTTGAGGGTGAGACCAGCTCAAACGTTGCACCGGCAGACTACGCCTAAACCCGCGGAAGCTTTTCGGCTTGACAGTTTACTCGTTTAACTCATAAGCACGTTTACGACAGACAGCATCAACACTTAGCCAATTATCAGCGAGTGCAATACGCAAGTAAAACACGACGCGGGAATAAGTTGGGGTTGCCAAACCGGCCAGCCCGTTTATCGTTTGTATAATCAATTGTTTACGGCAAGCGGAGTTGCCCTAAAACTCGGCAGATCTCCGGCGTGAGCCAAACCAGCAACACGCCTTACAACAGATATAGAAATTACAGAATGACAGAGCTGCCCCCTGCTCGGGCGTCCCAACTCCATGGGACCGTCGACTTCTGCAACCCGCGTATGCTGCCGAACTGTCTCACTGTGCAACCGGAACGGGTGCAAAACCTGCCAAGTTCTGCCTCTTCCGCAACCCTGCTGCAGCCGGATTCTGCTGGAACGGACCGTGCGCGAGAACAGAGCTTGGACTGCCTCCCTAGCTCTGCGTCTCCTTGCCTTGTCCGAAATTCCTTGCTTGAACGCCCCCTCCTTCGTTTTGGCCTTAAGCCTATATACATGGTGCCGTGTGGGAGGGTGCGGCCCCACCCTGGGCGCACCCTTGCTTGGCGCCCACGTCAGCCTCCCGCCGACGTGCCATTTGAAAGGGTCTTGGTCCAAGTCCCCCGCAATCCGCGCGTTTCGGTCCATTTTGTTGGGCGTCGTCCCTTGGCTCCCGACCCGAGCTCTCTGCCGTGGCTCCCAACCCGAGCTCCTTTCTTGGCTTCCAACCCGAGCTCATTTCTGGGATGCGAACCCGAGCTCGTTTCTTGGCTGCGAACCCGAGTTCGTTCTTCCGCTGGCGTCCGGTCCACCTTCCCTTCCGCCCATCGCTTTGGCTTGCTGCGTCGAGTGCCGGTCCGTTTGGGCGCTGCTCCGCGGAGTGCGTGGGCGCTTGGCCAACGCGCCACTACTCCAACACTTGAGTGTGTCCAGCGGTCCAAGGGTGCGCCCCGTTTCTTGCCAGCGTGCAGCCGCGCCCCACTCTCGGGCTTGCCATGCGCCGAAGTGTTGTGTGGGCGTCTTCGGTGGGAGTGCGCCCGGGCTAGGTCCACGCACCCCACTCATCGTTCCGTCTCCGGGTAGCTTTCCTTCCTCGCTAAGTCTCCTTGCAGCCGATCGTCGCTTTGCCCGACCGGGCGCCCAAGCCAGCCTCTTGGGCGGGAGCGCAAGGCTCCCATGCAAGTGTGAGTGCCGTGCAGAAAGCGCGGCCGTGACACTATGTGTCAGAGCCACGCTTTTTCGCTAGTCACCAGCGTCCAAATGTGGTGTGCGGCACTGCCTGGGAACGACTTGAGGGCGTGGCCAACTCAAGCGTCGCACCAGCAGACTACGCCTAACCTGCGGAAACTTTTCAACTTAACACTCGCAACTTCGTTTACTTGTTTATAACAGTTAACATGTTCCTACCGCATCCACACTTAGCCAATTTTACGTATGCATGAACATCGAGTAAATAGCACACGCAAGTATAAGCTGGGGTTTCCAAACCATCAACCCTTAAGCTTTGTATAATCAATCGTTTACAACAGGTGGAGTTTCCCTAGCAGAGCTCCGGCGTGTGCCCAACAAGCAGCACGCCTTACAATAGACATACAAAATACAAAGAGAGAGTTAACCCTTCCAACATGCGTCTAACTCCTGAAACTTCCCGCTGCTGCAAACCCTTGCTGCTGCCGCGGAAATGTCTCACTGTGCAACCGCACTGTGTGCGAACCTGCCAAATTCTGCGCTGTAGCAGCACCTTGCTGCGGCCGGACTTCGCCGGAAGAGACCGTGCGGACGGACAGAGGTCGGATAGCCTCCCTAGCTCCGAACTTCCCCCTTACCCGAATTTCCAACTTAGTTGCAGCTACCTTCTTGGCTTCTCGCCTTAGCCTTTTTATATGATGCCGTGCGGGAGGGTGCGACCCCACCTTGGGCGCACCCTTGCTTGGCACCCACGTCAACTCCGCACCGACGTACCATCAAACGGCCTCCGGTCCGCGATCCGCGCGTCATCGGTCCAAGTATTCCGCAAGCCGCGCGCCTTCGTTCCACTTCCGCAGCCTGCGCGTCTTCGGTCCGTCCCGACTTCGCGATCGGTTCCCATCCCGAGCATGCGCCGGGAAACCCCAACTTTCCCCGCGACTTGGCCCCTTTTTTTTCCCCGCGGCGCGCGCCGGGAAACCGCGACTTAGCCCAATATTTTTTCCCCGCGGCGTGTGCCGGGAAACCCCAACTTTCCCCGCGACTTAGCCCCGTTTTTTTTCCCCGCGGTGTGCGCCGGGAAACCCCAACTTTCCCCGCGGTGCGCGCCGGGAAACCGTAACCTTCCCCGCGGTGTGCGCCGGGAAACCCCAACTTTCCCCGCGGTGCGCGCCGGGAAACCGTAACCTTCCCCGCGACTTAGCCCCGTTTTTTTTCCCCGCGGCGTGCGCCGGGAAACCCCAACTTCCTCCGTGACTTAGCCAAATTTTTTTTTTCCCGCGCGTGCGCCGGGAAACCCCAACTTCCTCCGCGACTTAGCCAAATTTTTTTTTTCCCGCGCGCGCGCCGGGAAACCCCAACTTCCTCCGCGACTTCGCCAAATTTTTTTTTTCCCGCGCGCGCGCCGGGAAACCCCAACTTCCTCCGCGACTTCGCCAAATTTTTTTTTCCCCGCGCGCGCGCCGGGAAACCCCAACTTCCTCCGCGACTTCGACAAACTTTTTTTTCCCCGCGCGCGCGCCGGGAAACCCCAACTTCCTCCGCGACTTAGCCAAATTTTTTTTTCCCCGCGCGCGCGACGGGAAACCCCAACTTCCTCCGCGACTTAGCCAAATTTTTTTTTCCCCGCGCGCGCGCCGGGAAACCCCAACTTCCTCCGCGACTTAGCCAAATTTTTTTTTCCCCGCGCGCGCGCCGGGAAACCCCAACTTCCTCCGCGACTTAGCCAAATTTTTTTTCCCCCGCGCGCGCGCCGGGAAACCCCAACTTCCTCCGCGACTTAGCCAAATTTTTTTTTCCCCGCGCGCGCGCCGGGAAAC
>BSBM01002490.1:0-2500 GCA_027924585.1 Larix kaempferi | reverse complement strand
AGGCAAAGATGCAAGCCCTTGTCGGGAGAAGACAAAATGCCCCAAAACACCACCGCTTGGGAGGAAATGAGGTCTGTTCTGCCGTGCCATCCCGGACGAGCATCGCCCTCAACACTGCTCATCGCGCTACCAAGCGGAGACGGCAACACACCGCAAGCCGACCGCCCTACAAATGACCCGAGGCCAGTTTTCAGGCAGACCCGGCATGCGACGCATTCACCGCACCGCCCTTCACACGAAATGACACTTCCACCGATGGAGAAGTGCACGATAGGCGTCGTCGAAGTCACGTAACAGACATACTGCTTCATGCGCTACCAAGCAGAGACGGCAACACACTGCAAGCCGACCGCCCTACGAATGACCCAAGGCCAATTTTCAGGCAGACCCGGCAGACAAAGCATTCGCCGCACCACCCTTCACACGAAATGACACTTCCACCGGCAGAGAAGTGCGTGATAGGCATCATCGAAGGCACTTAACCGAAAAGCTTGGACCCAGCAACCGAAAGAAGACCAAAGACGCAAGCCCTCGTTGGGAGCCACAGCAAGCCACCAGAGCACCACTTGCGGTGTTGGTGTGGCTTCGTTTGCCAGTGCCTTCCCAAGATGAGCGTTGCCATCAATACTGCTCATCGCGCTACCAAGCGGATACGGCAACACACTGCAAGCCGACCGCCCTACGAATGACCCGAGGCCATTTTTCGAGCAGACCCGGCAGACAGCACATTCACCGCACCACCCTTCACACGAAACGACACTTCCACCGAAAGAGAAATGCGTGATAGGCATCATCGAAGTAACTTAACCGAAAATCTTGGACCCAACAACCGACGAAGCAAGCCCTCGTTGGGAGCCACAGCAAGCCACAGAAGCACCACTTGCGGTGTTGGCACCGTGCCTTCCCAAGATGAGCGTTGCCATCAATACTGCTCATGCGCTACCAAGCGGACACGGCAACACACCGCAAGTCGACCGCCCTACGAATGGCCCGAGGCCCAATTTTCAAGCAGACCCGACAAGCAGCACATTCACCGCACCACCCTTCACACGAAAGGACACTTCCACCGAAAGAGAAATGCGTGATAGGCATCATCGAAGTAACTTAACCGAAAATCTTGGACCCAACAACCGAAGAAGCAAGCCCTCGTTGGGAGCCACAGAAGCACCACTTGCGGTGTTGCACCGTGCCTTCCCAAGATGAGCGTTGCCGTCAATACTGCTCATGCGCTACCAAGCGGACACGGCAACACACCGCAAGCCGACCACCCTACGAATGACCCGAGGCCAATTTTCAGGTAGACCCGACAAGCAGCGCGTTCACCCGCACCACCCTTCGCACGAAACGCACCCACCAAGTGAGCGCCCGGCAAAAAGACAAGCCAGCGGACGACAAGAACGAGGATCGGTCACGGTTTAAACGTTTTTCAGCTCGGGTTGGAAGCACGAGGCAGACGGGCGCCCAAGGAGCAGCTCGCATTGGGAGCACGCCACAAGCTCGGGTTGGAAGCACGCCACAGCTCGGGTTGGAAGCACAAGGCAGATGGGCGCCCAAGGCCGCAGCTCGCATTGGGAGCACGCCACGGCTCGGGTTGGAAGCACGCCACAGCTCGGGTTGGAAGCACAAGGGAGATGGGCGCCCAAGAAGCAGCTCGCATGGGAGCACGCCACAGCTCGGTTTGGAAGCACAAGGCAGAGGGGCGCCGAAGGAGCAGCTCGCATTGGGAGCACGTCACAGCTCGGGTTGGAAGCACAAGGCAGATGGGCGCCCAAGGAGCAGCTCGCATTGGGAGCACGCCACCGCAAGCGCGCCCACCAAGTGAGCGCCCGGCAAAAAGACAAGCCAGCGGAAGACAAGGACGAGGATCGGTCACGGCTTAACGTTTCAGCTCGGGTTGGGAGCACAAGGCAGATGGGCGCCCAAGGAGCAGCTCGCATTGGGAGCACGCCACTGCAAGCGCGCCCACCAAGTGAGCGCCCGGCAAAAAGACAAGCCAACGGAAGACAAGAACGCGGATCGGTCACGGCTTAACGTTTTCAGCTCGGGTTGGAAGCAAAAGGCAGGTGGGGCGCCCAAGGAGCAGCTCGCATTGGGAGCACGCCACCGCAAGCGCGCCCACCAAGTGAGCGCCCGGAAAAAAGACAAGCCAACGGAAGACAAGACGCGGATCGGTCACGGCTTAACGTTTTCAGCTCGGGTTGGAAGCACAAGGCGGATGGGCGCCCAACGAGCAGCTCGCATTGGGAGCACGCCACAGCTCGGGTTGGAAGCACGCCACAGCTCGCGTTGGGAGCACAAGGCAGATGGGCGCCCAAGAAGCAGCTCGCATTGGGAGCACGCCACAAGCTCGTGTTGGGAGCACGCCGCAGCTCGCGTTGGAAGCACAAGGCGCAGCTCGCATTGGGAGCACGCCGCAGCTCGCGTTGGAAGCACAAGGCGCAGCTCGCATTGGGAGCACGCCGCAGCTCGCGTTGGAAGCACAAGGCGCAGCTCGCATTGG
>BSBM01002489.1:0-323934 GCA_027924585.1 Larix kaempferi | reverse complement strand
ATATATGTATGTATATACATATATATATGTATATATATATATATATATATATATAAGATCTAGTTTTGAATCATCTCATGTCATATTGTTTTGTATCTGAAATACATTGTAAAGGAGGTTTCCCCCTTGAAGAGGTTTTTTATTCATCCTTTGTATTGCAATCTTAGGGCATTGGAATACTATCTCTTCTTGTCTTATGTTATTTTTGGGAATTTGGTGCATAACATTTGTTGGCAAAGCCATTTGATCTACAATTTTCTTTTTTGGGATGTTTCAGATAACGAAACTTAGAGGGAATGTAGATGAGATATTTAATGAAATGTGGTATGATTTTAAGGTCTTGATGCATTACATGTGCAAATTTATGCCCTTTGAAAGTTAGTGTTTTTTACTAGTCCAAAAGCTAGTCTCAAACATGTGTTCTGGGAAAAATTGTTATGTCTAAAGCTTGAAAAATCCAAATTGAGTGAGAAGTGTTGAATCTAATAGTAGACAGATCTTAGTATTCATGGTGAAAGTTTTAGAATCATATCCAAAATATTGGACATGTGGAAAGCTGCATACTTTCACTCTCATGAAAAAAACAAAAATAACATGTTTCAATAAGATTACCATAATTGTTTCTTGGTGTCAAAGTGGATCCTAACAAAATTAAGGCTGTCATGGAATGAACAATTCCTAATACATTGAAGAATCATTGAGGATTCTTAGGATTGACAGGATACTACCACAAGTTCATCAAGATTTATGGTCAAATAATAGCACCTGTAACAAGGTTATTGAAAAAAGAGGAATTCTCAAGGAATCAAGAAGCAACCAGATATTTTGAAAAACTTAAAGTGGTTGTGTGTACAACTCTTGTATTAGGCACTCTTGAATTCAAAAAAAACTTTATTGTGGAATGTGATTCCTCGAGGAATGGAATTGGTGCAATTCTAATGAAAGAAGGAAGGCCTCTTTCTTTTGAAAGTTTCCAACTTAAAAGAAAAAACTCACTCAAACCAATTGGTGAAAAGGAAATGTTGTCCATAGTACATGAAATTAAGAAATGGTGCTCTTAACTAATAGGGAAACACTTCAAGGTAAGAATAGGTTATGACATCCTCAGGTACTTCTTGGAACAACAATTATCATTAGAAGAGCAACAAAAATGGGTTACAAAAATGTTAGGCTGTGACTTTAAAATTATATACAATAAAAGGAAAACAAAATGTTGTAACCGATGCACTTTCAAGAAAAGAACATGAAATTGAGGGATTAATTTTTGTTATTTTCATTATGAAATTTTATTGGGTAGAAGAAGAAATGACAAAATGGAAACATGATAAAATGGCAGACAATATTATTCAACAACTACAAGATGACCCCAATTCACTAGATAAATTTGTGTGGAAGAATGATTCGCTATGGTACCAAGATTGCCTATATTTAAGTAAAAATTCTCAACTCAAACAAAAGATCCTTTTGGAATTGCACACTTCTCCTATAGGAGGACATTGATGGTTCTTGAATACATAACACAAGATCAAGAAGGATTTAATCTTGGAAGGTCTTAAAACTAATGTCCAAAATTTTGTGGAAGAATGTTTGGTTTGTCAACAAAAAAAAGGAGTGATAATCAAGACATCGAGTATTTTACAGCCATCAGCCATACCAAGTCAATGTTGGGACAAGGTATCAATGGACTTTATAACAAGTTTACCGAAATCAAAATGAAATACTGTTATCGTGGTAGTGGTGGATCAATTCACAAAGTACGCCCATTTCTACTCTCTTTCTCATCCTTTTAAAGTAAGTATAATAGCTACAACATTCATGGAAACAATTCAGAAGATACATAACCCCAAAATTATTATAAGTGATAGAGATCCAATTTTCAATGGTAATTTTTGGAAGGAATTATTTTTTTGCTTGGGAACTCAGTTGGATTACATCTCCTCTTACCATCCTCAATCTAATGGGACAACTAAGATTGTGAATAAATGCTTAGAAGGGTATCTTTGTTGCTTTACATCTGATAAACAAAGACATGGGTCAAGTGGTTTCCCTTAATATAATGGCGGTACAACAAATATTTCCATTCTTCATAAAAATGTCACTATTTATGGAACTTTATGGATATCATCCTCATTCCATCACATCATCCTTTAAAGATAAAGATAAGGTTCAAGCAGTGGAGGATCACATAGAGAACCAACGAGAAGTTCTCCAATTATTGAAGGACAACTTGGTTATAGCACAAAATAGATGAAATAATAAGCATATCAACATCGCAGTGAAAGGGAATTTGGAGTGGTAGATCGGGTATTTTTAAGGCTACAACCATACAAATAGATGTCCCTCAAGCAACAAAACAAGGAGAACAAAATAACACTGAAGTACTATGGTCCCTATAAGGTGTTGTAAAGGATCGGAAGTGTAGCTTATAAATTGGAGTTACAACCAAATTCATGTGTACATCCAGTCTTCCATGTTTCTTGCCTAAAAAAGGTAATTGGTGACAAGATCTTAGTCCAAACTATTTTATCATAGACCAATGAAGAAGGAAAATTAAAACTAGAAACTACTAAATCAAGCAATTACTTGCCAATAGAAGAGGCAGCATGGGAAGATGAGTTCTTCATGTAGAAACATCCAGAGTTAATCAAGTGACAAGGACAACACTTGCTTGAAGGGGAGGGGCATATTAAGCCCTATATGTTGTGATAATATATTTCTATTATCATATTAGTATTAGGGTGAATACATGAAGATGGGTAACACTTTTTGGCCAAAAGTGACGTTAAAACATTGATATGATATTCATTTATTGAAGCCCTCAAAACTCATATATGTCTTGTGAATTCTAACATGCAACAAAAAAAACAAATTGTAGGAAATTGTGTTGTTTTTCCACCTATATTTAAAAATATAATATTATTTAATATGTCAAAATTGCATTTAATGATAGGTTTGTTCTTGTAAATTTTAGGAAAAGTTAACAAGTGGCTTGTGTGCACATAAAATAATTTAGTGATAAATGCGTAGTTTTTAAATATATATATATATGAACATAATCTACACAAAATGCACTAGGACACACATTTTTTTAATTTATTTTGGAAAATTATAATTTTTATTAATTTTCAAAACTAACCATTGAAAATTTTAATCACATTTTGTACATGTGTGTGCATGCAAACGTTTTTTTACTGGTTACAAAAATCGAAAAACAAAAAATACCCTTTTGAAGATGACATGTCAATGTGGGGCATATATATTTTTGAAATTTTTTGGTTGTGTACTGTTTATGTTGTTGATTTTTCTTTGCGTTGATTCGAAGTTCTGGACATGGTTTTTAATTGTAAGTTTGAAAATAAAATAAAAAAAATATCATATGAACTCAAAAACCCAAAAATTATATTCTAATGGATAGATGATTCGTTGATGAATCCATTGGTATGAAGTCCACCACCTAAGGTGCATCCTAGGACAGGTTTTAGGCCTAGCAAAGAGGCCAATAAAATTAAATTTGCAAAAAAGGGGGCAAAAAGCTTCTTTTTAAAGCCCTCGATTAAGATATTAGCTCGATCGAGGGTTTTAAAAACTTTGATCAAGGTTTTAAGTGCATTTTTAAATACGCCGATCGAGGTTTTATGTATGGTTAACCCAAAAGCTCAATCGAGCTTTTGTTTATCACCCTTTTGCATTGATTTCGCTTCATTTCCTCCCTCTAACAAAGAGCATGAATTACCTCTAATAAATTTGTTATACAGAGTGAGTTTAATTTACTTAAAATATATAATTTACATGTATTAAAATTCAAGGCATAGTTAACATAATCAAGAAGAATGTAATGTAGCCTACCAAATTTTATTATTTTAAAATGTAGAAAGTAGGAATTTGTATTTTCATATGTTCATAAATTATTAGATTAAAAGTTCCCTTGTGTTATTGCACAATCTTAAATTGAAAGTGCACATGTATTAAGTAAATCAATTACCCTTGAATTATGTTATGATTGTTTAAACAAGGGAGGTTGTATAACTTTATAATGCTTGATATAATGGAGCCCGAGAAGGTGAATGCTCGTTGGTGTTTTCATGTTTCAAGAGTCTGAAACCCCTAAAGAAGACTCCAAAAGTCCTTTTTTGTTTAGTTAGTCTCCTCACCCGAAAAAGTGTAAAACAATGAGAGAAGAACTCTTCTAGTCACAGATGACTAGAGTATACCTTTTTCGTAATTAATCCACAAAGGTTCGTAAAAGGGGTAAGATTATACCTAAGTGGATGTTGCTTCAAATCCTTTAACGAGTCTGAAGTGACAAGTATACTCGGCAATCTTGTTTGATTTGAAAAAGTCTAACAAGGACTTAAAAAGACTTTATAAAAATCTTTTCCGTAAATGTTTAATGAGCCCGAAAAAGTAAACTCATGACCTCCTTACTGTTTTTAACGAGCTCGAAGTAAAAGTGGAAGAATGCTCATAATGGGAGCAGACGAGTGTCAGGGACATGCGAGACTAGTTCCAAACGCATGGAACAAAGCTATGCATAATGCAAGGAACACGAGCAAGATAAGGACACTCAGGGGGTGTCTGCGAATTCGGACGACAAAAGGTTCAAATGCATCATAATAATGGGGAGGCCTAAACCTATATGCAAGGTTCTGAATATGCCTACCATGACCGAAGAAAATATCAAAAAGGACCAGTAAACAAGTATAAGTCCAGCTAAGAATCCTGTCTCCAAGAAACATAAGTACCAAGATCATCTCTAAAACGTATGTAAAGAAAAATCTGATACAGGTCACTATGGTAGAAACATTTTCAACTTCACTATTGTTAACCTCAGACATCATGCAGGTAGAACTAACCACTGAAGGCTCCATAGTACCAATACTTGTGTTGATGTATATGTAACTTCAGAATGTATTTCATCTATGTATTTCATATTTATTTATTGTACCCTTATTAGAGATGTGTTATTCCTCTATAAGGAAGTGTCGTCATGTGGATTGATAAGTGTCGCAAGTGTGTGTACTTTCCTATGGGTTATTAGACCACCATGTGTGGGGTCAGCCCTGAAATATATATATTATATTGTGGATGTACCTAGCTAGACAAGTCGGCCCCATAAGGTCACTGGGCAAACAGGTTAGTATAAATAGAGATCACGAGATCTCTATTTAGATCATTCAAAAAAAAGCACATCTCTCTCACTCAGAAAGTAGCGCACTAGTGAGGAGGAGGATCATATGCTCTAGGAGACTATCTCAAGTGTATTTTGGTTGTACTTTGGTTGAGCCATTGCTCTCTCTATCTCTGAGGAAGTTGTGGGGTTTTTCACCTTAGGGTTTTCCCCACGGAAACTCTGTGTCTCTTGTCTCTCATGCTTTTGATTCTTGTGATGCTTGTCATGTTTATTGTGATTGTCATGCATTGATATACTGTATGTGTTATTCTCTCAGTAAAGATCCTAGAGTATTGTGAATTAATGCTCAAAATTTAACATGGTATCAAAGCTAACCTGAGAAGAAGACATTTTGCAGTGATGGAAACTTGAGTTTCTTGTTTATTGGGTTTCTCTCCATAGATTTTGGAAACGCAGTATAGTAGATTGACTCTACTCATCAAGGAGAATCTATCTGTCCAATCAGAATTCAATTCTGAGCATTTTCAGATTTGGCCCTAAAAATTAGGTTTTCCACAAAAATAGGAATTCTGAAATCTAAAGACATAGCTGGAAGCTCCTTGCAAAAATCAAAGTTTAGAGCTTTGGATCGAGATTTTTGGCTGGGTAGATCTCTGGGAAACTCAAACCCTAATTCAGGGCTCTCCCAAGTGAACCTGGGAGGACAAAAAGGAAAATCTGAAGCATAAAGCTTTGCTGATATCAAATTCTAAATACACCAGGATGACCAACTCATCAAGGTGCATCTTTCTATCCTTTCAGAAAATTGAAATTCACATTTTGAATTTTTAGGGTTTTTCCGACAAACCCTAATCCAGGACCAGATCCAGTTTTTAGCATTTCAAGTGGTAAGACCTAAATCTTTTCTATTTCCATTTGAAGTACTCTTTAAGATGTCTCACCACACCAAGCTTGAGGATAAGCTTGAAGGAGCTGATAACTTTTGAGCTTGGAAGTATAGGATTGGGTTAATTCGGAAGAGAATGAGTTGGACTCATATGTAAAAGAAGACATCCCTATCCCAGAGGATGAAGAGGCTAAGGTATTGCATAAGAAAAACTTGGTCAAGGAAAAGAGAATCATTGCTGATTCTATCAAAGACCATCTCATACCCTATGTGTCTTCTCTAAAGACACCCAAGGAGATGTTTGACTCTTTGACCAAGCTATTTGAAGGGAAGAACATAAATCGGAAGATGACCCTGCAGAACCAATTGAAAGGAGTAAAGTTTCAGAATGGAGAAACCATTCAATCTTATTTTTCAAGGGTCTCCCAGATCAAGGAACAACTAGAAGCAGTGGATGAAATGGTGGAGAATGGTGAAGTGGTGATGACCACTCTAAATGGCCTACCCAGGTCATGGGATTCCTTTATTCAAGGAATTTGTGCAAGGAAGAAGTTGATCTCCTTCAACAGATTGCGGGAAGAATGCTCTCAAGAAGAAGCTAGGCTTGTGGCCCAAGAAGAAAAGATGGGAAATGAAGATCAAGATCTCACAGCACATGCCAGGAAAGGCAAGTCCAAAAAGGAATCATCTCATAACAGAAGATTCTCACACCACCATTATCATAAAGATAAGAAAGATATCAGATGCTTCAATTGCAATGAGAAGGGACACTTTGCTTCAGATTGTCCCAAGAAGAAGAAAGACAACAACAACAACTTCAATAAGAAGAAGAAGAATAACAAAAGAAGATATCATGCTCATGCTGCCGAAGACGATGAACCCCCAAAGAAGAAGGCTAGGGCAGAAAGTGATAGTGATGATGACTCATCAAGTGAAGAAGAGTATGTTCTAATTTCTGTTCTCACAGGTACTATCTCCCATGGTTGTAATTATTGGTTGATTGATAGTGGGGATTCCAAACACATGACTGGGTTTAAGGAATATTTTGTGAATCTATCTGAACATGAATCACCCCATAAGGTGAAACTTGGGGATGATTATCAATACCCAATCAAAGGAAGTGGTGAAGCCTCCCAAAACCTAGATTCTGGAAAATCTTTGAAGATGAAAGAAGTCCTTTATGTACCTGGGCTCAAGAAGAATTTACTCTCCATCTCTGCATTGGATGCAAAAGGTATGAGGGTTGCATTTGTGGATGGCCAAGTCCTAATGTGGCCAAAGGGAAAGAACATAGATGATGCAGTAGTGATTGGAGAGCAAGAGGGAGGTTTGTATAAATTGAAGGGACAACCTGAACATGTCATGGTACATGAATCCATGGAGCCAAGTGAACTTTGGCATAGAAGACTTGCTCATATGCACTATAGGGCACTTCCAATTGCAAGCAAGGTTGTAGAGGGTCTTCCTGAAATCAAGACCAAACATGAAGGTGTTTGCAAAGGATGTGCGAAAGGTAAGAACATTAAGAAGGATTTCCCAAGAAGTGAAAGCAAGGCAAAAGACATCCTGGAAATCATCCACTCAGATGTATGTGGTCCTATGTCATCCAGTTCTCTAAGTGGGTATGTTTACTATGTCTCATTTATTGATGACTTCTCCATGAATACTTGGGTATACTTCTTGAAGAGAAAAGATGAGGTGTTTGATCAATTCAAGGAATTCAAAACCTTGATGGAGAATCAAACTGACAAAAAGATCAAAACATTTAGATCCGACAATGGTGGAGAATTCACCTCAGGTGACTTCAAGAAGCTTTGTAGTGATTCAGGGATTAAGAGGGAGTTGACTGCTCCTTATAATCCTCAATAGAATGGAGTTGCAGAAAGGAAGAACATAACAATCATGGAAGCAGTAAGGGAAATGCTGCATGACCAGGATCTACCTATGCATCTATGGGCAGAAGCAGCTAGAACAATTGTATATGTGCAAAATAGAACACCCCACAAGATATTGGACAACAAGACACCAGAAGAGGACTTTTCTGGTAAGAAACTTGAAGTCAGCCATCTCAGAATATTTGGTTGTCCAGTATACACTCATGTCCCAAGGGAAAAGAGGACTAAACTAGATCCTTCAGGAAAGAAGGGTATCTTTGTGGGTTACAGTGAAAGCTTGAAGGCTTACAGAATATACTTTCTAGGGTTCAAGAAGATTGATGTCAATAGGGATGTAACATTTGATGAAAACTCAGCATTCATCAAATCAAGGAAGGCACCTATCGAAGTTTATGAAGAACCTAAGGAAACTAGATTTCAAGACACTACCATGACTGAAGCAGTTCCAGAAGTTGTTCGTGAGTTTGAAGATCCGTAAGAACCTATAGATACACCCCATGAGGATAACTCTCACAAGAGGAAACCTGCATGGGCTAGAGAGCTCATTCAAGATGCAGAAAGATTTGGCATTCCAGAAGAAGAACACAAAGCAAAGAAGAGAACCAGATCACATACCAGCTATGTTGCTTTACTCTGTGACATTATGAACAAAGAGCCTTCTAGTTATGAAGAAGCAGCAGAAAAGAAAGAATGGAAGGATGCCATGGTTGAGGAATACTAATCAATAATGAAGAATGATGTTTGGGATGTTGTACCAAGACCTAAAGAGAAGCCTGTTGTGACTTCTAAATGGATTTACAAAATCAAGCATGCTGCAGATGGCAGTGTAGAGAAATACAAATCAAGATTCGTAGCTCGTGGCTTCTCTCAAAAAGAGGGAATAGATTATGAAGAAACTTTTGCACCTATAGCCAGGTATACTTCCATCAGAACGGTACTTGCCCTTGCTGCAGCAATGAAATGGAAAATACACCAGATGGATGTCAAGACTGCTTTCTTGAATGGTGTATTTGAAGAGGAATTATATGTGGAGCAGCCACTTGGTTTCGAAATACATGACAAGGAGTCATATGTGTGCAGATTGAAGAAAGCCTTGTATGGATTGAAGCAAGCTCCCAGAACTTGGTATGGTAGGATGGACAGTTTCCTATCTAGTTTGGGCTTTACCAAGAGTAAAGCGGATTCCAACCTTTATTACAAGGTTGAGGAAGGGAATCCTTTGATTCTACTCCTGTATGTGGATGACTTATTTGTAATAGGAGATGACAGATTGATTACAGATACGAAGAGAAAGCTTGCTGCCGAGTTCGATATGAAAGATTTGGGAATGATGCATTATTTCCTAGGTATGGAGGTGTGGCAGAGTACAAGTGGGATCTTCCTTGGTCAAGGGAAGTACACTGTAGATATCTTGAAGAGATTCAGGATGATGGATTGCAAGGCCATGGCCACACCTATGGCATCGAATTTGAAGCTTCTATGTGATGCTTCATCTGAGCCGGTTGATGTCTCTATGTATCGTCAGATGATTGGGTCCTTGATGTACCTGATGAACACAAGACCAGATATTTGCTTTGCGATGAACACATTGAGTTAGTTCCTGACAGATCTGAGGAGTGTTCATCTGGTTGCTGTAAAGCATGTTCTGAGGTACCTGAAGGGTACAGTGGATTATGGGTTCAAGTATGAGGCGAATCAAAAGTTTAACCTGCAGGGTTATGTTGATTCAGATTGGGTTGGCAGTGTTGCAGATAGGAAGAGCACATCTAGGTTCTGCTTCAATATGGGATCAGGTGTGATCTCTTGGTTTAGTAGGAAGCAGTCCTGTGTAGCACCGAGTACAGCTAAGGTAGAGTATGTTGCAGCCTGTTCAACTAGTTGTGAGGTACTATGGCTACGGAAGCTACTGTCTGAATTATTTGATCTCCCGTTAAATGCTACTGGTATCTTCTGTGATAACCAGAGTTGTGTGAGGCTGTCCTAGAACTCAGTGTTTCATGATAGGTCGAAACACATAGAGATCAAATATCACTATATCAGGGATATGGTGTAGAGAGGAGCTGTGAAGCTCCTATATGTTGCGACGGACGAGAAGATTGCAGATGTGCTGACAAAGCCACTAGCCAGGGTGAAGTTCGAGTACTTTAGAGAGAGGCTTGATGTTCTTCGGATTGATGACACTTCGAGGGAGAAGTGATGGACACATTTGCTGAATCCATTCCAAGCATGTTGGAAGGAGGATCCTTCACATGGCTGTGGATGTAAACGTTGGATGATGAGCATCAGGATGATGTTCTGGTGATCAGTTGGATCATTTATATATGTATGTATGCATCATGTTGGATGCTAGATATGATCAGTTGGATCATTTGTATCTATATGTATGCATAATGTTGGATGTTGGATATGATCAGTTGGATCATTTATATGTATGTACGCATCATGTTGGATGTTGGATATGATCGGTTGGATCATGTGTATGTATTTTGTATAAGCATCATGTTGGATGCTTGGACCATGTATCTGTATATGTATCAGGTGGATACATTGTATGATCAGGTAGATCATGTATGTTGATATGTATCATGTATTTATATTTTTATCAGGTGGATACACTGTGTGATCAGGTGGATCATGTATGATGATATGTATCAGGTAGATGCATTGTATGATCAGGATGATCATGGATGATGAGCTTCAGGATGTTGTTCCAGATGACATGCAGCAGAATGTTGCAGTGATGATGATTAGGATGATCATGTGTACATCAGGATGATGTATGGTGAGTATCAGGTTGATACTCTATGGCCGTGGAACAGGTTGTGCAGATAAGAATGTAATTTGTGCCCTGGGAGATTTGCAGACAGTTTTTCGAGGTTTTGCCTATGGCATGTAATTTGTACCTTGGGATATTTGGAAAATGCTCTTTCGAGGTTTTGCTTGGGAGGACATATAATTTGTGCCCTAAAAGATCTACAGATAGTCTTTCAAGGTTTTTCCTATGGCATGTAATTTGTGCCCTGGGATATCTGGCAGATTCTCTTTCAAGGTTTTGTCCTGTGGCATGTAATTTGTGCCCTGGGAGATCCGATAGGTTGAGCCGTGTGCTCGTAATCAGTCCTGGGATGCTCTTTCGAGTTTTTTCCATGACCACATGTAATTTGTGCACTGGGAGATCCAATAGGTTGAGCCTTGTGCTCTTAATCAGTCCTGGGATGCTCTTTCGAGGTTTTGTGGTGACCACATGTAATTTGTGCCCTGGGAGATCTGATAGGTTGAGCCTTGTGCTCGTAATCAGTCCTGGGATTCTCTTTCGAGGTCTTGTGGTGGGGTCACATGTAATAATTCCTGGAGATCTGGACAGGATGAAAAAGGCCTCATATGCTCTTTAGAGTTCTTGCTAGTCAAGAGACTCTTTTAAGGTTTTGTGACGCATGTAATAAGTCTTGATATTTCCACATTATGGCCAGTGATGATGAAGACCTGCAGGTGGTGGGCCTACATCTAGTATGAAAATGGACTGGCTCTGTAGAACTTCCTATGACGAGTAGAGTCAGAGATTGGTTGAGATAGTAGTAGCAGTGACGATGATGATGATGATGCATCGATGATGATGATCCCGAGAAGAAGACTTGTCTAGCAGATCTGTGTCAAGAAATACCTTCCTAGTTAAGAGGGAGTGTTGATGTATATGTAACTTCGGAATGTATTTCATCTATGTATTTCATATTTATTTATTGTACCCTTATTAGAGATGTGTTATTCCTCTATAAGGAAGTGTCGTCATGTGGATTGACAAGTGTCGCAAGTGTGTGTACTTTCCAATGGGTTATTAGACCACCATGTGTGGGGTCAGCCCTGAAATATATATATTATATTGTGGATGTACCTAGCTAGACAAGTCGGCCCCATAAGGTCATTGGGCAAACAGTTTGGTATAAATAGAGATCGGGAGATCTCTATTTAGATCATTCGAAAAAAAGCACATCTCTCTCACTCAGAAAGTAGCGCACTAGTGAGGAGGAGGATCATCTGCTCTAGGAGACTATCTCAAGTGTATTTTGGTTGTACTTTGGTTGAGCCATTTCTCTCTCTATCTCTGAGGAAGTTGTGGGGTTTTTCACCTTAGGGTTTTCCCCACGGAAACTCTGTGTCTCTTGTCTCTCATGCTTTTGATTATTGTGATGCTTGTCATGCTTATTGTGATTGTCATTCATTGATATATTGTATATGTTATTCTCTCAGTAAAGATCCTAGAGTATTGTGAATTAATGCTCAAAATTTAACAACTTGAGGGATCAAAATGATCATCTTCCAAATGAAGAGAAAATTTGAAGGACGTGAAGGAATCTGCAAGAGAAAATTCATCATCACGAGAGTTGGAAACTCTAGAAATAGAATCGAACTCTTCAAGAGCACTGATTTGCAGGTCCATAGGAGAGCTCAAAGACTCATCAAACTCAAACGTCAAACCAGGGATGGACGAGACTATGACTGGATCCAAATCCAAATGGATGGAAGATTGTATCATAGGCTCATCTTGTTCAATAAGATCAGGGTTGAGAAGAAAATGTGAGCGATGATGCATGTCTTCCCAAGGTCTCGTACTCCCACACATGGCCTCAATAATAGCTTCATCTGAAGGTAAATTACCATCAAGGAAATCGTGCGAACGAGGTGAGTTGGCTGACCAAACTGGCAGCATAACGGGATCTTCCTCTTCCATCTGTGAAGAGGAGAGATCCGGCTCTACCGTGGCTTGTTGAATACCATGATAAGCAAGCTTCGCAGCAGATAGTGGCATAGACATCCCGACATGCGCAATGTCTCCAGACGCAGAACTTGTGGATGGTAAGGTCCATGGATCATCGAAATACGAAGTCCATAATGGAACATTATGTAATGTAGGAGACGCATTGTCGAAAATGGTTCCAATAAAATTAATGGGTGTAGGAAAATCATAAGATCCCATCAATGAGGGGTACATCCTGACACCCATGTTCACAGTTGCCGGCTGAGAATCTGTAACTTGCGAGACTACTGATCCCGTGGATGCTATGGAATAAGGACTAACGAAACCCAGCTGGTCAACTATCACAATATTTCCTTCATGTGGAAAGCAAATAAGCTTGAATACAGTAGACGCGACCACTTTCATAGCGTACATCCAATTCCGAACCAGAATAAGGTTGTAGTTGATGGGCGCATCAACCACCTCGACTTCAATAGGAACGGCTTTCCCACCCAAGCAGACAACATGGGAAGGAAGAATTCCATGCGTCTTAAATGACCGACCATCAAATGCAGTGAGCATGGTCCTATACATGGATAAGGGAGGATATCCAAGACCTTTCCAACAAGATAAAGACATTACCGACACAGAAGCAACTTCATCAACCACTGTTCTCTTGACAAAATTATGAAGGCACTTCACATGGATTTGAAAAGCCACGTGGTAAGGTAAGTGAGGCTGAACGTCAGTAGTATCAAACTTAATAACGTTGGGACTACCCCCATCCCAAACTCCTAAAGCACTCAAAAGGGCATACCTTTGAGAAGGACATGCCTATAAAAATTCAAGAGCCGACATGGCACACGGAGTCTGTCCCAAATCTTCTACAATAGAGTAGTTTTGGGTGGCTCAAGCATTGGGATTATGCATAGAGCACTTGAGAACACCTTTCGGTATCCGTGGAATAGTAGAGGGCTTCTCGATATGCAAGGAATTATTAGGAGGAGGGGGAGGCTCATTCCCCATATTTGGTTGTGGTGCACCATAATCGCGTTGATGAGTAGCAACACTAACATCCGATTGGACCATATTCACACATCCATAGCCACTAGTATTGGAAGAAGGCATTGCAGTCTCATTAGGTCCATAACCAGTAGAGGGAGCATGCGAAGCCATTTTCTGATGATGAGGAAGGGGATCTTTCAACACATTTGGGCTCTGTGCCATATGCTTTGATGCTTCTTCAATACGAGGACACAAGTGAGTAAGATGATCTTCCCCATAGAGCTTGAAAGGGAATTTCACCTTACATCTAGGTTTACAGTCCCCACCAGCATTTTCGCCATCCCGAGGAGGGTTGGCGTTCTCTTTACAAGGGGTAGTGCGATTACTATTATTGTTCCCATTGTTTCCACCCTTATGGTTGTTTCTCCCCTTCTTCTTACCACCAGGTTGTTGGTTACCCGATGGGTTAGTCGATTTCACAGCGTGTACATCGGACAATGGGGTGGAAGTGGACAAGGTGTAAACCTGTCCGGGAGTAGATTGTTTGAGCGACAAATTATGCATTTGAGTAGCAACCAAATCCACAGAACGAGTACTTGCAGATCCCACAATGCCATTGGCATGCGGTCCCGGAACTGACTTGGGCTCATGTCGTGTTCACGGTGCGTCAGGAATAATGTCGTATAAGATGCCAGACTAAGAATATAGTAAATCTAACTACAGGACTTTTAAGATGTCTTGTTCCTCAGTCACAATGTCGGACATCGAAACATCCTTAGCAATATATGGGACTAAAGACTTGATAAACCAGTCCAACAGAAACTCTAGAGGAATGTTGGCTTTCACTAACCTCTTCCATCAACGCCACTCTTGAACATGATCAGAAATATGTGTGGCCTTATTCTGGCGGAAGGTAGATAGAAGTTCAGTACCAATATAATAACAAACTGGCAGCTAGAAAAGATCCAAGAAAACCAAAGCTATCTCATTAAAACCCCTATAAGTTCCCCCAGGCAACTTGACATACCACTTCGCGGCTACCCCAGTGAGAGTGCATTGAAATAGTCTCAAACGAACAAAATCGTGATTCAATGAGTTGGATGAGCACCAAAGGTGAAAGGTCATGACATGGTCACCTGGATCCTCACCACTCTTCCCTTCAAACTTCAGAATGTCCGAAGGGATCTTGGTGGGGACCGGAGGTCAATTAGGATCGTGACACACTAGATCATTCGTGAGCTTCGAGATATCCAGAATGTTCAGTCAAGCAAGGAACGGGAGCTGAGGCTGTAAAGCTTGAGTGTAGGCTCCCATAAAAGGTTGGTTATTATAAAGACCCGAAGGATAAGATGGACCCTAAGCTTGACCATGACCATAAGGTTGATGATACGGACCTGACAGACCATAATTTTGACCATGGCTATAAGGTTGATAACCTCCTCCAACCTGACCCATGTGAGGGTAAGGAGGTATATATATGTTTTGAGCATCGTAATGAGGTGGGTTGTATTGAGATCCAGCACCGACTGTATTATAGTAAGGGTTGCCACCATAATTATGGGGAATATATGTGTTATTCGTAGTGGGAACTATGTCGTAATGTCCTTGGTTATAAGGTATGTTCCCACCCCCTACATAAGGATTATTAGTAGCGTGAGCAGTCGTCTGGTGACCATAAGTGAGACGTATTCCAAACCCCAACGTTGGTGTTACTAGTAGTAGGAATGGTGGTGTTGTGACCATGAGGATAAGCTATATTACCACCTCCTACATTATCATTACTAGTAGCAGTGACCGACATAAAGGTATACGGTATGTGTCCACCGCCGTGATTGGGAGGAATGTTAACATTCACAAAAGTGGTCCTCAGTTGATGGGTAAGGGCATGTTTATTAAAATGTGGATGGCGAGTCATATTCCGAACAATGTTCCAATTATGATGGGTAGTCCTAGTGTTATAGGTCAAATCTGCACTTCTCTATCCGTGATCACCTTGAGTTGTCGATCACACAAAAGGACAACTTGGATTGAAGAGCATGATAACCTCAGATGACACTTTGACCTAATTCACCTTCCTGCAAGCTGACAAAACCCTAAAAATATCATATTTTGGCATGGGCGCTACTCTACTTCAATAAACTAGCGCATATGCCCTACTCTGTAAGCTATATAGTAGCACACACCTCCTGATATGCGCTACTCTACTTCAATAAACTAGCACACAACATCTAAAAATGGAAAACGCTAGTTGTTTAATACTGTAGTCACGCACTGTGCGCTACTCCACTGTGAAATAGTCATGCACATATTAAAATATGATCAAAAAAATATTAATTTGATGAATGGGGATTAGTTGCAATTGGTTTCCCAACTTCCCATTCAACCACCTCTCGACCTGAACTACCTACCTTGTCCTATAAATACAAGGAGGATTTAAGAGAGGGGTTAGTTAGACAAGAGAGCCATAGAGAGACTCTTCTTACATGAGAAGCTTGTATTGAAGGTGGTTATGCTGGAGAAACTTTGAAGTCAGAGAGGAGTAGGAGCCTAGTATCAGGTTGCATGAGCATGTTGCAAAGTCAGGTATACTTTGTATCATTCATATGTTTTTGACAATAAAAGGTTGAAACATCTTTCTCGTCCCAAATCAAATGCTTAATGGACTATGTATTTGTTTGGATCATGTTGGTTAATGCTTGATGTTTGAATTACTTTTAAATTCCATCATTATTATATTGGCCAAGATACGCTGAGAAAGGTCTTTGTATTGTAGGTTTATCGGAAGGGAGATCGAGTGGAGGATCGAGTGCAAGGTTGGACAAAAGCTAGGATCAAACTTCGTTCATAAGGTATGTCCTCAAGGTCTGTGATCTATTTCCCTTTATAAGCACTTCTGTAATGCAATTAGTATGTTTACATGTCGCCCCCTTAAGTTGATAGTGTCTATTTCCTCACTATAGGGTAGTATTTCCCGCCAATAGACTAGCGACTCCGAGGAAGGTTTTTTTTCTGCTCTAGGAAACCCATTTTGTTGTCTTTCCAGTACTTCTTAACCCTTTTAATCCTCTAAGAAGCCCTGTAGGTTGCCCCTACCTACTTCCCTTTGTTTGACTCAGTCTTTTTATACCTCTACAAGGTTAGTTTTTGACTTTTTAAGACCTGTGCGCTACTCTACTGTACATACAGTAGCACATATGTGCCAGTTTGCCTCTGCACAGTAGCACACACATCCCCAAATGTGCTAGTTTACCTACTGCATAGTAGGGAACATTCCTGTAGCTCTCTGTTTGAAGTAGGGTTGAGTTTTTTGCCTGTTTGGGTGGGTTTCTAACTTTGTTTTTGGTCTTCTTGACTAGTCTTTGAGGTCTGTAATCCTTCATTGAGTCTTATTAGCGTCTTTTGAGTCTTTTAGGTCATCTTTTGGTCACTTGTTTGCTTTTGAAGTGTTTGGTTCATTTGTGACTCTTTTTGGAGACTTTGCTTTGTTCCTTAGTGAACACAGTTGCTTATCCATACCCTAGTAGTGTGTTGCTGACCTACAAACCTTTGTGCTTAGCATTTGTTGTTTGTTGCAACACTTGTATGCTCTTTGGGTGTCTCATCCTTTGTTTTAGGGTTTGACCCATTTTTTGGAGTCTTTGGGGTGTCTTCCAAAACTTTTTGAGTCCCAACATTTCTTGATCTCGCTGTCATTTCCAGTATCAAGTGAGTTTAAATTAATTTAGTTTTCTTCACCTTTGAGTCATTGTGTTAGTAAGGTCGTCTTAAGTTCGCTTGCCTACCTACTACTTGGCTTAGTGTTCTTGCTATGGTTTGGTGCTTTGGAGCATTCTTTCAAGTTTGATTTCCAGTTTTAAGCATCCTTCCTCCTTGTTTTCTTCACACTTTGCTTCCAAGTTCAAGAGCTTTTTCCTTTGAAAAAACTCGCAGGACAAGTCTTTGTTGGGTCATTGATTCGATTGTTGTGAACTTTAGAGTCATTTTGCCATACTTGAACATCTTTTGTAGGTCTTACTTGCTTCTGCTTTCAAGTTATTTTTCGTTCATATATAACAGAAAAAAGAAAAATAAGTTTGGTAGTTCAGAACAGTGAGACTTATAATCTTTGCAAAGTAGCATAGTTTACTTTGTTCAGAATTTGAAAAGAAAACAAAAAGAAAGTTTTATTTAGGTTTGCTTACTCTTCAGATTGGAAAGGATATAAAACGAAAAATAAAAAGTATTTTTGTTGTTGAAAGTTGTTTCATTTTGTGCACTTTACTTGCTGTTGCAACCACATCACACAATGCACTGCCCCACTGAGAGAAAAAGTAACCTTAAAAAGAATCTTAATAAAATCAATTAGAAATGATTTTCTTTCTAGGGATACACAACACCAACTAGTACAGTTTAGAGTTTTGAGCTTAAAACACGTTAAACTGCTCGAATCTTGTTTCATTACTCAAAAATCGTAGTGCGACTGTCATATAGGTAAACCCATTTGTATCAAATATTCCTGGGGAACTCTACTAAAACCAGAGCTAAGCACGAGGCCGTGGAAGATCGGATTTGTTGAGGATATCCCCTCGCTTTTCCTTTCAACCATAAACCAGGGTCGATTCGCGTACGGGGGTCGATATGGACTTCAGGCTTTGCTACCCTGCCCACGCGTTTTGATCAAGATGACGACTGTCCCCCCAGGATATTTCGTACTTATGGTAGCCTTAGTATCAAACCTATAGGATCATACACAGGTGACAGCAGGGTATTATAGCTGCTGTACCTAGGACAGACGTGGGAGGAAATCCCTTGCAGGTCTTTGGGAGGGCGGTTGGGTGATTCCAACACTTTCACCCTTAGTCATTGTATTGTGGACCCCGGGTAACTATTCTTCATCCTTCATTGATCTGTTCTGGGCCCTCATCATCCCAGACTCTTCTTCAGAAGGCATCTTATTTGACTGGTTTGAATACTTAGGATTTTTTTTACTGGTGTGATGTTTTCCCCCTTGTCTTAGTGGCCACTAGGTTTTTGCTTAGTTTTATTTTTATATATAATCGTGGAAGACCAGCAACTTTGTAGGTATAGAAGGTTGAAAAACCTTCTCCCACTTAGAGTGGAACCACTACCGCCACCCGGACGACAGAGGGTAGACTCCCGTGTTCCTTTGGAAACTACTAGTGAAATAGAGGTTCCTGAGGAACCACAACCTGCAACACAAAGACCTGAAATAGAGGTTCCTGAGGAACCACAACTTGGGACTCTAGATCAGCAAACTTTTAATACAGTCGAGATTGAGGATCTCACTTCTGGCGAGTTTAGTACTCCTTTTAATCCTTCTCTGACTAATCTTAATAATCTGCTTCTGTTACCCTTTGGTTTCCAGCAACCTGATTATAGTGCATATTTGTTCACACCTGGGCATATTATGACTAATATAGGAGGCGAACAGGGTGTTCAACAGACTCCCACAATAGGTATGAACACAAATACTGTAAATCCTCCTCCCATTGCTACACCGAGTTTGGCACAACCAACTTCTGTTTCGACTCCGTCCTTCAGCTTTAATGTCAGTACCTTAGGCATGTCGAGTTCAACAACTATGGCATCCACCTCTACACCCACTTTTGGACCCAGTAGTATAGTGAATCTTGTTCCACCTCCTACAACTCAACAGCCATATCCTATACCTAGTACTTGGATTTCCACACCAAATGTAGGGCCAAGCACCTCTGCAACTATGCTCGTCATGACTACCATGACCGTGTCATCCACCTCAATTACCCCTGGTTTTAATGCCTGTGCAGGTTACAATGTGAATCAAGGTAATGTACATGTAGGAAACACACCTTTTTCTTTGTTTTCTGGAGGAGGGGGTAACATCCTTAATCAACAATATGGCGGGGCTAACACCCAGCCTCAATGGACAAACATTCAAAGTATTAACCCACTTTCATTTGGATGGGGAAATTTTAACAACACTTTCACACAACAGTAAGTGGATGGGGGCAACCCCTACTAGCAGATGGTTGGGGGAAACCCCTACCAACAGATGGTCGGGGCAAACCCCTACCAACTGGTGGCTGGGAGCAACCCCTACCAGCAGATGGTTGGGGGAAACCCCTACCAGTAGTTTATGGGTCAAACTATGGGTGGTTCCCCCTTTATGACCCCATCTTATCAAATGCCATCTTGTAGACCTCGTTTACCATTTTTGGCGACCCTGAATTTGCCAGACCTTTCCAAGTTAGCAAATGATCCGGTATGCCATAATGCAGCTTGGCCACCAGTTCCTACTAAGTTACCTTCGAACATTCCAAAATTCGAAGGAAAAACCGGTGAAGACCCTGGTGATCATGTCACCACTTTCCATTTATGGTGTTCTTCGAACTCATTGAACGAAGATTCCATTAGGTTGATACTTTTCCAAAGAACCTTAACCGGCGCTGCGGCTAAATGGTACATTGAGTTACTTGCAGCTACATTTTTTAATTTTCGGGATCTCATGACTGTTTTTCTGAACCACTTCCAGCTTCCTATTCGGTACGATGCTGGAACAGATATTTTGTCTACATTTAGACAGAATAAGGCCACTCACTTATCTGATCACATTCAGGAGTGGTGAAGACGGAAGAGGCTCATTAAATCCAATATACCTCCAGAATTTCTTCTTGAGTGGTATCTGAAATCACTCCTTCCTTACATTTCTAAGGAAGTAGCTACTTTTGGAGTGTCTAGAGAGGAAGAAGCCATTTTACGGACTCGACAGCTAGACCTTGTTTATGCATAGTCTAGGCTACTTTATGAGATTATATCGGACGCACCGCGATCAAACACTGATCAAGCAGACCTAAACCTAGACTGCATGCTGACGGCATAGTGGGTTCAGTAGATTCTATAGCTTTCGAAGCATTGACCAAGCAGGTTCATGACTTATCCATCAAATAATCGACTACAGAAGTAACCTCCGTCACAACCTCTCCTTCTACTTCTGAATCTGTGAGCCAGGTTTAGAACAATCAAAAGGGCCCTCGACAGCCCAACAACAAAAAGAAGGGCAAGAAAGGAGAGGGGAACCAGCAAAATCCGAAGAATAAAGAGAATACCGAGGGTAATAAAGAAAAGAAGAAGGTTAAGTTCCCTTGTTGTTAGAACAGTAACCACACTTAGTACCATAATCCATAAATTTTAATTATCCATGTGCTTAATTAAACCATGTTTTGGATTAAGTGACTATAGTTGGTCAAAAACCCACTTTGAGAGTGTTCACACCCACTTCTGAGCAAACCAGTTCACCCAGCCTCCAGTTTTGTCCACAAGTGCGCCCTCATTTATTGCTGGTGCGCCCTCTCTCCTTGTTTTGGGGAATTTAGTTGACCAAGGGCGCTAGGGTGGATTTTTGCCCACTTTTGGCTAGATTTGGAGCATTTAATGCTCCCTTGGGCCCCCAAACCTCCTCTATTTGCTCACCCACGCCTGCCTTGAGCTAATTAATGACTCAGCATGCTTCAGCCACCTCCACACCAGAATTCGTAGCTGTTTGGGGTGATTGGGATTGAGTTGGACCCACCTAGGGGGGATTGAGGCCAATTTGGCATTGATGACTTGTACACTCAGCTTGAGCCACCTAATGCTCTCGATTTTCTCATGAATGTAATAAAAACCTGTTACTAACATTTTCACATGTTAGACAGTCAGTTAATCAAAGATTTGAGCATACATTGTGTGTAAATTTATCTCCTTCTTCAAGTTTTTCCACAGTTTTTGCAAACTAATTCGATTTTGTGAGGTTCTCCATAGCTCCTCGATCTTCTGTGATCAAAATACTCACATGGTATCAGAGCCATCGTGGAGTTAGTGAGTTGCAGGCCAACATTGAGCGTTGAACTGCATTCTAGAGAGGATTTCCAGACAAAAATTGAGTGTTTTTTGCAGGTGTTTCAGTAGTTTTCTCACCATCAACGCAGCAGTCATGGAAGCAAACCAAATGCTGCTCACACCCTTCAATTTTTTCGATTGGAAGGCTGAGATGGTCATCAAGCTGAGATCTAAGGGTCTCTATAGAGTGACCATGGGCACAGAAGTGGAGCCAAATTCTGCTATGGAGAAAGCAAAGTACTACAATCGACTTGATGAAGCTTATGGATTGCTATGCCTGAGCATTTCAAGGGAAATCTTGTTTCATACAGACAGTTTGACAACTCCCAATGAAGTATGGGTGAAGCTAGAATCACTCTTTGGGAAAACTGATGAACTGAGAGGCCACCAGCTTGAAAACGAGCTCATTAGCTTGAGCCCAGCGCATTTTGAAACCATCCAGGAGTTCTTCACGAAATTCAAGTCACTGGTGCTTCAACTGCAACAATGTGGAATTGTTAAGAAGGAGGAACAACTGATTCTGTCCATCCTTTCGAAGCTAGGCCCAGAGTTTTCAGTATTTGTTAGCACATTTCACTTAGCCAAAATGACCCTTCGAAATTGGCAAATGCCATCACTAGCTACCTTCATGGAGTGTCTCACTCAGGAGCAGGACAAACTAGTTCAGATGGGCACCATAAAATCAAAGGACCAAGCATTGGCAATGGGTGTTTCAAATGCAAGCAAAGGAAAGCAGAAAGCCAAGAATTCGAAGCAGCAAGAGAAGAGGAAGTTTGACAAGACCAAGTCTGCAGATGGGGGTTCGAATATGTCAAAGGAGAAGGACAAGAAGGGAAAGGAAAAGACCAAATGCACCTATTGTCATAGGGGATGGCATCCAGAGAGCTCATGTATGAAGAAAACCATTGACTCAATGGCGCAGCTGCTGGAGAAGAACAACATCCCAGTCCCTGAGGGCGCAAGGAAGAAAGAGAGCACCTCAAACCCTGACAATAAGGAGAAGTGTCATGCTTTGGTAGCAGGTACTTCGAATCCCTCTTCCTTCATCATTGATTCAGGAGCTTCCAGACATATGGTTTCATCCAGAGAGATTTTCTCCTCTTTGCATTCGAATGGTGGCCCAACAGTTCGAATGGGAGATGATTCAGAACTCCAAACCAAGGGGATTGGAAGGATTGACATGGAGCATGGATATTTCAGTGATGTGCTCTATGTACCTTCATTGGCTGCAAATTTGCTATCAGTCTATCAAATGACCCATACAGGAGAAGCCAAGAGAGTGACATTCACTCCAGATTTGGTAGAAATCTCAGAAATCTCCTCAAATCAAGTTGTGGCAGTAGGGTATGCAGATCATGATGAGAGAATGTACAAATTCTCAAATTTCATTCCAAATTCTAGTGACCATGCTCTTGTCTCTCATGCCAACGAGACCTCCAAGTTATGGCATGAAAGATTTGGCCACATGAACTACAAATATCTCCAGCAATTGCACAGGGACGAGATGGTGGAAGGGCTTCCAGAAATCAGATCATCAAATGGTGCATGCATTGGGTGTGTAGTTGGAAAGCATCCTGAGCGCAGCTATGAGAAGGGAATGGCAAGGAGAGCCACTCAACCACTTGGATTGGTACATTCAGACCTCATTGGTCCTCTTCCCACTCCATCATATGGTGGATCAAGGTATGTACTTACATTCATAGATGACTACTCTCGATTCTGCTGGGTTTACTTCCTTAAATTGAAGTCAGAAGTGTTTGAGAAACTGAAGATTTGGAAAGCCCTAGTGGAGAACCATAGTGGTCATAAGATAAAGATCCTTAGGACTGATAATGGAAAGGAATATGTGAATAATAACATTCAGCACCTTTGTGAGGAATGTGGCATCCAAATGCAACATTCAATCCCCTACACACCTCAGCAAAATGGTGTGGCAGAGAGGAAAAATAGATCTCTCAAGGAGATGGCTACTTGCATGATTGAAGCTAGGGATCTAAGCCCTAAGCTATGGGTTGAAGCCATCAATTGTGCTGCTCATATTCAGAACAGAGCCTTTCACAAATCATTCAAAGGAAAAACCCCCTATGAGGCATGGTTTGGCCAAAAACCAAATGTGTCAAATTTCAGGATTTTTGGGTCTAGAGCATGGGCTCGAATTCCATCAGAAAAGAGGAAGGCTTTGGAGCCACAGAGCAGGGAATGTATCATGGTTGGTTATGGTGAGGACACAAAGGGCTATAAGATCTTTGACACATCCACACTTAAAACTTTCATTGAGAGAAGTGTGCAATTCGAAGAAGAACCAATTCCAGATTTTGAGCTTGCACCGGGGGAAAGCTCCTCTCCTCCACACCTCAATGAGATTAGTGATGATTCTTCCTCTGATTTTTCTGATATTGCTGAAGATGACATAGCTGAAGATGACATTGCTGTACATGAGTCACCATCAAGGCCCAAGTGGGCTGAAAAAATCATAGAAGCTGCAGGTGAATTGGCAGGCAATCCCCAAGAGCCTAGGAAGACTAGATCCCAAACAATCAATGCTTCCTTTGCAAATGAGAGTGAGCTTGCTGATCACTGTTATATGATGATTGGATCTGATACAACATAATATCAGGAAGCTCATCATGATCCAAGGTGGAGGGCAGCAATGCAAGAAGAATTCCAATCTCTCCAAGAGAACAAAACATGGGATTTGGTGCCTCTTCCTCCCAAGAGGAAACTAGTGCAATGTAAGTGGATTTTCCGAACCAAACCTGTTGCTGATGGTTCTGATCTGAAATATAAGGCTAGGTTAGTGGCTAAGGGCTACTCACAAATCCATGGTGTGGATTATACAGAGACCTTTGCACCGGTTGCAAAGATGGACTCAATTAGACAAGCTCTAGCCATGGCAGCTAGTAAAGGTTGGGAAGTTCACCACATGGATGTCAAAAGTGCATTCTTGCATGGTGAGCTACAGGAAGAGATATATATGCAGCATCCTGAAGGATTCCAAGAGGATCCCACACTTGTATGCAGGTTGAAGAAGTCACTCTATGGACTCAAGCAAGCCCCCAGGGCTTGGTATGCCAAAATGGATGCTTTTTTGCTCTCAATTGGTTTCTGTCGATGCAAGTATGATCCAAATGTTTATTTGCAGCATTGTGATGGTAATTTTCAGGTCATTGTACTGTATGTTGATGATCTCTTAATTACAGGGAGCTGCACCAAACAAATTGGCTCAATTAAAGCTTCTTTGCACAGTGAATTTGCCATGAGCGACCTAGGATTGCTAAGGCAATTTTTGGGTTTGGAAATTGAGCAATCTGAGAGAGGTATATTGCTGAGTCAATCTAAGTATGCTTCAGACCTGTTATTAAAGTTCAAAATGGCTGAATGTAAGGCAGCCAAGTGACCATTCCTTTCAGGCATAAAACTAGGTGAATTTGAAGACTCTCCGGTGGTGGATTGCACACTCTATAGGCAGCTAGTTGGAAGTTTGCTGTACCTTACACATACAAGACCTGATTTGTATTATGCTGTAAGTGCTGTAGCAAGGTATATGCAGCAGCCACATGAGATCCATTGGAAGGCAGCCAAAAGAATCCTTCATTATGTCCAAGGAACTAAGAGCTTCGGGGTACACTATGCAGCTGGTTCTTCACTTCAACTAGCTGGATTTTCTGATTCCGATTGGGCGGGAGATCCCATCGATAGAAAGTCCACTTCAGGTTTTGTGTTTATGTTTGCTGAAGGTCCTATTTTCTGGTCAAGTAAGAAATAGCATACAATTTCTCTTTCATCAGCAGAGGCCGAGTACAGGGCAGCAGTGAACGCAGCCACACAGTGTGTTTGGTTGCAAGGCATTCTTCGGGAGTTTGGTGTTGCTATTGATTCTCCAACCAATATTTGGGTGGATAATAAAAGTGCCATCAAGATATCTACTGATCCAGTACAGAGGCAAAGAACAAAGCACATTGAGATCCACATGCATTACATTCGGGGCTTGGTGCATGACAGGGTGATTTCACTGCAGTATTGCCCATCCACCGAGCAAACTGCTGATATTTTCACCAAGTGCTTTACAGAGAAGACCTTCACTTACTTGAGATCTTTGCTTGGAGTGAGTGATGGATGGTGATTGCTGCAATTTAATTGCAGGTTCAGCCCCATGTCCATTTTTTAGGGAAGTTTTTATCCCATGAGGTTTTACTTCTTTTCCTCGGTTCATATGGACAAATAAAATTTCTGTTTGTATTGAGGTGACTTGAGCCTTTGTTGCCAAGGCCTCCCACTTATCTTTCATGAGATGTACAAAGTTATGGTTAAGGGGGGGTGTTAGAACAGTAACCACACTTAGTACCATAATCCATAAATTTTAATTATCCATGTGCTTAATTAAACCATGTTTTGGATTAAGTGACTATAGTTGGTCAAAAACCCACTTTGAGAGTGTTCACACCCACTTCTGAGCAAACCAGTTCACCCAGCCTCCAGTTTTGTCCACAAGTGCGCCCTCATTTATTGCTGGTGCGCCCTCTCTCCTTGTTTTGGGGAATTTAGTTGACCAAGGGTGCTAGGGTGGATTTTTGCCCACTTTTGGCTAGATTTGGAGCATTTAATGCTCCCTTGGGCCCCCAAACCTCCTCTATTTGCTCACCCACGCCTGCCTTGAGCTAATTAATGACTCAGCATGCTTCAGCCACCTCCACACCAGAATTCGTAGCTGTTTGGGGTGATTGGGATTGAGTTGGACCCACCTAGGGGGGATTGAGGCCAATTTGGCATTGATGACTTGTACACTCAGCTTGAGCCACCTAATGCTCTCGATTTTCTCATGAATGTAATAAAAACCTGTTACTAACATTTTCACATGTTAGATAGTCAGTTAATCAAAGATTTGAGCATACATTGTGTGTAAATTTATCTCCTTTTTCAAGTTTTTCCACAGTTTTTGCAAACTAATTCGATTTTGTGAGGTTCTCCATAGCTCCTCGATCTTCTGTGATCAAAATACTCACACTTGTAAGCTTTGCAAGCAGGATCACCTCACTCACCAATGCCCTCTACTCGAAGAAGCCCAGAAGCTGCTTCAAGAAAAGAAACCTATCGTACTTAAAGATCCATTTCCTAAGGGGTAGGGTTCAGCTTCTGGCACCTCCAAAGTTGGGGGAACTACTCATGCTTCAGTTGATCAAACTTTCATTAATATGGTTAGCTTGGATGCACTTTTGCAAACGGGAGCAAGAAATTATACCCCGGATGTGCAGAACAAAGATAAAGAAATTCCTGAATCTTCCATTCCTCTCCACATCCCAATGGATCTGCTGCCCAATATCCCAAAAGGTGTCTTGAAACGGGCCTCACACAATCCCAATGCTCGGGCTGCTTCCAACTACAATGTGGTTGATAGCCCAGACCCCTTGTGCTATGTCCACCTTAGAAGTTTTGCAAAGTTGTCTCTTACAACGAAACGCACTTCTGGCAGCGATTGGAAGTATGGAATCATCCAACATGACTGTGCGCTTTGATATGTCTGATATCAAATATCGGTTTCCGTACCACATCTCCCTACAGATAGAAGTGGTCCATGGTCCTATGACCATTAGACAGGCTATCGTAGATGAGGGCGCATCGACGTGCGTGATGTCCATTTCTTGCTGGAAAGCTTTAGGCTCTCCTGAGCTAGCCCCCTCTAACACATTGCTTACTGCCTTCGATGGCAAAAATTTTCGTCCACATGGAGTTCTACCATCGTTTGAAATTACACTTGCCGGTAAGACAGTTGCTGTAGAGATTGAAGTTCTAGATGCTCCACTTGATTATAATATGTTATTAGGCAGGAGCTGGACATATGCCATGCGAGCCATTGCATCGACAGTTTTTCGAGTTGTTATGTTCCCTCACGAAGGAAAGATCGTCACGGTCGATCAACTTTCATTATCTCGACAAAACAACAAGACTTCATCGGATACCACTATTCCTTTAGTTAATAAATTTGCCCCAGTAAGCGAGAGTTTAGGAGCACGACTTTACGGGTCGTTAATAGGCACTTTTGACCTACCCTCTCCTATTCTTTTCATGCATTCTAATGTAGGTACTTCTACTGAAACTTTCATGGGTGGTCTTAGGACTGATCCATGGATCCTTCCTACTATATCAGAACCTTCAGTGCCTATAACCATTGCAGAGATAGCATACATGGAAGCACAACATGCTTCAATGGAACATATCATGACTCTGCCAGTCTCTGCTGAGTTAGATATGGACTATGCTCCTGCATGGTTAGTGAATTCTACCCAATCTTTCGACTGTTTAGATATGGTCTTACCGTTCGATGAAGCCATTTTGGAAGCCATGATGGGCCTAGACCATCCATGGGAACATATGCATCACAGGTGTTACCTGCTTCCAAACTTAGACAGGATAGAGAGAGGAGAATTCTCTATGAGACCCAGTGGATTTGTTGATTTGTCATTTTTTCCTTCTACTTCAAGAGATGTTTACGCTGAAGGGAATATGTCTAATATATCGAGAACAATCCTGATTAACATTTCCACCAAACCTGGGGTCGTGGAAATTTTTTTTATTGGTGCAGACTGTTCTCCAGAAGATATCGCTCTGTATACAAAGATTTTTAAAGAACTCCCTGACATATTTGCCTGGTCTTATGAGGAGATGCCAGGCATCGATCCAGCCATTGTTGAGCATGTCATCACCACATACCCTAATGCAAAACCTGTGAGATAGAAGCTTCGTCCTGTGAATCCTCGAAAAGCGGCTGCCATTGAGGCGAAAGTTGAAAAATTGCTTAAAGTCGGATTTATCTACCCGATTGACATGACGGAATGGGTTTCAAACCCTGTTCCGGTTGATAAAAAGAAAGGTACCATTTGTGTTTGTACTGACTTCCGGGACTTGAATAAAGCTTGTCCGAAAGATAACTATCCCATGCCATTTATTGACCAGATCATAGATGCATGTGTGGGACACGAGATGTTTTCTTTCATGGATGGATTTTCGGGATATAATCAAATCCAAATCAAACGTGAAGATCAACACAAAACAGTTTTCATTTTCCCATGGGGAACTTTTGCATATTAGAAGATGTCGTTTGGCTTAAAGAATGCTAGAGATATGTTCCAGCAAGTTATGAATTTCGCTTTTCACGATATCAAACACATAGTTGAACCTTACTTGGATGACCTCCCAGCGCGATCTCGAAAGAGACGGGATCATCCAGCTCATTTGAGACTTGTGTTTGAAAGATGCAGATAATATAAGATTTGTTTGAATCCTAATAAGTGTGTATTCTGCGTCGAATCGGGACGTTTACTGGGTTTTATTGTATCCAGTCATGGTATAATGGTCGACCTGTTAAAAGTTGAGGCGATTGTAAATCTGCCTCCTCCTCACACCTTGCGACAACTCCAAAGTCTACAAGGCATGTCTAACTTCTTACGACGCTTATCATAAACTATGCTAAGATCACGAAAGGTTTTATGAGACTGCTTAAACAAGATACCTACTTCTTGTGGGATGAGGCTACTCAAGCATCATTTGAGGCCTTGAAAAAGGCACTACTTTCAGCCCCCTTGTTGAGCCCGTCGGACTATGCAAAAGACTTTCTTTTATATCTAGCAGGGTCTCTTAATACAATTGGCATAGTACTAGTTCAAGAGGATGACATGCTTCAAGAGAATGTTGTTTACTATCTTTCTCATGCATTGATAGCTCCTGAGGTTAAATATTCGCATGTTGAGAAGTTAGCGCTTGCTGCGATCTATGCGGTACAGAGGCTTCGTCATTACATACTTTTACAAACAACTATTGTGATATCAGAATTCAATCCTTTTCAGTATGTTCTCACTTGATGCATCATCGGTGGGAAGTACAACAAATGGATTGTAATCTTACAATAGTTCGATTTGGTCTTTCAATCAGCCAAGTCGAAGAAATCACTAGTGTTCGCTAAGTTAATCTCAAAGTTTCTGAGTGACTTAGAGCATATCAAGGAAGAATCATCATTCCTAGATGAACATGTCTTCCTTATTGCCTCCTCTGACCCATAGTACGGGGATATCTTAGTATATCTCCAGACTTTGAGGTGTCCTACCACTTTTTCTAGAGAAGAACGACACAAACTAAAAAGTCATGCAAAAAACTATCTCATCATCTCTAATACTTTGTACAGACATGGGATAGAATCCATATTATGATGTTGTTTGACTTTGGAAGAAGCAGAATCAATATTGAACGATGCCCACAGTGGAACTTGTGGGGGTCATCTTTTTGGGTTGGCAACAGCCCAGAAAATACTGCATGCCGGGTATTTTTGGCCCACAATCTTTAAAGATTGTGTGGAAGCTGTGAAACATTGTTGTCCGTGTCAGTTTTTCACTAGGAAAATGAAAGCACATCCAGCTCCTCTTCATCCTGTAATTACATCAGGTCCCTTCACAAAATGGGGGTTGATTATATGACTTGCAATCCAGTTTCGGCTGGAGGACATCATTATATCATCGTTGACATTGACTACTTCACCAAGTGGGCTGAGGCAATGCCTACTGTCAAGGAAGATGGAGAAACTGCCGCTTATTTCATATTTAATCAGATTATTTCAAGGTTCGGCATACCCAAATAAATTGTGACTGATCACGGCAATCATTTTCATAATAGCATGATGACCGATCTATACACAATGTTAGGTTTTCGGCAAGAGCATTTGTCTTCATATTATCTACAGGCGAATGGACAAGTTGAAGCAGTTAACAAAACTTTAAAGGTAATACTGCAAAGAACTATTAATGCCAATCGAAATAACTGGCACGTCATGCTATACCCTACTTTTTGGGCTTACCGATTGAATGTAAAGACTGCTACCCGGGTTCTCTCCCTTCCAGCTTGTGCATGGGATAGAAGCAGTCATTCTGATTGAATGCGAGCTGATTCCTTCGTTAAAACTGGCTGTTCAATTACTACCAGATACTTCAGCACTGGAAGAATGTTTGTTACATTTAGAGCATCTAGATGAGCAGAGTAGCGCATGGGCGCTACTGTGTAGAGGCAGAGTAGCGCACACCTCTAGTATGTGCTACTTTTCCTACTGCAGAGTAGTGCACGCGCTTCTAATGATGTGAGCATGGCCTTAAAAATGATTTTAAGCTCAAAAATTGACAAATAAACAATGGAAATGCAAGTAAGGATAAATTCAACTTACTTGGTGGAGCCAAAATGTTGATTGGTTGCTTGAGTTGATCGCCACAGAGGATTGAAATGCAAGGGTTTGCTCCAAATCTTCTCGCCCTACAAAACCAAAATGAAATTTGACTTTTAATTTTGAAATTACATATATGAATTTGTTTTTAAATTTTTACCCACTTTGGTAAAATCCCTAAAGTTGCAAATTCTACCAATAGCTATACATGGTACTATGATAATTTCACCTAATGGTTCTCATATTTTCACTAAACTTTTGTAGGATCAATCCTTTAAGACTAATTTTCTTGATGATAGACCTTCTCAACTAGCTCATAGCTAAAATTTACATATCATTTAAGAATTTTTGTTGCGATTACTAACATACTTGTTGAAGTCCTAGTTTTGGCAGATCATGAGTCGTGATCCTAGAAGCTGTCATTTAAGTCATTTTAAGCTCTTGTTTGGACTATTTAAACCTAAACAAGATCGCTGAGCAAACTTGTCCTCTTCAAGCTTGTTAAAGTAATTGAAGGCTCATCCACCCAGGTATAGAATTACCCCTTTTTCGGGCCTTGGTGGATAAAATACAGAAAAGGTATACTCTAGGTATACTTTTGTATGTGCTAGAAGAGTTCTTCTTCCATTGTTTTATACATTTTCAGGGAAGGAGACTAACTTTATGAAAAAGGACCTTTCGGAGCCTCTCTTTAGGGTTTTCAGGCTCTCTAAATATGAAAACACCAAGCAAGCATTCACCTACTCGGGCTCGATGTGAAATCCACGAGATGGTAAATAGAGGATTGTTTAAGTTTTTCAACTCTATAAACAAGAAAACACTGCCGAGCACAGACCAATCCGGGCTCGATATAAAATCCATGGATAGGTGTAAAGAGGATTGTTTAAGTTTTTTAGACTCTATAAATAGGAAAACACCGACAAGCATTAACCTACTTGGGCTCGATATTAAAATCCACAAGTAGGTGTATGGAGTTATTGTTTAAGTTTTTCAGACTCCTTAAAATTGAAAATACCGGCGAGCAAGAACAGATCTCGGCTCGATATTAAAATCCAGAGATCAGTAATACAAAGTAATCTTCTATTTCTTCTTCAAACTTTGTAAACAATGAAGAAGGTCCTGAGTCTTCCTCCCATGGGCTCATTAAACTTTTTACATGGTTGGATCTATTGAGTTTTCATTCTTTCTTGGACTCATTAAAACAACAAGAAAGGTATTCTTTTATCTAAAAAGAATAATGGATGAGAAAGATGTGTCATATCTTCAATGTCAAAGGCAGTTCAGTCAGTCCTATCCTTTAACACAGCACCTACTTGAGTCTATCATGTCGGTTGGGTTTAGTTTTTTACCTTAGGGTGAACCTGATCTCCGAGTTGTTTACTCCCCCGGTTGGTTATTCTTCCAATCATATGGAGGGTCTGCTAATATCTCCTACATTATAGGCTTATATCATTTTTCCCATTATGTTGAAAACTACCTAAGTCACTTTGTGTCGTGCTCACTGTTCAAGGATATACCCTGTGTCGGCCATTCTGCAGTTTACCTTGACCTCATGTGTCAGCCATCCTAGTGTCAATCTTGTTACATATATTACTCCATATCATCTCATACCAGTTGAGTGTCCCTCGTGTTGGATGATGGAGGATACCTCAAGGCCTCCCTTCCAACGGACTTCTTCCCATCGAGATCAACTCATTTTAGCACTGGGAATGAAGTTTAGAGTTCCGGTTAGTACCTTGGAGATTGCAGTCACCAGTGGCAATTTTCCTTGCTGTTGAATTATGAGAATACATCAATGTCTCTTATTCGACAAGATCCTCAAGTGTTCGACTCCAAGTCCACTTATTCACACTTTTTGGATCGTACTAGGTACCTTGGGCCCCATCATCATTATTGGTGGAAGTCCTCGTGTTTGTTAATGGTATACATCAACGACCGGTAATAAAACGATACCCCCCATGTTCGACTGTCAGCTCATCTATTCACATGGTTAGGGTTTGTACCTTGGTTTGTTTTGGATGAATACCTTGGGATGTTGATGACATTACCTCATTATGTTATCACCGAAGTTGCGTAAGACTGAGCCTCACTTATATTCAGCTCTCCATGAGACATAGATCCAGTTTGTTGTTATGGCTATGATCTCTTAGTTTGACATGGATCCATGCTTGTATTTCAAGTGGCCATGCTATATATACATCTCCTCGTTATGTATTGGAGATCATGATTGTATCACACTGCACATCTATATGATGTCAAGAATGTAATTGCTCACTGACCTTGATCTTTGTTTCAGGTGTTTCTGTGACTTGGTCCTGCGGTTTCTTGCTCCTCCTCTGGCTTTGGATTATAATGTGTTTTGGCCATCATTTCCCTCTAACCTCACACATTAGGGGGCATATTTTATAGGTCAAATATGCACTTCTTTGTCTGTGATCACCTTGAGTTGTCGATCACACAAAAGGACAACTTGGATTGAAGAGCATGATAACCTCATATGACACTTTGACCTAATTCACCTTCCTGCAAGCTGACAAAACCCTAAAAAATATCATATTTTGGCATGGGCGCTACTCTACTTCAATAAACTAGCGCATATTCCCTACTCTGTAAGCTATATAGTAGCGCACACCTCCTGATATGCGCTACTCTACTTCAATAAACTAGTGCACAACATCTAAAAATGGAAAATGCTAGTTGTTTAATACTATAGTCATGCATTGTGCGCTACTCCACTGTGAAATAGTCATGCACATCTTAAAATATGATCAAAAAAATATTAATTTGATGAATGGGGATTAGTTGCAGTTGGTTTCCCAACTTCCCCTTCAACCACCTCTCGACCTGAACTGCCTACCTTGTCCTATAAATGCAAGGAGGATTGAAGAGAGGGGTTAGTTAGACAAGAGAGCCATCGAGAGACTCTTCTTATATGAGAAGCTTGTATTGAAGGTGGCTATGCTGGAGAAACTTTGAAGTCAGAGAGGAGTAGGAGCCTAGGATCAGGTTGCATGAGCATGTTGCAAAGTCAGGTATACTTTGTATCATTCATATGTTTTTGACAATAAAAGGTTGAAATATCTTTCTCGTCCCAAATCAAATGCTTAATGGACTATGTATTTGTTTGGATCATGTTGGTTAATGCTTGATGTTTGAATTACTTTTCAATTCCATCATTATTATATTGGCCAAGATACACTGAGAAAGGTCTTTGTATTGCAGGTTTATCGAAAGGGAGTCGAGTGGAGGATCGAGCGCAAGGTTGGACAAAAGCTGGGATCAAACTTCGTTCATAAGGTATGTCCTCAAGGTATCTGATCTATTTCCCTTTATAAACACTTCTGTAATGCAATTAGTATGTTTACTTGTCACCCCCTTAAGTTGATAGTGTCTATTTCCTCACTATAGGGTAGTATTTCCCACCAACACCTAGGAGGTGGCCTTCCTCCAACATTTGCATTGTTAGGAAGGATGTGACTAGTCCCCATACTATGTGTGTGAGTGGAAAAAGTGGTGCCCCCGGCAAGGGTATTACCACCAGTGGGTGCAGTGTGGCTAACACCATGACTAGTGCCAGCGTGACTACCAAATAGAGGCGGAGGATCAACTGTGTTGTAATCAAGAATACCAAAATAGAACAGGGTAGCGTTGGTCGTAGGGTCTGTGTCATCATGTGCCTCAAGAATTCCATATCGAAATTCATGTAGATCTGAAGGATCGAACAGGTCATCCTCGGGTGGATCCAGACCAAACAAATTAGGATGGGTCTTGGACGGATCTGGACCAAATAAACTAGGTTGGGTCTCGGGTGGATCCCCCCCCCACTCCTCTCTAGCAGTAGGGGTGTCAGAAGTATGCTCGGCTCTACCCGAAGGGGCCATAGGGATTTATCCCATGCCTGAGTGTGCAGTCATATAATCGGTGCAATATCCTACAAAAGAATCAGAATAATTGGAGGGGGCCTTTCGGCGTCCCCTATCAATACAGTGCGTAACTTCGGGAGCTGTAAAACTATCCAACCGACGAGACCGACGGAGAGAAGGACTCCACGCCACGATACTTTTGAAAGATTGATAAAATCAAAATGTCACATAGCAGCCAAACTATCGATCAAAAATAGTAAATCAAAAGCACACACCTAGAGAAACTACAACCAAGAGCAGACAAACAGAGTGGCTAAATGAGCTCCTGACACTAGAGCTAGTATGTCTCTCCTAGGAGAGGCTTGAGACTCCCGAACTGTAGCCGGAGGTAATAGAATCAGTTATAAGGGTTCCTAGACTTCACTGCATGCAAAGGGCTGTAACCCTCGGCAAAAAACAGTTGTGTTGTCCAACCCCTATCTAACTCAGGACACCCGAAGTATAAGCACTACGAATACCCTGTGAGATACCTAGATAAGGAAACTAAGTTCACTACAATATAACCGATGCTGAGGGGGACAGTTGCAGGTGGGATTCATCGTATGGGCAGGGTAACTAAGCCCAAAACTCAAGAGGGTCAAATACCCCAAGAGTCCTTAGATATGAACAAACCCTGGATATATCTCCCACATTCAGCTGGTATTGGAGGGCTATCTCCGCAACCAACCTCCCATGACCTCGTGCTTAACTCTGGTCTGAGTAGAGCTTCCTGAGAACACTGATGTATACAATGGATTTCACCACTCCCTGGTCAGACACATAATGTTTCATCTAGTAGTCTTGGATTGTTAACTCACAATGATCTATTCCAAGACTCTAAACCTATGCTAGTTGGTGTACCCTATAAATAAAATCATTCCAATCAATTTTAGGATTAAGCATTAATTTTAATGGTTTTGGTTACTCGAAGGATATGGTCGTGAAACTAATGATGTCTATGACTTAATAGTATGCACAATCAACAAACTCTAGACTCGACTATCCAATAAAAACAATGCCACTAGAATGAAAGTCAATCCAACGGTTTCGAAATAAAAATGCAACTCTTTTATATTTTCAATGCACAAGCAGATCCTAGAATGAAAGCACAAGCACTCATATGCAAAATGCAGTACATAAAAGTAAAAAAAAAATTGTATTTTCACTTATAAGCAAAAGGAAAATGAAAAACTATGTTTTTGTATTTTTCAATATAATGAAATGAAAAATGCAAGCAAAATCTACCTATCTGGTTAAAGACATGCAGAGCTAAAAACCAAAAATGGTGGTAAACTACCAAGACTCAAAACAAAGAGAAAGAAGAGCTTCTTGTCACAAAGAAGGCATGAAACAGTCAAGAACAAGGCCAAACAAGACTCAGGGATACTCATAACCAAACCAGCAACAACTTAAGGACATAAACCAATCAAAGCTAGAGTTACACACTATTTTCGAAGGAAAAACAACAGGTACCCGCGGGCTATAGTGCAGACAGAGGTGGGTAGACGCGGGAAAAGCAAGATTGACCGGCATATAGGGAAAGTAAAATGAGCAATAAAAGAGCCCAATGACTCAGAAAAATCTTGTTCTCTATAGTGTATCCTAATGGCCAATGAATGACACAAATACTCTACACACAACAACTCTAAACAAGGACTAATGCCAAAAAATCCCCAAAAATGGATGCATTCCCCAGCGGAGTCGCCATTTCTGTTATAGAGAATACTTCCTATGGCTTGGGGAAGACCACAACAGACAGTTGACTACTAGAAAATAACTCAATTCCCAATTCAATGATATAAAAATGACAATGCTAAAACAATGGACAATATAACCAACCTTGATCCAAACATTCGATGTAGATCCCCGTTGAAGCTTTCAACCAATGCACTTGAGCATGCAAATTAGTCTTGACAGCTAATACACGACAAGCACATATAATATATGAAAGACATTAACGTCATCAATAGAAATGGTTTATGATATTATAAGTAAATGCATCCCAATGTAATATAAACAACATTCACAACATTAATGGACGAGAATATGAGTATTTCTATTAATAAATAACAAGAATTACAATGTGATACGACCTCTTGCCGGCAACCAATCTGAACCAAGAACTGAGTCTTTCCACTTGTGCCTCCACCACTTCAATCCTCCATGGAATGGCAAACTCAAACTAGAGAAGGAGTTTGGAAGGTGAACATAAGGGGTTCACAACAACAAGGATCAATGAGTGTAGACTCAAGATGCGGCAAAAATCCACTAGAGTTATCTTGCTCTCTCTTTCTCCTCCCTTCCATATGCCATATGTGCTCAATATATAGTCCTCCCAAGGTAAGTGAAAGGACACATCGAGGCATTACTGGGAAAATGGAGGGCCAAAGGTCACCCTAAGACTGCTTTTTGGGAGTAAAAAGTAATTAACTAGTGATTTTTACCATTTTACATTCTACCTGCGGGATATAGTGATGTAGCTCACAGGTACGCCCATTGAAGTGATACAGCAAGCGTATAAGGAGAAAGAATAGGAAAAAGATGTGCCCAAAGGACACAAAGTGCCTCTAAGTCAATGAAATGGATCCTGAAGGCCAAAGAGTGCTAATGCTCACAGGGTGGAAAATAATGTTGTAACACATGGCCAAACCCCTCTCTATGAATGATGTGGATGCATAAAAAACTTATCACCTTATATCTCAACAAATATGCAAAAGGATAGAATCTCTGTATAACAATGTTTTACAAAAAACACCACTTGATATAACTCCTTATAATACTACATAGAAATTCTTTAACAAAACAAATAGGGCATGAAGACGTTTTATTTCAATTGACTTTTAACCATCTAAATTTATCCACTAAAAATATGTCTCAACTTTGAAAAACTGGCATTTGCTTTGAATGATTTCGCGTTCTAACTTATGAGGCTTGTGATATCCTTTCCTTTTAACATTACATGAAGTGTATTTTTATGTTGCATGAGTCACCATTGTTCCAAAGCTTGTGTCAATAATTTGTTGTGTAGAACACACCAAATAACACTTCTATGAGGTGTCGTCAAGAAAAGTGAAGAGGAACCAGGTTGAGGCAGTAGGACCACCACTTCCTCTAGATTTTCTACATGAGATATGGGTCGCAGAGTAATTGGTGTTATATATGTGATTGAAATCATGGAAAATCCCTTATCCCCATTTTCCCACAATTTTCCATGATTTTAGTCACATCTATAAACACCAATTAATTTTCCATTACATCTATAACCCCTCTCTACCAGTCCTCAGTCAAGCTTCTATGTAACAAACACGGTGAAATAAGTCGTGGTCTATTGCTTTTTTTTATTTTTATAACTATTTCAGGAGCTTGATCGATCTCTTATCTCAATTGAGATTCTAAATTCCACAGGTGCGGAATATCCCATGGCCTTTTGATTTAAATTTTTTATCGTACATAAAATATAGGTCAATCTTTAAGAGCTTGATCGTGGGTTTTTTTAACTCTCTATCAAGTGTTTCAAAATAGCTTGATAGAGTGCTTGGTTAAGCCCTCGATCGATATTTTGAGGATTAACATGAGCTCTTTTGAGCTCGTTTTTTATCATACTCGTGCCCTCCAATAGCCGAAAAGTGTTACCCATCTTCATTGGAACAACCATTATATTTATTGGCCTACTATGATCCTAATTGTAATTATGTAGGCTCTAAAATTGTAATTGTACACTTTATCACACACACACACACACACACATATACTAAGGAGATCTAGTTTGGAATCATCTCATCTCATCTTTTTTTGTATCTAGAATACATTGTAAAGGAGTTTTTCCCCTTGAAGAGGCTTGTTACTCATCTTTTTATTGCATTCTTAGGGCGTTGGAATACTATCTGTTCTTGTCTTATGCTATTTTTTGGATTTTGGTGCATAACAATATATTTGCATGACAACCCCATATTGGAATATTTTGATAACCTTTGCAAGAAAATAAATACCAAACAAAATATAAAACACAATAATTAAAAATGGATCACACACAATACATATATAGTTACCCTAGAAACTCAAAATCAAGAAAATTGATCTACTTGAGAGTTTCTCCACTCTCTATCTCCTTGCATTATTTGTTCTATTTACAATACAATATTATAGAACCCATAAATATAACCCATTAACCCATATTAGATTACAAGCCCAATTCCTTAACTAGAATTAGTTTACAATGGGCCAAAAAAACATTAGCTAGAAATAACTCAAAACGGACTAAAAAAGAAACCAAATTTTTTTCTAGAGCTACACACTTGGACCCCCTTTGCTCTAGTAACCTACAAATATTACAACACATGTCCAACAATATTTATAAAAAACTGGCCAAACAATTTGTAGAACATTCAATAGATCTAAGCACCCTACAATGACACAAGTTATATGCCAATTTGGAGAAATGCTCATTCAACATGTAGAGATTTGAGTATATGATAAATGCTATGGTTAAAAATGGGGTGCATATGGACTCAACTAAGATGCAAGTCATTTGCAATTAGATAACCTCGATGACTCTAACAAAGCTCTGTAGCTCCTTAGGCTTGCCAACTTCTACCATATTTTTGTGTTGGTGTTCTCTCATATCACTAGGCCCTTAATCCAAGTGACTAAGGGTGAAGCCAAATCCAAGTTCACTTTGGGTGCATCAGAACAAAAGGCATTCAAGGATATAAACGATGCATCTTCTCATCACTAGTCCTCACTATTATAGGTCAAATCTGCACTTCTCCATCCGTGATCACATTACTTTGTCGATCACACAAAAGAACACTATGGGTGGAAGACCTGGATTGACCTTAGATGAGTTACTGCTAAGATCACACTCTTTAGCCGAAAAACATATTTTTTCTACAGTTTTCATGACATGTGCACTACTCTTTCTACAGTCATCTAGCGTTTTAAACGTTGGTCCTATTGAATACAACTCGCGCACACTACAACAAAATAGCCCTTTAGGGGCGGTTTTGGCTTGTGGGGGTCTTGGTAAAACCCCCCCTAAAAAAATTTTCAGACCTTTGGAGGCGGTCTTTTAAAACTGCCCCTAAAAGTCATAGAAATTGGACTTTTAGGGGCGGTTTTTGGAAACCCCCCTTAAAAGTCATGAGAATTGAACTTTTGGAGACGGTTTTTTTGGAACCCCCCTTAAAAGTCATGAGAATTGAACTTTTGGAGGCGGTTGTTTGAAAACCCCCCCTAAAATCCCAATTCTCATAACTTTTGGGGGCGGTTTTTCAAAACCCCCACTAAAAGTCATGAGAATTGAACTTTTGGAAGCGGTTTTTTTGGAACCCCCCTTAAAACTCATGAGAATTGAACTTTTGGAGGCGGTTTTTTGGAACCCCCCTTAAAAGTCATGAGAATTGAGCTTTTGGAGGTAGTTTGTTGGAGCACCCCCCCTAAAAGTCATGAGAATTGAATTTTTGGAGGTGGTTATTTGGAACCCCCCCTTAAAAGTCTTGAGAATTGAACTTTTGGAGGCGAGTTTTTGAAAGCCCCCTTAAAAGTCATGGGAATTGAACTTTTGGAGGTAGTTTGTTGAAATACCCCCCCAAAAGTAATGCAAATTAAAAATTTGGAGGCAGTTGTTTAAAAACCCCCCTTAAAAGTCATGATAATTGAACGTTTGGAGGTGGTTTTGTGAAACCCCCCTTAAAAGAAATGAGAATTGAACTTTTGGAGGCGGTTTATTGAAACCCCTCCTAAAAGTCATGCGAATTGAAATTTTCGAGAAAGTTTTTTGAAAACCCCCTAAAAGTCATTTATGTACGTGGGTTAGGTGTGTCACATGGGTTCAACAATGCATCTCATCAAAACATTGGATCTAAGCACACACAAGCTATTGTAGTGTTAGGAAGGGCGTGCATCATCATTTAACACCATATCCCATTAGAGCTCTACAATTGAGGCAGTCATGCTAGGTTGTTTACATCAAAGATGGTTCTCACACTCCAACTTTCCATGATCCATGGTCAAAATACAAACTCGTGTGCCATAACATTATCCTTTATGGCTAATGGGCCATGTGTAGGGCCCTAATCACCACACGATTCCTACACAAGGAATATTTAGCTTGCAAGTGGGTATGGTGGCCATTTCAATATTTACAAAATCATGGATGGTTCTTGAATCCTAATCCATGGTGTCAATGGTGTTAGATCAAAATCTAGTTTATAATGATTGGTAGTTACCTCGAGGTCTTGTGACCTATAGGCATTTCTCTGTACCACCACATAGGCCATAGGAAAGGAATATTTGGCTTTTAAGTAACACATTATCATTCTTTTTAGTATTTCCATGTCGCGGATGGTTCTAGGAGCCTATGTTATGGTCTAGGGCCAAAATGTAGGTTCTTGGGCAATAAAAATTCACTACAACAAAACCCTGTGAATAACGTCTCTTTTAGTTTATTTTTGGCGTCCACTAACACTTTTAGTGTATTTTTCTTCATTTTCTAGAAAAAGTTGGCACTATTTCATGAGATGGTCCTAGCATTTTTTGCATCCCTTTTTGAAATTAGGCGCTAAACTGGACGTTAATTGCATCCACTTTAGCGCCAGGAATAACGCCAGGCATAGCACCCAAAATAGCGCCTATTTTTGCTTCTTTTAGTGCCAGAAATAGCATCCTCCATAGTGCCAAGTTTAGCTTCCTCTTTTGTGCCAGTATTTAAACCAAGAGTTGCGCCTAGTTTGGCTCCCTAAGTTGCACCAAGATTTAAGCCAGGATTAGCACCATGTTTAGCACCTAATTTAGCTTCCTAATTGTCGGTAAGTTTAGCACCAAGTTTTTTTTCTATAATAATGTCAAGTATAGCATCTAGTTTTGCTCCCAAAGTACCACCATGTTATTGCTCCTAGTATTGCACCTAAATTTGCTCCCAATATAACACCAAGTTTTCCTCCTAGAATTGAGCCTAGTTCAACATATGAGTTACTTAATTGATGGGATAGAGGCTATTGGTTATTGGAGTTGAGGGTTATATTTGGGAGGGTTGTGTTAGACATTAATTTTGATGTCTATGATGATAAGGACGACAACGGTGATGAGGATGATGCATGGTATTGCATTAGTTGATCCTATGTGACCCTAATTGAACCTAAGTGGCCCTTTTGGAAACTAAGAGACCATAATTAATCCTAAATGACCCTAATGGCATCTAAGTGCCCCTACAACATTTGAGTGACTCTAATGGCATGATGATGATGATGTTGTTGCATCCTGAAAATGATAAATATCGCATTAATGATATGTACAATGTTGACTAGGATGTTGATGATGACAATGATGTTAATGTCAACAATGATGCTATAGGAGATTATAGCTGCACTATTTGATCTTTACTAATCCTAATGGAACCTAAATGACCCTAATGGCATCTGAGTGACCCTATTAGCACCTAAATGACCCTAATGGCATATGATTGTCCCAGCTAACAACATTTGAGTGACCCTAATGGAACTTGGGTCACCTTAACAACATGAGGCTGATGTTGATGATGCATGATGACAATGATGATGGCATTGATGATGATTTGATTACAAGATCATAACAATGAAAATTATGATCACTACAGTGATAATGACAATGACAATGACTATGTTGATAATGTCGATCTCTATGATGATGGAAATTATGATAACGAAAATGGTGACGATGACAATGAGGAGCATGACGATGTCAATGTCAATGATGATGATGAATGTGATAGCACTATTGGATCTTGATTCATCCCAATGGCACCTAAAATACTCTAATGGAATTTGAGTGACCCTAATGTCACTTAAATGACCCTGAAGGCATCTAAGTGTCCATAAAAACATTTAAGTGATCCTAATGGAATTTGAGTGACCCAAACATCATGATGCGACGATGATGATGATGCATGATGACAAAGATGATGGTGTTTATGATGATTTGATTACAAGATGATAATGATGACAATTGGTGCCTACATTCCCAATCAGAGGAAAAATATCTTCTATGAAACTCATTTGTTTAATAGGTGGTTGGATTCCTTTTTCATCATCACAATTATCATGATTATTATAATCATGACATTCACTGTGATGATATATGATGATGACACTGGTTATGATTATGGTGATAATTTCGATGTCTAGGACAATGGAAATGATGATAACAACTGTGATGATGATGATAGTGAGGATCATGCCAATTACTAATTATTAAGACCCATAGACCAGTTAGTCAAGGGAAAATGTCCTTTATGAAATTCTTGAAAGGTAGTAAGATGTCTTGTTCATCATCACAATGTGGTTGACATGAATGACTATGATCACAATGATATATGACGATGAAAGTGATGATGATGATACTGATGTAATGTATGATGTTCACGATGATAATTAGGACGATGATGATGATGACGATGTCAATGCCAATGTTCATGATGCATGTGATAGCACTTATGGATCTTGATTGATCCTAATGGCACCTAAATTACCCTAATATCACTAAAACGGTTCTAATGGAATTTGAGTATCCCTAACAACATTTGAGAGACCCTAATGGCATCTGATTGACCCTAACAACATGGCAATGATGCATTATGACAATTATGAAGGACCTGATGATGATTTGATATTTATAAGATGATATCTATCAAAATTGATGCCTACATTTTCAGTTAGAGAACAAGTCTCTTTTATGAAACTCATGTGATTAGTTGGTTTGATGTCGTTATCATTATCACAATGATGATAATGATATTGAATGTGATGATCTTATATGATGATGATAATGATGATGATTATGGTGTTAATGTTTATGTCTACGATGATGACGATGATGATATCGACAATGATGGCGGCGAAGACAAGGATAATGACAATTAATAATTATTAAGACCCATCAAACTAGTTAGGAGAGGGAAAAAATCCTTTAATGAATTCTTGTAAGGTATTTGTTATAGCATGATTTTCCACATCCCTGCAACATGCCTTTTTGTTAGCTTATTTACATCATTGCAGATTCCCTTATCATGTTATGGTTCAATTCCTATATCCCTTCTCAGTTAAACCTTATCTGTAGTGTCTAATTTCAAGAAATGTGAAAACAATTTCATTGTTATTCAACCGTCCTTTTCCCATAAAAAACTAATGGAACTTCCCTAACTTCCTCCCAAAAAGTATAAAAGATGCTGCTCTTTTACATATTGAATCCATAAACCCTTATGTTGTTAATGATATACTTGATGATGATGATGACAACGATGATGACAACGATGATGATGATGTTGATGTTGATGCACCATATGAAGTTTACAATGACGATGACATCAATGTCCACGATGATGATGCATGCGATAGAACTTATGGATCCTAATTGATCATGATGGCACCTAAATGACTGTAATGGTGTTTGAGCGACCCTAATGTCACCTAAATGATTCTAATGACATTCAAGTATCCCCAACAACATTTCAATGACCCTAATGGCATATGAGTGTCCCTAACATCATGACAACAACGATGGTGATGCATGATGACAAATACGATGGTGTTTATGATGATCTCATTATAAGGTGGTAGCGATGACAATTGATGCCTACATTCCCAGCCATAGGCCAAATCTCTTTTAAGAAACCCATTTAATTAATAGGCGGTTGGATTCCTTTTTCATCATCACAATAATCATGACAATTATAATCACGACATTGACTGCGATGATAGACTATGATGACAATGATGATGACCATGGTTATAATGTCGATTTCTAAGATGATGGTGATAATGATAACACTGATGATGATGGTGATGATGACAACGAGGATCGTGGTAATTACTAATTAATAAGACCCATTGAACTAATTAGTAGAGGGAAAATGTCCTTTATGAAATTCTTGTAAGGTAGTAGGATGCTTTATTCATCATCAAAATATTGATGACATGAATGATTATGATGACGATGATATATGGCTATAACAATGATGATGATGGTGGTGTATTGTATGATGTTGGAGAAGATGATTAGGATGATGACGACAATGATGATCATAATGTTAAATTGTTGCAAAATATGTAATGTGCTTCATGTGGCATGCATTCTTATTTTTTCTTTGCATGTGGATGGAACTTGAGAGGCTTGTGATCACTATAGATGATAATCCCTTTTCTAAGTAGATATTGTTTTCATTTCTTTACAAAGTGTACCAACACATGCAACTCATAATAACATGTAGAATAATTCAATATTGTGCCTAAAATACTTCAAGTGGAATGTAATGAGTTTCTTTTGTTGCAATGATATGTTGCCCAAGCATTCCAAGAGGCATCCACCTTGACTCTAAAGGCTCGTTAAATGTTAGATAACGCAAGCTAGAGAAGTCACATATCTTCACTCGTTATCTTTGAATGCTTGATGTGTGTTATGTCCCACATGATTTGTTACCACATTAATTTTATTTACTTACAACACCTAAGGGACTTTCATCGAATACATTACATATCAACATTAACTACACCCATTAAACTCAAAACCATTGAGGTCGGGACAATTAAATATGAAAATCCATGTCAACCCTCAATTTGACCATTACAGAAATCACGTAACTTCCTCCTTATTAGGCACAAAACCATGCGATATTCGTTTAATAGCCACATGTTGCATGTAATCATGTGATTTATGTAAGTAAGTCTACATCTCATTGAATGGTAGGGTTGCTCAAGAGCTTGGTTTGTGAAGCAAACCCCATACAATACAAGCCTCCTCATTGAATTGCAAGCACAAGGCTATCCTTGAGTTGAATGCAAACACATGGGTAAGGCATGGGCTGAGATTTGACCCCAATTAGCTCCACTTCCCTCCAGTCTCCCTCCATGAATATATATAAATGAAGTCCTCCTCATTCTATTTCCATAATATTTCTTGTGTCAAGGCTGCATTGCTAAGGTTGTGTTGCTAATGTTATGCCAAATTTTGAGAAGTGATCTCTTGCTTACATTCACCATTCTTGAGTTGCCTTAGCATCATGATTCCCAATTTTACTCTCGAAGTGTTCATTGCATAAGAGGAGGTGTAGCTAGGTTTATGCTACATTATCTAAGATTGAAAAGTACCTTGCTCCAATATTTCATTTGAGCTTGCATAAGTGGTGATGCTACCCATTTCTTCCTCTTATTAGTCCATTTTACAAGGGGTGGCATTGTGGGATTGCTTCCAAATCAAAGAGAGGCTAGTGGAGGAAACAAAGAACCCTCCCACACATAGAGGTTGGAGACCATATATGCCCCAACCTTCTAGTTTTTGTTGGAGGGCCCATACTTCTTGGCATTGATTATGAAAGATAATGAAAGTGAGGCTTTGATCCTATGTAGAAGCCTAATCCTTGATCTTCCCTACGATATTTGATTGGTATTGAGTGGATTGAGCCCTTAGACATCCCCTTAGGCATCTTTTTAGATAAGTCACTCTTTATGTGATTGAGACCCTAGAAATCCCCTTAGGAAATTTTATCAGTTGGTATTGAGTGGATTGAATCCTTAGATATCCCCTTAGGTAATTTTACTAGTTGGACACTAAAAATGGCACACTCACTTAGGGGTGCAGAGGGCGCACTCACTTAGGGATGCAGAGGTAACAAGTGTTATTTGCATAGTCGAGTGAGCTTTCTCTACAATGAAAAAAGATTGAAAGATGATGTTAGTATTCCACATACTAAATACCAAAACATAACACTACAAACAAATTCCAATCTCCATGTTTCTTTCTTGCAATGATTTACATAACTACATGGTTGAAAAAGGTTTTTACACTTTAGAAAATGGATGAGTCAAGGAGGATGCATGCCAAATGTTTTAGAAAATGTTGAAGAGAGATACAATGTCATGGACAACCATTATTTCATGGCATACTTGGAATGGACTAGCGAATGAGGATTTGGAGCTTTTTAACCAAATGAGAGTTGAAGGTACGAAGCATAACCATTTTACATTTGCTTCTCTTAATAAGGCATGTGCCATCATTGGAAATATGGGAGAGGGGAAATGTATTCATGATAACAAAATTGTAGTTGGGCTAGAGTTTGATGTTTCAATTGGGAGTGCCCTTGTTACTATGAATGTGAAGTGTGATAGCATAGAGGATGCATGCCATATGTTTGACAAAATGCCAACACGAAATGTGGTGTCCTGGACAACATGATGATTGCATGTTATGCCCAGAAAGGGCAATATGCCGAGGCAATGGATGTTTTCTCTCATATGAAATGTGAAGGGGTGAAGCCCAACCATTTTACATGTGTGTGTGCTTTCAAAGCTTACGGCAGGATGGAAGCTTTGGAACTGGGAAAATAGCTACATGCCCACTTGATTATAACTAAATTTGAAACGAATGTTGTAGTTGATAGTGCAATTGCTGATTTCTACACAAAATGCAGAGAGATAAAGTATGCACACATTGTCTTTGACCACTAAAATATATATTAAAAACAACCATCCCCATGGCCATTTTATAGCCATCTATTGATCATTAAAATATATATTAAAAACATATCATAAACACATAACAATTTTAGACAATATAAAGTAGTTTATATAATAAACACATATGTTATTGAATGCCCATCACTGCATTTTCTATCTATGCAGTTTCCCTTAGTTAAAACTTAGATTCATAAGCATATAGAATGGATTTCACCTTTAAGCTGTATTTTCTCTAGAAAATACTGTGGTTTAAAAGATATTTTAATATAGTAAATCATTCTTTGAGGAAGATGGAAAATGAAAGTAGAGTTAGTTGGAATAGGACACAATGGCAACTTCCATATTTGTAGATTCATTATATACTAGATTTGCATGTGAAGATTATTTCTTTTATGGGTTGTACCCAAAACCTCAAATATTCATAGATCATAGTATCATTTTTTAACCTTTTGGAGGACTTCCTTGCTCTAAGGGTACATGCAATAGTAGTTTTCTTACTAGTGTTGACTTGTATTTTTCCCTTCTCCTTCGCTAGGTGGATGAAGGATTTCCTTCCTTGTGATGAGCCTATTCCAATTTCACCTCCATCCCATTGTAGGGTGGAAACGCGAAGGTGGGTTACACTTTGGTGAGAATCAGCCGCCGAAGAACCATGGCGGAAGTTATTCGGACGAATAAATTTAACTATTCGGTCGAATAAATTAATTATTCTGTTGAATAATTAAACTTATTCGGCCGAATAACTTATTATTTATTCGGCCGAATAACAATTAACGGGACACCGTTAGACCTAACGAAGGCCTCGATGGGTGTGTGAGGTTTTAGCCGAACGGAGAAAATGCATAGCGCTGTGCAATTATTCGGCCGAATAATTATTCTGCATAAAAGCTCGGCCGCGGCCATTGCTTGTCACTTTCGTCCGATTCCGTGGACCCCTTTGGCGCTGTTGGCGGTCCCGCCTCCGCGTCACCAGTCTGGTCTATCACCTGTCCACCCGCTATTTGTTGTCGTCGAACTCCGCCACCCGATTCCTCGCTGCTGTGTGTCACTTCTCCGCCACCCTGTGCGTCAAGATTTGCTCGACGGTTCGTCGTTGTTGGAGTGTTATTCCGCCAGCTTCTACCTCTGCAATTCGCTCATCTGCCACCTTCTGTTTCCCCCATCCGCTCGTATGCGAGGTTCGGCCTCTGCCGCTGGATTGTATTTCTGTTTGGACGTTTGGACGCTCTTTGGTGGAGTCTGTGTCTTGACATCTGCAGGTTTAGCGTGCATCTGCACTTCTGTTGGTGGAGCTTTGGTGTTGGAGTGTTCTCCTGTGGACGTTCGCAGAATAGTAAGGTGATGTAGCTGGGGACCTATCAACCCGACGGTGTGCAGAGGTAAATCTTTTGGCATATTTAGTTTGTAATTTTCTTTTTCTTTAAGTTTCTTATTTAATTTGTTATTGTTATTGCAGGTTTTCTTTTCTTGGTTGTTTGGCTCATTTCATTTCGGCTGTTTAAAATTCCTCTTGGGGCTCTCTTCGGCCAGATCTAAATTCACCTGCTTTCGTTTCGACTGCATCTAAAGAGGTAAGTAGAATTTTTTTTTTAATTCAAGAGTTAATTATTGGTTTGAAAAGTTTTGAGTTTGTCCTTGTAAATGAACTCTGCCCAAAATTGGGCAGAGTTCATGGACTCTGTCCAATTGGGCAGAGTTCATGGACTCTGTACAAATGGGAAGAGGTCATGAACTCTGGTCAAATCGTAGTCAAATCGTATGTTGAAAATTATTTAAATTTAAATATAAAAGAGGAATATATTGAGTGTTTAGTTAGTTACTTTTGTTAAATTGTTGATTTTTTTATGTGTTTAGAAATGAAAATAAAAGTAGGACTGTAATTGTATTTGCAAATGATATATCCCATTTATATATAGGCTTGTTTTATTTGTTGAACTCTGTCAACATAGACATGGACTGAGTTCATGAACTCTGTCTACATTGATAGAGTGCAGAGATCAATATATTAGTTCTATTACAAACTGTGTTGATGGATAGCTATAGATACAACGAAACTTTAGACGATTAAACTCTACTTTTGATACAAAAAAACTCTAAAATTGACTTTAGGTACAACGAAACTATAGACATGAATAGACTTTAATTTAGATGTACTATGAAATAACAAAAACATTTAGAAGATTGGTATAGTATTTTTTATACATTTGAACAATAATAGTCATAGTCATTTTAAAAACTATTAGATGATATTATGCCACAATGGTCTTGAGTTTTATCTTTGTAAAGGTGGCGATTCTTGGTATTATGTTTTTCTTTGGTTGCAACATGGCAAACTTGGAGAACATAATACCAAGAATCGTTACCGTTATCAGGTTGAAATTGAAGACCATTGTGGAACACGGCAAATTTGGGAAACATGTCATTTAACTCGAAACATAATACCATGAATGGTCGATTTTTTTTATTCTATGGAATAATGAAAATATTTGTAGATATAATTTATGTTTAAAGTATTAGAATATCTTGATTAAATTATTAATTTAAGAAACTGAAGACCATTATCGAACATGAAAAATTTGGAAAACATGTCAAACTCGAAACATAATACCATGAATTGTCAATTTTTTATTTTATTTTATGGAATAATGAAAATATTTGAAGATATAATTTATGTTTAAAGTGTTAAAATATCAATTAAGTTATTAATTTAAGATTTAGATTAAAAGTTAAAACAGGTTCATGAACTCATTCTTTGACATAAAGAAATGAACCATTCACTTAGTATTTAACTATATTGGTTCCATTCATTTTAAACATCAAAAACACTTAGAACATTGGTACATTAATTCTTCACACATCTAACAATATTAGCTATACTCTTTTTAAGAACTATTAGATGATATTAGGTAAATATAGGTCCTTATTAAATAACTTAGTCTCTTTAGCAGCTAGGTTTTAGAATTTGTAGAATTAACATGTAGGATTTGAATATGTAATTAGTTGATATTTGTGCAAGTGTAGACATTATATATCAAATGGAAAGAGAGGATTCTTTGAGGCGAAAGCGTAGAAGGTCTTCACAAACTTCTAGGGTTGGTGTTACAAGTGATAATCGAAGGTTGTTAACCTCCCCTCGAGATTCTAGTTTATTGTATAGTTCACATCGACGAGGTGAAAGGGGTACAAATGATTCCCCTATATCTTCTGTGGGAGAACGTCGATCTCAACCCTCTATTGGTACATGAATATCGATCTTTTAACATGTACATACAAATTGTTTTTTTGTGTACGCAAAAATTGTATTTGTGTTTAAACAGAACTTTGTTTTTATTTGAAGCAGAGCATGGTTCAGAAGATGCTTGTAATTCTATAGGGAGGGAAACAGAGCAAGCAAGGGAGACGGATGAGGGTGCAGAGCAAGGTTCTCAAGAGGCTCATCATTCTACACAAGGTGATGATGGTCGAGCTAAGACGCAATATGTTGAATTAACTGAGGGTTGTACACCCATTACAACATATCCATCTGATCTACCTCGGGAGCTTCCATGGGAAAGTGGTGATTATCAAATGACTCTTGAAAGATGTAGATCCCACTACGACAAGTTGGAAAATGATTTGTCTACTATGGATCTCCCTCCAGAGAGTAAACAAAGTTTGGAGATTTTTTGGGATCATTGCAAAACTTCATTCAGGCATATGAGAATCTCGGACCAACTACAGATGGTTTTGTTGATTTGATGCGAAGACGAAGGGAACAAGTGATGGGTCCAGACAAGTGGGATGTTGTGAAGGAGAGAGTGACGAAAGAACAGGCCAAATCAATGTTTAACTTCAAAGAAGGTCTAAAGAGAGAAATGTTGAAAGTGCAATATTTCAAGCATCCTGATCTTGCACATCTACTCTATGATCAGTTTCTCGCAGCCTATTGTCGGTTTCCATGGAACGATGAGGTTTCTCAATATTTTGCTAGATTTTTTTATGCTGATTTTTTCTTAAATATGAAGCCAGACTATACCGATGTTCATTCAAAATTTTATGGAGTTGGAAAGGATCGAATATATAATTGATAAGGTGCTCTTAGAGATCCTACAACTCTTCGACCTCCACCCCAGATATCTCGCCCACCTAGGTTGGTGGCATTAAGATCAGAGATAGAGCCCACATCTCAACTTGGGACAATTGCAAGGAATTTTGTTGGCGATGGTTTATCGTCAGCATTAGTTGGAGTAGATGTGGGATTGGTTTGAGAAAGGGCTCATTCTGCTATTCGTCAAAAGTTTGTTTACAAAACTAATGATGAGATAGATGGAATGAGCATTGAAGATCTCAGGTCATATGCCAAGGTTTGTTGCGACTTAGCGGCAAATGTTATATCCAATGACACATCGAGTTTGGGAGATGTTTGTTGATTATGATATGACTTGATCTTAATTAAATATTTTATTCATTTTGAATTGAATTTTTTTGTTACATTATATGAATAATAAATTATGCTTTTTGATGTAAAGCAATAGGTACATTATGTAAATTTTTAAATTGATTGCAGTTTTCAAGAATGATGAATGAACATTCTTTCCATGTTTCAACTAGTGAAAATCTAGAGAATATTCGAGAGGTACATATTTATTATTTATATATTTGTAATTATGTTTGAACTTTATATATATATATATATATATATATATATATATATATATATATTGAATTTTAATTTAATTATGCATCTTATTGTTAATTTGACTTATCCATGCAGGTTTCTTTAGATACGAACTTTATAAATGAATTACCATCTATTGTGAGCTAATATTTTTTTAATCTTTTTGTTTTAGTTTTAAGTTAATTGACACGGTAATTTTTTTGGTTTGCATTATGTTTTATTTATTAATACAATTTAAATTTTAGGGGGGAGATATAGGTTCTCTGCTTCATGCAGCAGATATTGGCAAGGAGGTAATTTTGTTCACTGCTTTAATATTGTTCTCTGCTTTAATATTTTAATTTTTATGGATTTAGTTAAAATTTGTTCAAGTAATTTATGAGATTCATAAATTGATTTTATACATGTTGCAGCTTGGGTCTCTTAAGTCTCTTGGAGGCAAAGAGAAAACTCCTTTGGAGGATGGTGGTGGACAATTATTTGGAGAATTTGATGTAATATTGTTAATAATTGAAATGTTTTTTGATATATAAGTTTAATATTTTAATTTTTTGAATATAGTTTAAATAATTTAAATGATATTCATAATCTGTTTTTATACATGTTGCAGGGTGGGTTGAGTCCAGAGGAAGGCCCTAATGGAGGATAGCATGGTGGAAATTTTCTTTTTATAGCATGGTGGACATTTTTTTTTGTTGATATACATAGATTGCAAAGATTTTTTTTGAACATGTCGAGGAGATTTATTTTTGGACTATATACATATATGTACATTGAACTTGCATGTCCATGATAATTTTTTTTAGGATTATATAGATGTTCTTTGAACTTACATATTTTGTGAAACTTTGTTTAAATGATCTAAGTTTATTTTTGTTTATTTAACATATTTGGTGTGATTTAAAGGTTTAGAATATGTACTTTCATGTTTAAATGAATGAATGAATATGTAAGAATGAATATTAATATCAAGAATGTTAAGAACATGATATTTTTGAATATTATGAAATTTAGGAATGTTAAAGGAAGTTTAAAAATAGATGAACATAGGTTTAAAGTTCATGAATGAGGAAGTTTTGATTGAAACATGAATGAATGTTACAATTGAATATATTAAGAACATGAATGTTATCTTTGATTGTTAGAAAGTTTAGGAATGTTAAAAGTTTTGATGAAAATATGGATGAACTAGGAAGTTTAAAAACGAATGTTAAGAACATGAATGTTATCTTTAAATGTTAGGAAGTTTAGGAATGTTAGAAGTTTTAATAGAAATATGGATGAACTAGGAAGTTTAGGAATGTTATGAAGCTTAGGAATGTTCTAGGAAGATTAGGAATGTTATCTAAGTTTTGATGGAAATATGGATGAACTAGGAAGTTTAAAAATGAATGTTAAGAACATGAATGTTATCTTTGAATGTTAGGAAGTTTAGGAATGTTAGAAGTTTTGATAGAAATATATGGATGAACTAGGAAGCTTAAAAATGAACACATGTTGAGTTCAAATTTTAGGAATGTTAGGAAGTTTAGGAATGTTTGAAGTTTTGATGGAAATATGGATGAACTAGAAAGTTTAAAAATGAATGTTAAGAACATGAATGTTATCTTTGAATGTTAGGAAGTGTATGAATGTTAAAAGTTTTGATAGAAATATGGATGAACTAGGAAGCTTAAGAATGTTATGAAGCTTAGGAATGTTAGGAATATTATGAATATTATCTAAATTTTCATGGAAATATGGATGAACTAGGAAGTTTAATTTTAGGAATTTGTTAGGAAGTTTTGATTGAAATGTTATGTTTAAATTTTGATAGGAATGTTAAGAATGAATGTGATGGTAAGAATGGATATTAAGGAATTTATGATAAGGTGCAATGAATGAATGAATGTTAAGAAGTTTTGATAGAAATATAAATGTTAGGAAGTTTAAAAATGAATGCTACCTGAGATCAAAGTTCCGGAATTTGTTAGGAAGTTTTGATTGAAATATGAATGTTAGGAAGTTGAAAAATGAATATTATCTGTTCAAATTTTGATATGAATTTTTAATTAATAATTCTTATTTTCAATGTCTAGGTACATTTGATGCGGCTGAAATCATGGCAAATGGGGATAACGATTTTTTGTTTTTTAATCATAAGCGAATATTACAGGATTGTGAAGCTTGTGCTAAATTAAAACAATGATTTTAAACAACAATTTGATGAATTTTCATCGATTTATTGTAAATAATCATTTCTCTAATTTAGCATAAGCTTCACAATCCTGGAATCTTTTCTTATGATTAAAAATCAAATGATTGTTGTCTCCATTTGCCATGATTTTAGTTATGTGAACTTACACAAGCTATATTTTAAATTAAAGATTCAGGGCGGAGAGTGGCGATAGCCACAGATCCGTTATCTCATCCCTTAAGTGGTCTAATAGACATATGGGGACCCGAATAAAGTATTTCAGACAGAATTAAGACAAAAATTTTACACATTGAGATTTTCATTACCAAATAATTTTTGAATTCAAATTTCAACATACTAGAATACGATCATTTAAACTCTTATCCTCCAGTTCCTTTCAATATCATATAGACATAGAAAGAAAAAAAAATTATATTGTACACAACATTTGACAATGACATCGACAAAACCATTGATCTATTAATTTTAAATATATAGTTTTAAAAACATCGCAATGGAATGCTGTCTTCAATTATCCGTTCATGGTCATATTTGGACAGTTTTCATTTTTTATTTTTTAATTGTTTTTTTTATGGAACTTGAACCAATTTTATTCAAGATGCACATAATAAATGGCTATATTGACAACATATAACATCAGGTTCATAATCCCGAAAGTAGACATAATTTTGAGTCATATGGGTCTGCTGAAAAAAATAGCCCTTTAAAATGATGGATCCTCTCTCGTATGTATATCTGTTGTCATTGTAGTCTTCCAATAACTTCATTTTTCCTTCAGTGCATCGCATCAAATAATACTTCACATTTTTGTTGTTGTCTAGAGGTGCAATCACAGTAGAAACATCTCCTATGCAAATTACAATTGATGTCAGGATTTTTAATTCAATTAAATTGACTAATATACATGTGTATAAGGTGAAGGACAAGAATGAACAATCGACAAAACAGTGGTATTTGATCATTACCTTCTCTAACGAGATCTGAAATTCTGTCGCCATCAGAGGATATTGCTATATCTTCTGATTCTAATTCTTCTATGCTTGCTAGTGGCATTTTTCCTTTAGGATTAATCTTTGTGTGTTTCCAATGTTTTACGTAGTTGTTTGTTATGTTTTCACAAACTTCTGTAGATTCAATATTTTCAGTGCAAATATGACAAAAGCATGATTGCTTTCTACTGTCAAATACATAAATGTTTTGGAAGGATTTTATTTGAATAGAGTGAAAATCTCTAGTCCCTTGTATGGTGCTAGCGTCGTATGGTATTGATCTATTTATATCTTGGACCCCAACATGCCAAAAAAGCCTAGTACACAAATGACAAATTTTGATGTTAAGTACATACTTTTTCTTAAATTGACAATAAAATATAAATTAAAACATTTGTGTGTACATACCTGCACACATTTTTTGATTGTTGATTATAATCATGGTTTAGATGTGATTTACACCATTGGACAACCTCTGCAGCTGTATGAAATCGTGAAGAACTATGGTTCATTTTCCATCTTCGAAGTTCTCTTTTTACGCATGCTCCTGCACCATCATGTTCACCTTTTCCATGACCAGTTTCAAAGAAATTCCAGTGATGTTTAATGTTCAATGGTTTATGAAGTAGACATAACCAATAAAATGATCGCGAAGATTTAAATTGTCCAACACATCCATCCGACCATATCCAATGCTCATTGAATTTAATGTTACGTTCCTTTAGTGAATTGTAGAAAATACTTTCAATACAATGTTGAACAAAATGTGTATCGTGTGTACGATCGTCGCTGATATAAAAGTGATATTCTTTAATCACATCTCGATTGTCACATGTGCTTTCAATGCCATCAACATCCTGTTGAGAATGTCTATATAAAACATGGACAAATATTGAAACTTGGTCAGAATGATAGTATTCACTCTGTATCTCTTTTTGTGCAGCAAATGTATAATTTTCTGCAAAATCAACCACTGACAAAATTGTTCCTGGTGGAAAAATTTCACGAGACTGTTTGAATTGAAGGTCTTGCCATTGTGCTCTATGTGAATGCTTGGTGTATTTATAAATTTCACTTTCGAACTTCTTGAGAAAATCTGCCACACCTATTTTATCTTCTCGCAAATCAATCCTTTTGGAATGTACATCACTAGTACTTGTAATGTATTCATATATTCTCCAATCAACGGTGACATTTGATAGTGAGTGATCGGTATCGATAGGATATTTATTGTGGAATAAAACCAAATTTCCACAACGATTGCAATGTTTTCCATTAACACATTTCTTATTATAAAATACTTCATCGTGATTTCTCTCACATAGGGTTTGAGATATGAATTCACGTATTGTGGGCGGAGGTGGTGAATTTGTCCAAAACATTTTACCAAATTCAATAAATGTGTTGTAATATAATTGGAATTGCACATGATAACGGCAACAACATGTGTCACGGATAGTAATAGGTCTAACATACCATGGTTTTAGTTGCACAAATGTAGTGATTGACACATTAATTCCACGATGATCTTCTTTGAATTTATTGAACAATTGTACTTGTGTCATATCCATTATATGTTTTGGACTGCTTAAATATACTCCTCGTGATACTCTTTGTCGTATTACATCTCTTGAATTTGGTGAAACTCGAGTATGTGTCAACCAATATTCTCGTACAATATCTTTAACACCTGCTCCCATTCTATCTTTGTAAGGCTGTCTACAAATAATTGCCTAGAAAGCAAGTTCATTATTTTCATCTATTTGCATTCTGAATTTGTTATGTCTGTATAATGTCTTTCTTGAGGTTCCAACTGCTTTTGCTAGCTGTGTTGTCAAACGTTTTTGTTTAGTACTAGTTGAAATAATTGCTGTATGAATTTCTCTTCGTGCAGCACTAATGTCTTTCTTCCTAGATTTTCCAAACTTTTTTAATGCATCACCTATATTTTCTATCACATTATGTTTTAATTTCAACTCTTTGGTCGCCTTGTGAATACCTAATAATGATGTAGCATCTTCTAACTTCCTGGTCACTAATAAACATCTCAAAATTTGTGCTTGTCCTATTGCTAAATAATTCTTCAGAACATCATCATAAATTTTTTGAGCACGATATTGTGCAGCGTGTATGGATATTTTTTTTCCATATTTGTTGCAATCAACGTTTTCTAACGTTTCATCATCAATGGTGAAAGTACCTATACATCAAGTTAAATTTAATTTAAAACATGTATCCAAAAATATAATTCATTATAAAAAATGAATTTGGAAAATACATGATATATACATACCTGGTCCAATTTCTGGTTCTTGAACTTGATCTTTAATATTGACTTCATCGACATTAATATGTAAATCACTATTTACATCTTCAATAATGGTTTCTTCAACTTCAATTTGTTCCTCTTGTACTCTATTTTCAATTTCCATTTCATCAACATTATCATGTAAAACTGTATTTGTATCTGCAATAATCGTTGCTTGCGTTTCTGCAAGGCTTGCTTTGTTGGCATGATATTTAAGTTTTTTATTTTCTCTATTATCATCATCAGCAGCACGTTTACGATCATATTTTCTTTGACAGTTTCTCTTACTGCCCATGATTGTTTAATCTATAAATGATAAATTAAAGAATCATCATTTTATTGTAAAAAAACAAAATGAAGATTTAAAAACAGTTACGAAATTTATAAACATATGAACTAAAATTTACTTCACCTTATCAAAATCTTGTAAGAGTCGTTTGAAGAAAAAGTCTTTGGAAACAAGTTTCCTTTGAAAAGAACCTTCTTTGAATGAAATAAGAACTCTTTGACAATAAATCGCCTTTGAAAAAACCCATTGGAAAAGAATAAGAACACTTTCTAAATAAATCTTCTTTGTAAACCCACTGTTAAAAAAAAATACGTGGAAAAAATATTTCTTTGTAAAAACCCTTGCAACGAAATAACTTTTTTGCAAAAATAACTTGGGAGACTTTGAAAAAATCCCCTTTCAAATAAATAAGAAGGAAAAATACATCTCCTTTATAAAAATAACTTGAAATAAAATCTTATTTGCAAAAATGCCTTGGATTAAAAACTCTGTAAATGCACACTTTGGAAAGAAACATTTGCTGAAAAAACCCATTGGAAAAGGATAAGAACATTTTCTAAATAAATCTTCTTTGTAAATCCACTGGAAAAAAATAAAAAACTTCTTTGAAAAAATATCTGGGAAAAATATTTTTTTGTAAAAACTCTTGCAACGAAATAACTTTTTTGCAAAAATAACTTGGGAGACTTTGAAAAAACCATTTTCAAAGAAATAAGAAGGAAATAAACGTCATTTGAAAAAATAACTTGGAATAAAAGCTCTTTAAAATCGTCATTTTAGAAGAAAAAAAACCTATTGCAAAGAAATAAGAAGTGCAAAAGCTTGGAATAAAAACTTATTTTGCAAAAATGCCTTAGAAAAGCAATATTTCAATGTATTTGTTAGAAAGAAGTAACAAAAAAAATACTTCATAAAAAAAACTCTCTTTACAAAAAAAGCTCCTTAGAAAATCCTTGGAAAAAAAACCCATTGTAAATAAATAAAAAGTGCAAAAAGCTTGAAAAAAAATACTTCATAAAAAAACTCTCTTTGCAAAAAAAGTTCCTTAAAAAATCTTTGGAAAAAAAACCGATTGCAAAGAAATAAGAAGTGCAAAAAGCTTGGAATAAAAACTCATTTTGCAAAAAAGTTCTTTCAATGTATTCCTTAGAAAGAAGTAATAAAAAAAATAGCTTATAAAAAAAACTCCCTTTGCAAAAAAAACTCCTTAGAAAATCCCTTAAAAAATATTATGACCAGAAAGTATGCGAAATTAAAATGTGCGAAATTAATTGAAATATTTAGTTTTATTTATATAAGTTTAGAAAATATTTTTTTTTTATTTTTTTTTTCCGGTCGACAAGTTTTTTTTTACGTTTGGTTATTCGACCGAATAACCTTTGATTAAATTGACATCGCCATTACAGAAAATAGTTATTTATTCGGCCGAATAACCTCTGAAACCTGAAAATCTGATTGTCTCTCACAGTTTTCAGGTTTCTCCATTTTCGGAAGGTAAAAATGATCTTTTACACTATAAAGCGACTGTTGGACTTGATACCATTAGTTTCGTTATTTAATCTACTTTCCGAATATATAGATTTCTTTATGTATAGGTAAGATCTGATATTTGTAATTGTTTGTTTTCTTAACAGGTGTTGAGTTTAGTTTCGTCTCTTTCAAAATGCAGTGAAATGAAAATCCATAACTTTAAAAATACACCACGAAAAAAATTAAGAAAACTATGGTGCAGTTAATTAGCGTGTCTACTTCAAAAAGGTATTCATAGAATTTTTAATTTTATATTCAGTTGAGAAAAAAGTTTTGCGACAAAAAATATGTTGAAAATCGACAAGGTTTCCCCATTGATCAAATTCAAATAAATACAATAATTAGTATATAGATCCATTTGCTACAAACTTATAGTCATGCAGTAGTATATTGTGTGTAGATTGTCATAGCATATTTGTTTTTTGAAAAAAACAAGTTTAACAATGATTTTACATGTGCGACAAAACATAGTTATTTTGTAGTCCTTTCATTTTATAAGAACACATTGTCAAACATTTGTCAAATCGACATATCAAATCTCAATATAAAAAATTGAAAAAAATATGGATAGCAAGCTAACATAATTCTCTAAAAATTTTCTTTTTAGTAAAAAGTGAAATTCCAAACAAAAATATCACTTTTATTCGCCCAAAGATGGAAAACATGAAAAATTCATAATTATTTTCTTACGGAACCCCCCAAAATAGACACCCATCTTCATGGATTCGCCCTGTATATATGCTACTCTCCATCTTCACATCTCAAATGTTAGCATCAATTGGTTTAGAAGATTTTAGTTACCTTTTTCTCAATTTGGCCATTTAGAATCTCTCTTTCATTCCTTTGATGTACTTCCTTACAAGAACAACCCTCCCCACACACCTTGTTTTTAAATGTATCATCAATATTTCCCTTGCTTCTCACCTCCTCAAACAATTGGTCCTACAATACCTTGTCTACTGTTTTATGAGGTTTGAGAATATCCTCCATTATGTTGATAACATGGGTAGGTTTACTTGGAACAAAATTTGAGGGGCCTTTTGTTTCCTTATCACTAGAGAAATGATCCCTTATAGAGTTTCTTTTTGGAGACTCCATAGCTATAACACTGGAAGAAACTCCTCTTGTGTCCATTATGATCTCCTACAATTGGTACTTTTCTCTAGTGTGCCTAGGATTAGTCTGCTTGAAGGAATACATTTCTCACATGCTTTCATTAATAGGCCCTTGCACTTGGTGGGTGGGTCATTCAAATATGGCACATTTTTTTTATTACACTTATAGTATCAACAACCCAAGTGGGGCTTGGAGAAAACTAGCATTATGCCATCCTCACTTTAGTAAAAGCACTATTACAATTATTTGGAGGGCAATCATATTCCATATGTCCATATTTGAAAATTTCGAGTGGTGACTGGTGATTGGTGGGAGCAGCGTCATGGAAGTGAATCTAATTCCAACTAACTTCAGGATTTGGAATGAAAATGAATATGGTTTTGTTCATAGCTACGTTCTTTCATCCCCGTCAACTCCGATCATTTGCTACTGGTATCATTGTTCAAACAAACTATAATGGCAATGTTCGTCATGATCAGGCCCACCATCTCACATCACTGTGTAATGAGGTACGTTTGAAGGAGGCTATGCACATTTTAAATATTACAAACATCCATGTCCACAATTCTCACACCTATGTTTTTCTCTTACAGGGTTGCATTAAGAGAAGAACCTTACCAGAGGAAAATTAGTCCACGCTCATATCAATCAGACAGGATTCATGGTAGGCACAGTTTTAGGAAACAGCCTTGTCAATGTGTATGTTAGGTGCGGAAATGCAGTGGACGCTCACAAAATTTTTAATCAAATGCCCAAGCGAAATGTATGTTCTTGGAATTTCATGATTGCAGGTTATGCAAGGCATGGAGTTTTATTGCGCGGATGCATTGGCACTTTTTCACCAAAGGGAAAAAACCGACGTCCACCCCAATCAATTCACTTTTGCTTCTAGTCTTCTAGCATGTGCCAATCGGCATTCCTCATGCAGGGTGTGGAAATCCATAAACATGTAACAGGATGTGGATATGAGTCCAATATCTTTGTGATGAGTGCCCTCATAGACATGTATGCAAAATGTGGGTTTATAAAGAAGGCACACGAAGTGTTTGACAAAATGCATTAACGAGATATTATTTCCTTGACATCAATGGTTGCATGGTATGGACAGAATGGGCTTGTTGATGAGTCCCTTAAACTATTTAATGAAATGCCTCAAAGAAACATAGTCTCATGGAATTTAATGATTTCAGGGTTTGCTAATAATGGGTTTGTGGAGCAGGCACTGAAACTGTTCAACGGAATGTCTCAAATGGGATTTCATGGAATACGATTATTACAGGAGTTGCACTTGAGGGTTATGTCGATGAAGACCTAAAACTCTTTCAAAAAAATGCCAAAAATAAGTGTCGTCGCATGTAATGTGATGATTGCGTGGTTTTAACAAAATGGTCTTGTTGATGAAATCTAAAACTATTCACATAGATGCCTCAATGTGACATGACCTCATGGAACTCGATGGTTGAGAAGAAGAATCTAATTCTCATAGGGAAGAAGGATCCAGAAGCTGTAATAAAAGAACAGCACAGAGAATAGAAAAATGTGAAACCCCAGTGCAGCTTCAGGGTTTGCAGATCCTTCCTATTGAAACAAAGATATCCGCTTTTTGTTATGGAAACAAAGATAATGACCACATTGCTATGTAGGTACGTTTAAATACCTTCCACAAATGCATTTGTCTATGGTCTCACTTTCTCCATAATCCCAATTTCACAAAGAAATCCCTACTTGAACCCTCGACTTCAAAGTTCAGGGGTTGGTGCAGAAGCCACTGGCAATAGAAATCATGAGATTGGAAGACTCATAGAAATCCTTCTAAAGGTTAAGAAGAAGAATCCGATTCTCGTAGGGAAGAAAGATCCAGAAGCTGTAATAAAAGAACTTGCGCAGAGAATAGAAAAAAGGTGAAACCCCAGTGCAGCTTCAGGGTTTGCAGATCCTTCCTATTGAAACAGAAATATCCGCTTTCTATTATGTAAACAAAGATAAAGACCACATTACTATGAAGTTTAGGTAATTGGACCAAATGGTGGAAGGGCGTTTGAATAAGGGTATAATTCTTAACGTGGTTTATTTAAAGTGTCTTATAGAGCAGCCCAAGGCAGGAGGAGCACCGATGGGGTTGTAAGTATCATCTTCTGTGCAACAAGTTGTTATGAAATTGAGCCAATTGTTAGCTTGATATGGGGGAACTGGTCGACTATGGTTGATTGGGATTTCGATTGTGAAACATACCTGCATTTTCAAGTATATCATCCTTATATGGAGAGTGATTGGGACCTGCAGCCTCTACCTATTGTTTCCAAACCAGCTCCAGGATTGTTTCCTAGGTTCTCCCTTGTTTCTTCCTTCTACTTTCCAAGTTCTGTTGTTATTTTAGTGTTTAGAAGATCTATCTTGAAATGCATCAAATGTGCCATCATATTAGATTTGGGGATCATAATCAGCATCTTGAATTTTTTGTTTCATAAATAAAAGGATGAATTTGAATAATATCATGTAGTTAGGGATGAATTTGAATAATATCTTAAAATAATTTCTTCAAAATAGGACACCCTTGTTAGAAAAGCCGAAGTATTGTGTATTGAATATAATCTTTGCATTGAGGGAATTCTTTGTTTGATATTTTGATCAAAGGTTTTCAACATCAATTTTGATAGTTGGTTTGGTTATGATTTTGATAATAACAATAAAATAAAATTATTATTATTATAATGATAACAAAAATGTAGAAATGAAAATAGAATTCAGTTTTATATTATAGACAACCATGCCAAAATGAGATAAGAATTCAATAATATATTATGGATAGCCATGCCCATTGACCTTTTCCCTGAAGGCCCAATTGAAACCATTTTCTTAGTGACCATTTTAACTCAGCCTAGGACTTTCGAGTGGCTTGAACTTAGTTTAAGCACTGATTGTAACAGTGCATATGCAATCACCCAATGGTTTAATATATGTGGTCTGCAACTCTGAACCGGGAATGGCATTAGCATCGTAGAATAGAGTCTTGTAATAGGGTTCCATTTTAGTAGAGAAGAGAAACAACTTTCCATTGAGTCTGCCAAAACAGAATCCAATTGTGAGACTTCCTCCAAGGGGGACAGGCACCCTTCCCATGAATTGTTTGAAGCATCAAAAACTGCCAATTTCCTTTCATTCTTCCATTCAATGCAGAATAGTTTCTTGTCCAAGACAGAACAAGCAGTAACCACAGTACAGCCACTTTTACTTTCATTCCAGGTATTGAATTTAGGGTTATAAACATCAATTGATCTTGAATGCCCAATTGTGAATCTCGATCTTCCATCCATGACATATAGCTCACCTTCAAATGCATAAGCAAAGCAACCCCATCTGGGACATCTCAAACTCTCAATCAGACTCCACTTGTTGTTCTATGGGTCAAACACCTCTACACATGAAAGATTCTCTCCACATGATCCATGCCCACCAGCTACATAGACAAGGCCATCAACCACTGCACAAGCAAATTTATAGTGTGCCACCAAGCATGATCCATCTACAATCATCACCATGAAGTCAAATCAGATTATGATGTTCTAGGTTTTAACATTGCATCCTAACGAGATTGCGTAAGGGTTCCAAACTGGTTGATTTGTGTAATTGTTTTGGGAAGAGGTATGTGAATTGGTCATAGTGTGATATGGGCTTCCTATTCAAAGAGTGAGTGTTTGATGCAATGTTGTTGGGACTAAATCGATTTATCTCCAAAAACGGCTTTGCCAAAAATTACATCAAATATTTAAATGTTCATATATATGCACCCACAAACATATGAGAATATTTTATGTCGAATGAGTTGAATATATATATATATATATATATATATATATATATATATATATAATCCAAATCATTACACACAAAATATAGAAGGTAAGTATTGTCATGTATATAACATGTAAAAGTGAATATAACAATTTGGGGTAGTTGTAGGGTTTTCTTTTTAGTTTTTCTGTAGAGGGTGGAAATGCACTTGTACAAACCACTCAAACTGGCTGGTTTAAACTGGTTCAAGGCAGAGCTGGTCCAAATTGGTTTGGATCACTGATTCTAACCAAAACTAGTCCAACTGGATGGTTCTGCTAGTTCTAGTTGGGTTCTGATAACACTGATTTGATGAAAGAATGATGATAGATATTATTGAATTCATTCTTTAGTGTATAAGAAAAAATACTCTATGGAAAGATAGAGAAACTGTCCCTGGGGTTTGAATAGTTGTTATAAGTCATGACAAATGTCCATTGAAAGGATTGCAATGCACATAAGCAGAGTACTAGTGATGCCTGGCTAGGTATTGGGAGACTAGGCACAATATTCTATTGGCTTGTACATAAAGACTTCCTTTAGTTTCAGATTCAATTTTAAAAGAAATGGGAACTAACCTGTTTAAAGCAGAGTTGTATTGGTAAATGTCTGCTGAAGCTCTAGCAGTGCCATCATAATATTCAACTAGACCTGCCATAACCATAAGTTTTCCATTGATTGCAACAATTTCAAATGTTGTCTTAGCAGGACCAGGCATAGGTGGAAGAGTTTGCCATTGGCCACACAAAGAATTAAGAACTTGCCAGTGGAATCCTTTACCATTTGAATCTGCAGTCAGAACATAAAGCCATGCTTCCCTTGTACCAACATGTCTTCTTACTGTAGAGAACTCTATGCTCAATGAAATTATTCAAATTCATCCCAAACTACATGGTATTCATTTTCTGGCTTTTGCATTAGACTTTATAACAATAGTTTCTGATATCGAAAGACATCATACTTCACAAAATTATGAGGTTCACAAAAAACGTATTCATTCTACATACTCCCGGGTCCATTTTAGGAACAACTTTATTCAGGGTATGTTTCTCCTGGTTGATTACTGTCTGTGCCCAGAGCTGCTGATATAGCTCTAGGCCATTCCAAGAAGAAAATTTAGTGATTCCCATAAAATGTCCTTCATAAAAATTAATTGTAAAATGCAATCAAGTAAGCTTGACAATATAATGCTGGGAACATTTTGAAAGCCTACTTGTACTGACATCATTGTAACCAACAGTCCCTTTGACCTACTTTAGTGGTCACTTGTAGGAAATTACTAAAATTATCTTATCTTATCTTATCTAAGCATGTTATTGCCTTCATTCACAGTATAATGCTCTGAGTACTTATTACTGTCGTAGATTAATAGATCTTGCAAATTTAGCTATAGTAGGGTCAAACTTTTTAAATCTTGGAGAGCAACAATAAACTCTGCACTTAACTCTACAGGCAACTTACAAAAATTCAAGGTATTATTTCATTTCCTCTATCCATGAGTGTTCTCCTATCCTCATTTACATAGGTCTACCGAGAAATTAATTCCTTTATCTTTCAACCACCTTTCTGAAATGTTCATTCTTTCCTCTAGAGGAGAATTTGCTAAGGTTCTGCCACCCAAAGGAGGATTTGTTGTGCACCCCTTGGGTACCACAAGATTTGAATATAAACCAGCATAGATCCATCTTAAACCTGTATCTATCAAGCATTGAGAGGGATCCAATTTCTTGAGGTGTATTTCTTTTTTTAAATTTAAACTCAAGAAATTTGATCTCTCTTGATTGATAGATCCAGGTTTAAGTTTTAAGTTTTTATTTTATAAACTATCTATTTTTTAATTACTTTTCATAATATTTTATTTTATGAACCAACATGGATTTTTTTTAAATACTTTCCATAATTTTTTATTTTATTAGCCGACATGAATTTTTTTAATTAATTTTTAACTATTTTGTTACATCACAAACATTACATCACACGTTACAACATCTCCCCCATATTGGGCTGTAGAGCACCTCGTTTCACTCAGTGCAATCAGTTAACTAAATAGCTTGATCAATTTTCCTATATAAGATCCTCCCAATGTAATTTGATAACCCTTTTTCGATAAATAATATTACAATATTTCCTAAGCAAAGCCTCCTTCCACCAAGTGGAGTCACCTATAATTAAGTTCCATATTATTTTAGCTTGTAAATCTATATTCATACCCACAAGGTTCTTTATCTGCAGTCCTCCCATCAAGATCTGGAACAGATCCTTTTCCCATGCCAACGGTGTAAAATTATTCTTGTTAGGTTGCTTCCCTCTTTGCCACAACAAACCTCTAATTTCCTCCAAATCCTTAATGATATCAACTGGTGTTGCCATAATAGAACAAATGTAAATTAGAAGTGACGAGAGAATTACCTTGATGGCATGGATATGTAACCACTAAAATTTCCCAATTGGATACATTTCTTTTAATCAGAAATATTGTACAAAAAATGCATCCATTCTTCTACACTACACCTTATATGAGAAACAATCCCTAATTTTGAAAAGAGCTCTAGTTGAACTTAAGTTTACTATAATCCAGATATGGATCTGCTTGCATTTTTGAAAAGTCAAGATTCAGATACCAGAAACAACACTCTCACAGACATATATATTGTCACAAAAACCATGAACCAAAAACATGGAAAATTTAGATTTCAAGAATTAAAACCATTCAAAATTGCTAAAATATTCCCAGCAAGAGTGTTCCTGTTAATATATTATATTAGCTACAAGAGTCAAGACATGATATGTAAACATTGCACATTATTGTGATTAGTGATATGTTGATATGTAACTAATTGACTTATTGGTGGTCAGGGGGTTAAGCGGTTAAGGCGCTAGGGAATTACAATGACCCCCTTTCACTTTTTTTGGGTTGTTTTCCTCATTTGTTGATTATTGAGAATCATGCGAGGTGTTTGGTTACATAGTTGAGTCTTTGTCTTCTCGATCACCTCAGGCAAGAGAGACCAATATGTACTATCATGCTAATTAATGGAATCCATGTTTCTTCATTTTACAACGTCTCTTTTGGGTATTCAATGTTCTTATCATCTATAATATATTTGAATTTATTCAGCTTTAAGTTGGCCAGATGCAAATCTATGCCAACACTGACTGTAATTCTCATCGATTTGCAAATTGTGGCTACTGTTCTGATGATTTTTTTGATTGCTAATCAAGTGTTTTGTAAGTGGGATCTGTCTACACTCGTTACATGAAATGCACATGCTGAGAATTGTCTGCCTCTATTCCCGTCTGTTCTAAAAAAAATGAGTTTGTATGTTGTATTCATGGGTATACATTTGGTGGAATTTATGCTTTAAATGTGAGCATCTTCACATTTGTTTAGATTTGTGAGTGTTTCTTGGGGTTGTCCTCAATCTTTTTCCAATGTTTTATGTATGCCTTCAGATATTTGAAAATGGTGTTCTAAAATTTGTTTGTGTCTACATTGTCATTTTTATGTCAAGGTGGGTCTTTCAATCTTCTTACATTTTTGGGTCTGCAATCTTCTCAACACTCGTCTAATAATTTTTTGAATGTTGTTGATCTAGGAGGCCATCCAACAGTCCCATTGACTCATAATGCCTCTCCATCTTGGCAAAATTTTGACAATATTTTGGTCTTGAACTTTCAATGCATTTTGAGGCCCTAAACAATGTTTTTTGGCCCTGAGACAACTGAGGATTGTTGGAAGCCTACCTAATCATTGACTCAAATTGTTCTTTTCATCAATGCCTTTCCAACATGCTATCATGCACCCAAAATGATGTTTGTATGCAGAAGTTGTGGCCTCGGAAAATTGACTATTTTGTAGTAAAATGGATCTAAAATGGATCTATGTTGGTTATTCTGTAGTAACAGAAACTGTGATGTGATTGCTGGTAGTAACTAACATTTAATACTGTGAAGATTCTAAAGTCTTGCAATTATTGATGAAATAGTTGTGATGAATTCACTCACTCATTTTTATGCTTAGAATTAATATGTTCTTATATTGCAAGCTTATTGACGTGGTTAATTGAATCAATGCTATTGTTCTTACATGTGGTATTTGTTGTATTTTTGTCTTCAGTTGTTGCAGCTGGCCTTGGCAGATTGAGACAACTTGAGAGCATTGAAAATGCATTCACTCGCCTAACATTGGATCACAAAGGGGAAGTACATGCTGTTGTGACCACTGTCATTGTGAGTATCGAATATCTTTGACATGGACATTGGTGGTCAATTTTTTTATTTTATTTTGATCTACTTTGAAATTTGTTTTGTATAAATGCTCAAAGCATGTAGCATGCATGTGTTTGTGTGTGGATAAATAGATAGACATGTTTAAGTATATACTTTAATAATAGGTTAGTGGTATTTATTTTCTAGCTTTTGCATTAGATTTTATAGCGATGGTTTCTCATACCGAAAGGCATCATACTTACTAAAATTACAAGGTTCACAAAAAACCATATTCATTCTATATACCTATCCTAGATCCATTTTAAGAACAAATTTATTCAGGGTATATGTGGTCTCATGGAATGCGATGGTTGCAGGATATGCACTATAACCTCCTTGTAACCATGTACTTTTTTTTTGTAATGCTGTAAAATTCTATTAAACTAGGAGAAATAAAGATATAGTAATAGTTACAATCTGAGGTGGTCTTATCAGAAATATCCAACCTTTAAGATCAATAGAGTCATGGAGGTTCTGACCAAATTGTGCAAAAAAACCCTGCCCGGTATAGGGAGACCAAGGTAAACAGGTAGTAGAGTCATAGCCATTAAAGCTTGAAAGAAACTAGCAGTCTGGTGCATAGTGAAACATACTAAAAACAGAAAAAACATGCTGAAAAACATAGGGAGGAACCTCCTTAACAGGGTGTTGAAGGAGCCTCTGCATCTAAGGGAGTTTCCTCCAGGATGGGGCAGTTGTAGCATGCATTATCCTCCATGTCTTTCACTGGTGGCAGAATGTATTTCTTTGGTGGCAGAATTTCATTCGCCGGGGGCCGGATGTCTTTGCAAGGAGCTTTACAGGAAGGGGCGCAGTCTTCCTGCTGACAGGAGTGCTGCCATCCTGCTCGTTGTGAGTTTGTTTGGAGAGAACAGGGCCCAAGGTGGAGCGGATGGGGAAGGAGAGATGGACATGCTCCTTACCTTTCTAAGAGTCCAGCACACTGCCGCGTGGAGGGACCAAATCCTTGCCATGCAGGGTGTCCAAATCCTTGCCATGTGAAGTGGACAGGTTGCCGAGTGTCACATTGGTTCTGACAACCGAGGGTGTGGCACCATGAACACTACTTCTAGGATGAAATTCGTAGTGGAGGTGACAGGTGGGGGCATAGGAGTCCCAGCTAAGGGTGTTCTCCAGACTGCTGAGAGTGGCTGCCATGTTTGGCAGGGTAGCTATCAGGGTCAGAGTAGCATGTCTAGCAGTGACCCAGTTGGAAAGCATATCCTCCATGAGTTCTCCCAACATATTTTTCACCATCCAGTAAGGATCCCAGGGTTGTTTCTGACTCCCCTTGGAGAGATTGTCAGCAATTAACCTTGCTTCCAAATTGTCGACGAGTAAACGAACTAGAATTGAGACCTCTGCACCATAACCTTTCTTGGTTTTCCCTGCTTCCTGGGCTTCATTCTTCTTTCTTCCTTTTTTTCCTTTCGGTCGTCCCATGTAGTCAGTCCAGAGGATAGCGTAGATGCTGGCGAACGGGAGCTCGTGCAGTTATGCAAGCAATGGAAATGAAAGGATTGACCCCTGACTGTGTTACTTATGATGCAATAATTGATAGTCATTGTGGAGTTCACTTTTAGAACAACATATGATTGGAAAAATAGATGTTGTGTTACCTGGTGAAGGTGAAGATGGTTGAGTCTTGCGTGGATGAACTGCAGTCCTTGTCAAAATTGCAACAGCGGTGTTATTAAGACCATTGATTATATTGGCTTCATCATTTTGGAATTAATGCATGAGATTGCTCTGTCTTCTTCATTCCTTGCATTAGCATCTCCCCTTAATGTTTTTATTGGGATGTATTTTTTTATTTACAAGGATCAACATCTGAAAATAGAAGTATTTTTGTTGATCTTGATTTGAGGAATGTTGCAAATGCAAGATCTAGAGCTTTCTCATCAGTGGAGAGGATTTTCCATACTCGCAAATATTTCAGGAAATTTTGAAGTCACGTAGTTCTAAAGTTTGTTCCACTATCTACCAATCATTGCCGAGTTTTGTGAGGTATGATCCCTAGATTTTGAGTGAAAGATAGATGAAGATTCCGGCAAGTATTATCCTTGGGTAGTTTCAAGAAAAGGATTTAACTTGTCATTTTTCTATGTGGGATACGTTGTTGTTCTTTAAGAGAAAGTTCCTTGAAGCTTGAAGTGATGCTAGTATTCAAAAATTCAAATTACCTCAACTATGGTGTTTTCTTAGACATAGTTGCTGTGGGTGACAACCAACATCACATACCTACTTGCTTCCTATGTTAGGTTTTATGCCTCCTATAATTTTGGCAGAACAATTCGTTATTGATTCCTTTTCAAACCTTCAGGCAAGGAATTCCATGTATCTTACTTCATTGGATGATCAAGCTACTCTCTATAGAGCCTTCAAAGAATGATTTTTGTGGACTATAAATAATGCATCAAGATATGTCAGAGAAAGGGTAGGCCCTATTGAAATTTTCATGTTAGAATTATTGAATGCATTATTTTTAAATTTTTGTGGTGGGATTACATCACAAGGGAATGTCATATATGATAATGGAGTGAATAAAGATGGTGTTCTAGTCACAAAGAGCATTTACACTACAATAACAATTTGTCCTAGTGAAGGAAGGGCACTTGTAAAAATGCATGCTCAGTTCCCTAGCCCGAACATCTGGTGTAAAAGTGTCCCAGTCAGAGGTGAAGTGTCTCACACACATAATTGGATAAAAGTGGATAGAGGACACTTGGTAGGGCATCATAGAGGATAGTGGGAAGAATCATATTTCTTTAGCAGTCATACCAACACACACTGCATGGTTGAGCATAGAGTCTAGGTCAACGTTGCTTTAACACCATATAAAAAATTCAGCACAACGAGAGAAACGAAACAAACACAAAGTAAATATGCACAAGAGATTGATCATGGAAACCCTTAACATGAGTGGTTTTTGCTCGCCAGGGGGTGTGATATCTATGGATCAGTGGTGTTAGCTGGCATGGTAAAGAGTGGAGGTAGATGAACAACCATCTATTTTTTCTTGCTACTACTTTTCTCGGCCCCTCAAAGCCCGAGCTTGAAATAAAGGAACTTGATTGAGTGGCAAGTTCAAACTACACGGTTTGCAATAACAAAGTAATCAACCTATTTATTCCTACCCAAACCCAACAATAGAATTTCCAAATCGAGTAGTTGATTCATCATTTATTGAAGCCCAGGTACCGTAAGGACCTTGGACATCTTCACATTGTAAAACTTTAACCCTCCCATCTCAGGTGTGGATCCACAATTACTTATATATCGCTTAAGACTGCCTAGAATCCAGATCCTTCATAAGCATCGAAGAGAGAAAATGCACAATCTTGAATGATTGTTAATTTATTCGCAGCAAAGTAATATGGTCACCCTCCACAAAGTTGTCCTATTCTACGAAAATATTCTTCAGTTCCTAACAATGTTCATAACTTCACTGTGAATTCTGGGGAACCAATACACATAGATAGATAATTGTTGGGCTCTAGGTGCCACTTGAGAGAGAGTCAAACTACACCTTTTACTAATTAATGGGCACATTATTCTATGGGAGATCACACATGTGACATATCTCATGGTACCACACACTCCCATTGACCTACTTTTGTGGTCATTTGTTGGACATTAATAAAATTATCTTATCTTATCTACATTTAGTTTTATGCATGAATAATTTATCAATGAGAAACATGAATTCCATAGCCATAGAGTTTGACTGGTCTAGCAAACCCTCACTGCAAATTTCTGAGATTTAAGACATCAAAAAGAAGGAACCATTAAGTGTATGCTTCAGCCTTGTTTCCATCAATCTCATGCCTTAGGATCGACTAACTTGAAGCCTCATCAAACCTCGTTAGCACAATAAAAAAAGGCACTGGCACCATTCTTTAACTGCCTAAAATCTGAATAAAATTCAATTTCCTGTAAGCCTAATCTTATTTGAATAAACTGCTTATGGAATTCTTTATTTTCAAATAAATACAAGGATTATAAGCCTTAGGTAGTTAATTGTGATAGGGATGATTTTTTTATGCATAATCTGAATAAAATTCTTTAACTGCCTAATATCTGAATAAATTTCAATTTCCTATAAGCCTAATCTTATTTGAATAAATTGCTTATGGAATTCTTTATTTTCAAATAAATAGAATGATTATACGCCTTAGGTAGTTAATTGTGATAGGGCTGATTTTTTTTATGCTTTTGACCTACATGTGGGAAGTTGGGGCAAAATTGGCAGAACTAGTCACTTTGCATCCTTCCTTTCCTAACAAAAGGTAGAAATTCTTGAACTTTTTAAATCATTCTTGATGATATAGAATCTAGATACTTGTGGTTCCCATACTAGTTAAGCTCGGAGATAGAAAAAATGAATATTCAAATGGTTTTTTCATCACAAATAGAAACATTGAAGACTCCCTTGGTTTCATAATTGAAAATAACTTGCAATGAACTCGACAAAATTTACAAGGTCTATGGTGTGCTTGGTACTCCAGATTATGAGACTTGGCCTGAAGGCATGCATCTTACAGCCTTTAGGAATTTCATCTTTCCCTAAGTCCCTTAAATTTTCCTGAGCATTATTATTTATTGGCCATTATGACGTTTTGAACATAGTTTTCCTCATTCTCTTCTATAGATCAATCTACTTATAATGTTTATGATGTAGTTTATGACAGTCAATCTTTCAGCTCTTATTCGCCATGATAGCCTAGAAGTAATTGATTTGATTGCGGTATGTACCATAGTGCCAAAAATTGGAATTAGTGCACTCTATGTCCTGTTCTATTTGTCCCATGCAGCATGGTGTTTTCCTTCATGGTCTTTTGTGTGTGCATTTCATTCTAAACTTGTGGTCATTTTATTTTGTTTTGCAGGAATTTCTCCATTTGTGATCACTTGAAGGCATCGTTCCATTTGTGGTAGGCATCTATCTTACCTCCTGTTGACTGGTGGGAGCATATTTTTCTGCCAAACAAAACATGCATGCAAACTATCCTTTGACAAATACTACATTAGGATTTGATGCTGAAACAATATGCTCACATCTTCATTGCCAGGCTTCAAATTTGTAACTGATCATCCATAGGTTACAATTACTTCATTTCAAATTGATTGACTTCATAATGCACCAATGCTCTATTTTCTTCATGATTTCTTTGTGTCTTAGATTTCATTTTTGACCAGATCTCCCTTAGTAATTTCTACGGACAACCACATAATGTAGAACCATAATTTCTGAGCTCATATTACATTTTACTCACAGAGCTGCCTCTGTTATTTTACCAAAAATATAATAATATATATATTTTGTCTTTAACCCAAAATAACTTCCAGTCATCTTTAATTCTATCTTTATACATCTATATATGCCAAGTATATATGTATATGTATACTTCAAAATATGCAAGATGTTGATAATAATATTGACTGCCTTTATACTAGAATTATGTGTTTACTACTGTAGACAAGATGCTTCTTCAAATGAGTACATTCACTATGATTGAGCTAGAGCAGGGCCAAAACATTAGCACACAAATTGAGCATGCAAGAGTATATGCAAAGGTCATATTTTTTCTCAATAGCTTTGAATGTCTCATCTTAGATTAGACTTTGATCACCCATGTCAACTAGAATCAGAGCTAAATCATTGCTAATAGCTCCCCCTATCAACATGCCTCTTTTTGAATCACACAAAGCCAAATTTGTATTACCTCTGATTTTTAAACTTCAACCTTGCCTTGTTTTCCTTCTATCAAAGTTTGCAATCCGATCCTAGGACCTGTTACTATGCTTGGAGTAATCAATAATTGCCTTTGAGTTCATCCTCCAGCTCTATGAACTCAAGGTATGCTAAGGTATTTGAGAGACCCTAAGCTTGGCTTGCCAAATGGCAGCCATCTTCTCTGCTATGATCAACTTCATTCAGATTTAACAAAACATTCTTTTTCATCCACAACGAAGAAAATGGTAAATGTACGAAATGTTCTAGACTAAACAACATTTTCAATGAAGAGGCAACTTGATTGGACCTTATTGATGGACCTTATATAGAGACTTCTTTTGAACCATTGTCGAATCGGAAGGACTCCTATCATGATGCACATTTGGCAGTGCATTTTGCACATTGGGCCTTTCTAGTTTTAGGATGTGTTGATATTGATCTTGTCACATTTGGAGATGTTTATGTTATAGGAGTTCATTGTTTTATAGTGAATTCTTTGGTTGGTGATGCAAAGCATACTTCTTAGTGATGTGAGGCATACTTCCCACCATCTTCTGTAGATGATTCTATGGATGACTCTCAATACGCTTTGGTGGATCCTTCGTCTATACCTTTTCCAGAGGCCACCTTTACCACCTTGTGTTGTTGTGAGAGATATTTCTTTATGGTAAAGTGAAAGTATATAATGTATGAGATATGTGACATTACAAGTTTGTAAAAATAAAACTGGGTGGATAACTTCCTTCCATGTGTTGGGTTACCAGGTTTTGAGTATACATACTAAGTTTTGAGTATAAGTACTGAATGAAGGTGAGTTCATTAACAATTTTATGATTTCTTGCATTTCCTTTCATTTTCATTGGATTAATATAATCTTGTAATGCTTTTATGGTTATGGTGTTTAACAATTTTTAATTATACCCCGTGGATCTAGTATATGATCAATGTTAAGTATCTGTAAACGAGGGACTTAAATCCTAGTTTCTTTACCAACATAGATCCTATATGAGATTACTTATGTAGATTTTTGTGGTTAGACATCTTTGGGTTCTCTTCAAACAGTTCCAAAAGTTAGAAGGAGCTCTAGGCTTATTATGATAGATTTTTGTGCTTATCAATGTGTTTTGAAAAATAAATTGGATTTTAAGCATGGTTGTCTTTGGATATTATTGTCTTTTCTTAGAATTACAAATGATGCAATCTGGGTGTTCATATGCTCCTCTCCCTAATTCTGAAAGGGTTCTAGCTTAATGGAAGAGCGCCTGCCTTACAATCAGGAGGTTGGTGGTTCGATTCCTCCATGCCCTATTGATATTGCAATATTGGTATTTTTAATAAAATGTATTTTATTATGATTTATTATGGCTATAGAGGGGGTTTCAAACCGTCTTTGTATGTTGCTATGAGGGGGGTTCTAAACCCCCTTCATATGTCACTACGAAGGGGGTTTGAAATTGCCCTTTTATGTTACAACGAGGGGGGTTTAGAATCGCCCTCGTTGGTACCTATGAGGGGGTTTAGAACTGCTCTCATAGGTACCTACGAGGGGGGTTTGTAACCGCCCCCAAAGGTTTGTAATAAGAAATTTTAAGGGGGGTTTCAAACCACCTCTGTAGGCCTCTACGAGGGTGGTTCCAAATTGCCCCTATATGCATCTATGAGGGGGATTCCAAACTGCCCCTATAGGCCTCTACGAGGGGGGTTTCAAACTGCCTCTATAGGCCTCTACAAGGGGGGTTCAATACTGCCCCTATAAGCCTCTATGAGGGGGGTTCTAAACTTCCCCTATAAGCTTCTATAAGGGGGGTTCCAAACTGCCCCTATAGGACTATACGAGGGGGGTTCACAACCACCCTTATAGGCCTTTACGAGGGGGGTTTGAAACCGCCCCTATAGTCCTCTATGAGGGGGGTTCCAAACCGCCCTGTAGGTTTGTATGAGGGGGCTTATGAGGGGGGTTCACAACCGCCCTCGTAGGTATCTATGAAGGGGGTTCAAAACCACCCCCTTAGGTCTCTATGAAGGGGTCTATGAGGGGGCTTTAAAACTGCCTCCATAGACGTCTATGAGGGGGGTAACAAACCGCCTCCAAAAGTCACTTTTGGGGGCGGTTCCAATCTTGTCAAAAGCTGCCCTTAAAGGGAAAAACTTTTAACATCGGTTCCTTTAGGGACGGTTTTTCCAAAACCGCCCCTAAAGCCAAAACCCCCCCCCCCGTAGGTCACTTTTGGGGGCAGAAGACAACCCCCCCTAAAGGCCAAAAATGTAGTAGTGGCACTTCCTTCAAAATGTTGTGTACGCTGGTTGTTAAGAGCAGAGTTGCATACTGTGTGCTGGTCTACTTGCATGATCCCCGTGCACATCTTAAGATGAAATGAAAAATGTATTAAGATTACGAATTAGGATTAGCTGACGTTGGTTCTGTAACTCCCCCAACCTCCCAATTCAACCACCTCTCGAATCCAACTGCCAACCTTGTGCCATAAATACAAGGGGAAGCCATGAGATATGAAAAAACGAAGAAGAAGCTGCTTTTATGCTGGAGGAATTCTTAAGTCATTGTGAGGAGCAAGAGCCCAGGACTCGGTTGCAGGAGTGTCTAGACAGATCAAGTATATATGTACTTATCTACATTTCTTTGACAATAAAAGGTGGAAATACCCTTCCTGTCCCATTGAAATGTCTCTTTTATTGGATATCTGATTGTAGTTAATGTTAAATTGCTCTTAATTTTGTTATATATTTACAGTCAAGATATGCTGAGGAAGGTTAACTTGTTTTGCAAGTTCATCACTGTGGAAGATTGGGCGAAAGCTAGGACCAACCATCGTTAAAGAGGTACAACTTTCAGGATCCTAATCTCTTTCCATTTGTAGTAATTAATGCAAAACATGAATGTATTTACCTGTCACCCCATGTAATTTGATAGTGTCATTTCCCCCACTATAGGGTATTATCTTGCACAACAAAACTGGTGACTCCGCTGGGGAGCACCTGTTCCAGTTTCTGCTCTAGGGACCTTGCTTGCAATTTGTTGATTTTCTGAGAGGTTTCTATAGGTTTCTTTTTTGGTTACTTTTGACTTGATTCATTTCAATTTGATTGAGCAAAGCCCTTTATATTGCTTTCAGTCCTTGTGCGTTAGTCTTCTATGCATACAAAAGCGCATTTTCTGCCTTGTGTGCTAGTCTCTTTGAGTCATAGTTGCACATTTTTTTTTGCAGGCCCTGGTTTCTATATCAGACAGAGGCATACTTTCTTGTAGGTCTAAAATTTTTACTAGGATTTGGTCTTCAGGTCTTTTGGGTCTACTATTGGAATTTTCCTTGCTTCTTTGACTGATTAATGAGACATCTTTGTCTGTTTATGAGTCTTGTTTACCTCTTGAAAGTCCTTTGGATTGCTTCACCTGCTTCAGCACTTGTTTGAGGTGTCTTTTCTACTTTTTATGCTTTTTCAACTTGTGCGTGACTCTTTGCTAGTTACAGTAGCACACTTTTTTCCCTAGACGCGTGTTGCACTCTTTCAGACCTACGCACTCAATGCCTATTGTCTGTTGCAATACCTACGCACTTTTACTGATATTTGACTTATTTGTTAGGGTTTGATCCCAGTTTGAGTTTTTAGGGTGGTTTGAAAGGTTTGCTGGTCTGGATGCCTTCTGAGTTTCTTTTCAGGTCAGTCTGAGTTAGTTGAAGCCTCCTTGATAGCTTTTCCTTTGAGTTTGTATGGTGGTAGAGTCACCTTGGTTTGCTAGCCTACCCTACCTGTTTGGCAGATGTTTTCTTAGTTTTTGTTGCTTAGGAGTAGCCTCTTGGTTTGTTTTTCCATTGCATGCGTCAGCTTTACCTTATTTTCTTTTACATCTTGTTCCAAACCTAGAGTTCATTCATTGAAACAACTCTGTAGGTCAAGTCTTTTTCAAACTTTTTGATTTGATTTTTTTAAGACATTAGGTCTTTTATATTTACCCACACTTTCATTAGATCTTACTTGTTCCTTTTTCAGATTCATTTTCTTTTGCAAGTAGAAGAAAAGATCAAAATTGAAATTGGTAGCTTAGTTGTAAGATTTATCATCATTTTTCGAAGTAGCATAGATTTTTTTGCTTTGAAAATTTAAAAGAAAATTTAAAAAAAAATTTATGCTTAGGTTTGCATATTTTTTGTTTTGAAAGAACATAAACGAAAAAGAGTTTTTTTTTTGTGAAATTTTATGCATTATTTAGACGCGCTATACTTTCTGTCATAAACCATACCACACACATCACTACCCTGAGTAAGAACAGCCTCTAAAAAAAACTAATAAAATCAATTACTAACTTTTTTTTTTAGGGTTTGACACTACATCAACTAGCTTAGGCTAGGATTTCGGCATAAATCACCTTAAATTGCCTGAAATCGTTATATTACTCAACAATCGTAGTGAGAATATATTTAGGTAAACCCACTTATATCAAAATATCTTTGGAAAATCCACTGAAACTGGAGCTAAGCACGAGGTCGTGTGAGACTGCAACTATTGAGGATACCACCTCACTTTCCTTCCGAGCATAAACCAGAGTTGTTTTGAGTACGGGGTTCCACTAGTACTTTCAAGTGCTCTTTGGTTTTGGTCTTTGCTACCCTGCCCATGCGTCTAGGCTAGACTGACAATTGTCCCCCCAAGTATTTTCGTATTTGTGGTATCCTTAGTATCTTGACCATTTAGGACTCTTCACGGGTAGAGTGGAAGGCTATTTCCACTTCACCTCAAACAAACGCGGACAGTAATCCTTTGGCAGTAATCCTGGGAGGGCGGTTTGGTGATTCAAACGCTTGCACCCAGAGGACCTGCACTAGACGTCGTGTAACTGACCTTCGATACTCTATTGGTTTGTTCTAGACCCTCATCATCCCAGACTAACTTCTAAGTGTATTAGCTCTGTTTGCTTGGTTTTGATCACTGTAGGACATTTTTAGTAGTGCGCTCTTTATGCCGCTTGTTTTTAGTTGGCCTTAGAATATTTTGTCCCTTTGGGTCAGAAACAATGGATAGCATCCCGGTGAGCACCAATCAAAGGACCCCTGTTCAAGGGGTTCCTTGTGCTTTTCCCTTCATTGGTAACATTGGTACTCCCTTAATGACTACCTTGAATCTTACGGGATTCACTATTGGGCTACCAGTTTGGTTGTTTTCCACTATGAACGCCTTGCATGGTCCTGATACTTCTCAAGTAAGCAACTCACATCAAGAGCATCAGAACCGTATGCTTGCTTCGCCAGTAACATCTTCTTCTCCTCCTTCTACCTCATGTGGTGAAATTAGTAATACTAGTAACCAACAGTCTAAAAGGAATAGACGGAGGAAGAGTAGGAAGAAGATTCCAAATCAAGGGGGAATCCACCCAGCCTCTCGAATTCATGCTAGGGGTACCTACCCAACCTCTAGTGGTCATGTTGATAGAACTCACTCAATTACTGTAAATCATACTAAACCCACCCACCCAGCCTCTGGAAGTCATGCTGGGGGCACCTACCCAACCTCTGGAGGTCATGTTGGGAGCAAACTTTCAGTCACCGCAAATCATACTGAAATCATGTCTTCAACCACTGTTGCTCATATTGAGGACACGTCATTGATTACTATTGGTCATATTAATGACAAGTCACCAGTTACTGTGAGTCATACTGGAGAGACTGAATTAGCCACTACAAGTCATGTTCCTGAAAGTTGACATTGTCAACAAACCTAATAAACAGAAGCTTAAATTCCCTTGTAAATTTTGTGAGGGAGATCACCTAACCTATTTGTGCCCTGTATTTCCAGAAGTGCAAAACGTGTGGTCCATAGTTCAAAATTCTTTTGCTTATGAGCAACCAGCCACTGCAAGTCATGCTAGGGGAAAGCTGTCAGCCAATGCTAGTCATGCTGAGAGTATTATTGTTGTAAAGGAGTCTAAGCTTATACAACGGAAGCCAAAGTTCCCTTGTAAACTTTGTAAAGGAGATCACCTTACTCACCTGTGCCCTGCTATTCCAGAGGTGCGGAGAGTGTGGTCCATGTCTAACAGATCCTATGCTCCTGAATTGTCTTTAGATTCCCTACAACCTATTCAACCTTTGGTTGATAAAGTTGTTGAACCAATGAAATCTTTGGTCAGCCCCACTCTTTCTTTGGAGAGTGAAGTGATTGAATCGATGCAATCTTCGACAGACCCCATCAGTCCTTCGGAGACTGATGCACCTATCCCTGAAGTCTTCTGCATTACCAGTTTGGATGTTTCTGAAATGGGGGGCACTTCATCTATGCCGCGTGAACCCCTACCAAGCTCTGGGATCATTTCCTTTGATTGGAAGAGTCTAACTGGGCCTCGCCTTCCTTCTTCTACACCTTTCCAGATAAAGGTTGATATCAGCAACCATGCAGTTCATCGATGTATTTTAGATGAAGGAGCCTCTATTAGTATCTTATCCCCTTATGCTTGGAGATATTTAGGTTTTCCTAACCTTGTTCCAGCTGTTAGTTGGCCATTGACTTCGTTAAAATACTTAGTGAACCATTGGGATTCCTCCCTCAAGTACCTGTTACTTTGGGTGGAAAAACAGTCTTAGTCAATTTTATGGTTTTAAAGGACCCTATGGACTTTGATATGATCCTAGGACGTGATTACATATATGTTATGCAGGCTGTGGTGTCTACGCTCTTTCATGTGATGCATTTTCCTCACAACGAAAGCATTGTCACTATCGATTAGCTTACATTTGTTGATCCTCCTTATTACCCAGCTGTAGACCAAGTATATTCCTTGTCGTTAGGCACTACCATGTCACAATCAAATTATGTGGCATATTGTTCCTTGAGTCTAATTGCTATTAAGAATAAGCCTCTGAATTCATGCTTACCTTCTCGGGACTGGGTCTTGGCAATTGAATAGGTAATACCTCCATCTGAATGTTTAGATATGTGTTCTATCTAGGATGATATACCTCCTTCTGATGAAGTTTTCCTAGAGTCTATAATGCAATCTGCCATTCATTTGGATAGTGATCCAGCAACGAGCATTCTTCCACCTATTCTCCGAGCTCATTAAAAACAGTAAGGAGGCAACGAGCATTCTTCCACCTTCACTTCGAGCTCATTAAAAACAGTAAGTAAGATCTAAGCATTCTTCCATCTCTCCTTTGAGCTCGTTGAAAACAATAAGGAGGTCACGAATTTACTTTTTCAGGCTCGTTAAAACTTTACGGAAAATATTTTTATAGAGTTCTTTCATGCTCTTGTTAGACTCTTTAAATATGACAAGTTTGCCGAGTATAGTTTTTTTTTTAGACTCATTAAAGGATTTGAAGCGACATCCACTTTGGTATAAGTTTACCTCTTTTCCAGACCTTTGTGGATCATCTACGAAAAAGGAATGCTCTAGTCATATGTGGCTAGAAGAGTTCTTCTCTCATCATTTTACATTTTTTCGTGTGAGGAGACTAACTAAACGAAAAAGGACTTTTGGAGTCTTCTTTAGGGTTTTCAGACTCTCGAAACATGAAAACACCAACGAGCATTCACCTACTCGGGCTCGATGTGAAATCCACAAGAGGGTATATAGAGGATGGTTTAAGTTTTTTTTACTCTTTAAACAAGAAAACACCGGCGAGCACATACTAACTTGGGCTCAATACTAAAATCCATGAGTAAGTGTATGGAGTTATTGTTTTATTTTTTCAGACTTCTCAGAAAAGAAAACCTGTGAGCATAAACTGATCCAAGCTCAATATTAAAATCCATGGATCAGTGTTATAGAGTATTTGTCTATCTCTTCTTCGAACTCTATAAAAACTGAAGAAGGTCCTGATTCTTCCTCCCATGGGCTCGTTAAACTTTTTACATGGTTGAGATTATTGATTTTGCTTTCTTGGACTCATTAAAACAACAAGGAAATTATTTTGACAAAAATAATAAGGGAAGAGAAGGGTATCCACATCTTTTCAGTTTCAAAGGCAGCTAAGTCAGTCATGTCCTTGAACACAACACCTATTTGAGTACATCATTCAGTTGGGTTTCAGTTTTTGACCTTTGGGTGAACCTAATCTTAGAGTTTGTTACTCCTCTGGTTGGTTATTCTTCCAATCATATGGAGAATCTGCTAATGTCTCCTACATTGCAGGTGTATATCACATCCCCCTCATGTTAAAAGCTGCCTAAGTCACTTTGTGTCATGCTCACTGTTCAAGGATATAGCCTGTGTCGGCCATTCTGTAGTTTACCTTGACTTCATGTGTCGGCCATCCTGGTGTCAGTTTGTTTCATCTTGTATTTTTCCTACTCCAAATCAGTGTTAGGAACCCGTGTCAACCCTTCTATTTACTGTGTTAGTATATTGTTGTTGGACGCATATGCTTTGTAAGTCATCCCGTAGTATTTGTTGATCCATAGTTTATATTAGCCCATAGTATTGGACATATATGCTTTGTAAGTCGTCTCGTAGTATTATATGTACCATGGTTTTGACTCATAGTATTGGGCATAGACTTAGTATATAAGTGTGTGTTGAGGTCATTGAAGGCACGCTGAAGTTAATTGTATTGAGCTTTCTCAAAGGAGGTTTCCCCCTCAAAGTGGCCTATGATCAATATAAAAGTGATTCTGAGTTCTGCTATTTCTGATATCTCGTGTATTTGCATTAATTAATTATTGCAGGTTCTTCACATATGGTATCAGAGCACTTTCTTAGGCTCGCTGGGTGGAAATTCTGTTAATTTTTTTTTCGCATCTGTGGCAAGTTTGGATCTGGGAATAGCCCCTATCTGCTTAACTGTGGGAACTACTTGGGCATAAGCCCTAAAAATCATTGTGAGGAGTACCACAGGAACCCCAAAGTAGCTGGCCCATTGAGAGGACCTGCCAGCAAAAAGGGCAACGACCCCTACCTGATTGACTAGTTCCCACCCATGAGGTAAACCAAGAGCTGTCGTTTGTGGCAAAACGGTTATCAGTTTTACCTGAGTCATGGAGTGAGGGGTACTGCCCCAATACGCAAGCCGTCAGATAGCATTGGTGATCGAGTGAATCCCCTGAATTGATAGGAAGCTGCACATACCTAGGGTCCATATCTATTTTTAGCTGAACTGTTGCCGATCACTTCCGCTCCAGATCCAGCGGTTTTAGATCTATTTTGAAAGTCATTCCAGATCCAGTCACCGTTTCAGATCCAGCCATTTTCGATCCCTTCCGTGCTGTTGCAGATCCATCTGTTACGGATCCCTTCAGCGCCGTTATTGCCGATCCATTTCTGAAAAAAAATAAAATAAAATAAAAATAAAAATAAATAAATAAATAAAATTATGTTTTTCGGCCATATCTCCCTTGTTTCAACTCTGTTTTCCCTAAAACTTCACTGACATCCCTGCAATCCCATTCTGCATATTTCATTCTTGAATACCCTATCCCAAATTCCACTTTCCAAGACCAGAAATCCCACATTTTTCTATTTTTAGGGTTTGCCATAACTCCTTCAATTTTCACCCAAACGCCTTCAAATTTTTCCACCATGTTCCTTTCCTAATTCTGCTTCTTTGTCCCTCTCTACCAAATTTTCTCATTCTTTCACCTTGCTTCTGAAGTCCCCATTTTTTGCTTCCTTGTCCATTAGAAAGTGTCCAAAACCTAGTCAAACCCCAATTACCCATCCGATTTTTTCCCAAATCCAAATCTTCCTTTACTAAATAAGCTTTGGTTTGTGTTTTTCTATCCATTTCCAAAAAAAAAAAAACTCTTGGTTGTGGTTGTCACCCGTGCAGGAGCGAAAACCATGGAGGAAGCACTTGCAGCCATCCAAACCAAACTCCAAGATCTGGATGAAAAATTTCTAAGCCTCCATCTTCAATATTCAGCCATGAACAATAACCGACAGCCAAAATATTTTGCAGCCATCGGGTTCTCTTTTTCCAGCAATTTTTGTGGGTCGAAGCTTGATTTTCCTCGCTTCAATGGTACTGATCCGACTGGATGGATATACCGTGCAGAACAATATTTCAGTCTGCATAATACTTTTGATGTCCAGAAAGTTCCACTTGCATCCTTTCATTTGGAACAGGAAGCCCTTCAATGGTACCGTTGGTACATCAAAGCTCATCCCGAGCCAAACAGGACAGATTTTTTTCAACTCCTTTTGCCACGATATGGTCCTAGTGCTTTTGACAACTTCACAGGAGCACTCACTAAACTTCACCAAATTGGAACAATGAGAGAGTATCAGACAGAATTTGAGAAACTCGCCAATCACATAGAAGAATTGTCTAATGAATTTTACAGGAGTTGTTTTATCAGTGGTCTTAAGGATGAAATCATGTCAGAGGTTAAAATGTTTTGTCCCAACACAATGATGGAAGTCCTAGGTTTGGCTAAGTTGGAAGAAGAAAGGCTTGCAACCCAAGAGTGCTCCAAACCCACTTTTGTTCCCTTACGAAATATGGGTTCTCAACGACCTCCCATCCCACCAGCTCCTCGACCAACTCCTATCAAGCATTTGTCTACAACCGAGATGCAGGAACGCCGAGAAAAAGGGATTTGTTATAATTGTGATGAGAAATTCACTCAGGGACATAGATGTGTTCAACAAAATCTATATCTCTTGGATGTGGATTCTCTGCCTGCCTCTGAACTTGGTGAAGAGGCTCCACATACAGTAGATGATTAGGTCAACATTCAGCACCTGCCTGTTGACACCACATCTCAGGACGACCCACCCGCGATCTCTCTCCATGCTGTAACCGGCGTCACAACCCCACAAACAATGCAGGTTAGGGGATACTTCAAGAAGTTCCCTCTTACCATACTCGTTGATTTTGGTAGCACTCATAACTTCATTGACCCTAGGATTTCCAAACAGGCTGATTGTTTTGTCCATCCTTGCTCCAACTTTGAAGTCATGGTTTCCAACACCTTACCTTGCAAGGGGAAGTGTCACAATGTGCGTATCTCTATGGAAGATTATAACCTGCACTCTGACATGTTTTCCTTGTCCTTAGATGGATGTGATGTGATTTTGGGCGTTCAATGGTTATGCACACTTGGCCCCATATTATGGCATTTTGCTGAACTTTGGATGCAGTTTTCAGTCAATAGGGCACAACACAAATTAATGGGCTTACAACCAGGGTCTCTCCGCATCATCAGTTCACATCACCTGGAAAAAATCCTTAAGAAGAATTCACATGGTGTCATCGCTCAGCTCCACTCCATTCAGATGCACCCATCAACGGTCTCCACTACTTCCTTAGATAGATACGCAGGTGTCTTTGCTGAACCAATGAGCTTGCCGCCTTCAAGAGACCTTTTCGGTAAGAATTTAGTCGCATCTACCTCTCAGCATGAAATGATGGCTATTTTTCCTGCTGTAAAGCACCTGCAATAATTAATTAATAAGAATATTTGAAATAGCAGAAATGACAGAACTCGGAATCACTTTTATATTGATCGTAAGCCACTTCAAGGGTGCAAAATCCTTTGAGAAAGCTCAATACAAATAACTTCACGGTGCCTTCATAGGCCTCAACACACACTTATATACTAAGTCTAGGCACTAATACTATGGGTCAAAACCATGGGCCACTACAAACTATGGATCAACAATACTATGGGCGACTTACAAAGCATATGCGCCAACAATAATAACACAAACTATTGATCAACAAATACTATGGGACGACTTACAAAGCATATGCGTCCAACAACAATATACTAAAAAAGTAAAGACATGGGTTCCTAACATCCCCTCCCCCTTAAAAAAAGCTTTGTCCTCAAAGCTTTAGATGTGGAAATTGTTGTTGAATCTGAAGGAGTGGTTCCCATGTAGCATCCTCTTGTTGCATGTTGTGCCATTGAATTAATACCTCTGTGATAGAGCGAGAGTGAAGTTGACGAGTGCACCGATTGAGGATGGCCTCCGGCTCCAAAAGGATGGATCCTTCATTATCCAGTTCGGGTAAAATAGTTTGTCCACTGATGTTGGTGCCAAGAACTTTCTTCAGACAAGAGACATGAAATACTGGATGAATGTGGGAAGAAGAGGAAGTTCCAATTTATAAGCAACGGACCCAATCTTCTAAAGAATCCGATATGGCCCATAGAACTTTGGAGCGAGCTTATGACGCCCTTTGAGTTTCAGGGAGGATTGCTTGTACGGATGGAGACGAAGAAAAACCATATCGCCTACTTGAAAAGTGCACTTAGAATAGTGTTGATCAGCTTGTTACTTCATGCGATTTTTTTCCATGTGAAGATTGTCCCGCAAAATGCAAAGAATCTAATCGCGGTTTTGAAGGACCATGTCAACTTCCTGAACTGGTGAACTGTTGGAGGTGTATGGAAGAAGAACTGGAGGTGCCTGACCATAGACTGCTTCATATGGGGTCATTTTAGAGGCAGTGTGGTAAGAGGTATTGTACCACCATTCCGCGAGAGGGAGCCACTTTTCCCACTGATGTTGTTGTTGAGAGGTGAAGCAACAAAGATAAGTTTCCAAGCATTTATTGATAATTTCAATCTGACCATCTATTTGTGGGTGATACCCTGAACTCATCTTCAGTTTGGTGCCAGTGTGGCGAAATAGTTCTGTCCAAAAATGACTGGTGAAAGTCGCATCACGATCCGAGACAATGGAAGAAGGGATGCCATGAAGACGAAAGATCTGGTCCAGGAAAATTTGAGCGACTGAGGAGGCTATATAGGGATGGCTGAGAGCGCAAAATTGACTATATTTGGAGAGGCGATCAACCACAATGAGAATCACTGTCTTCCCACCAGATTTAGGGAGCCCTTCAATGAAATCCATAGAAATATCTGTCCAAATCCGTGTAGGTATGGGCAAGGGTTCAAGCAATCCTAGAAGGAGTTTTGTTTCACCCTTATTGCGCTAGTAGGTATCACATTTAGCCACCATCTGTTGAATTGTCCTTTTCATGCCCTGCCAAAAGAAGTTACACCATGCCCATTCATACATTTTGAGGAACCCAAAGTGCCCTGCCGATGGAGAAGCATGGAGTTCATAGAAGATAGCCTGTTGAATATTTGTGCTTTGGGGAAGCACCAGACGACCCTTGTATCTCAGAGAAGCACCGTCCCAAGAGTAATGTGGTACAGTAGAAGGGTTTTTGGTCAAGCTTTGGATGATTTGAGATAAGGAAGATTCATTGACATAACCCTATTGAACAGATTGCAACCAATTTGGAACAGGCATAGAAATATCTGAAAGAGAACCTTGGGCATCAAATGTGCAAGAAAGAGCATCTACCACAATATTGTCTTTACCCTTGTTGTAAGTGATCTCATATTCATAACCCATGAGTTTGCTAACCCATTTATGTTGTGCTGCGGAGGAGACACGCTATTCCAAGAAATATTTCAGACTTTGGTGATCAATCTTGATGTAGAAATGATTCCCTAATAGGTATGGTTGCCACTTTTGTACTGCATGCAAAATAGCCATCATTTCCTTCTCATATGTAGAGGCAGCTAAATTATTACCTGAAAGGGTTTTGTTTGTGAATGCAATGGGGTGTTCATCTTGAAGGAGAACAACACCAAGTCCATTGCCGCAAGCATCACTCTCAATAGTGAAGGGCTTGGAAAAATCAGGCAAGCTATAACAGGTGTAGTACACAAAGCTTGTTTCAGTTTGTCAAATGCACACTGAGCAGCATGTGTCCATGCAAAAGCATCCTTTTTCAATAGAGCAGTTAATGGAGCTGCAATCTTCCCATAATACTTGACAAACTTGCGGTAGTAGCCAGTCAACCCCAAAAAACCACGAAGGCTCTCGAGTGTCTGAGGATGCGTAAATTGTTCATGGCATCGATTTTGGCAGGATCCACGTGAACTCCTTGTGCTGAGATAATGTGCCCGAGATACTCAACTTCCTTCTGTCCAAAAACACATTTAGACTGCTTGGCATGGAGATGATGGTCAGAGAAAAGTTGCATGACAAGATCCAGATGCTGGAGATGTTCATCCCATGTTTTACTGTAGATGAGGATATCATCAAAGAATACATGAATGAATTTCCGCAAGTAGGGCCGAAATATTTTATTCATTAAGGCCTGGAATGTGGAAGGAGCATTAGTGAAGCCAAAGGGCATGACCAAAAACTCATAATGGCCATCATGTGTGCGGAAAGCTGTTTTAGGGATATCATCCTCATGAACCCGAATTTGATGATACCTAGAACGAAGATCCAACTTGGAGAAAAATTGAGCCCCATGAAGCTCATCAACAATAGGAATTGGGAACTTATCCTTGATGGTGAGGTGATTAAGTGCTCGGAAGTCAATGCAGAGGCGCCATAACCCATCTTTTTTGCAGACAAGAAGAACTAGAGAAGAAAAGGAACTAGTGCTTGGGCGAATAATACCTTGCTTCAATAAGTCTTGAACGAACATTCCAATCTCCGTTTTTTGGTGAAATGGGTAGTGATAGGGCCTGATGTTGGGAGGAACGCCGCCAGGAAGGAGATGAATAGGATGGTCTTTTGGCCTTGAAGGTGGCAATCCCACTTGTTCAGCAAAGACATCGATATATTGATCCAGAATTTGTTGTAGATCCAAAGGAGTAGTGGAGACCGCTGATGGTTGCATCTGAATGGAATGGATCTGAGCGATGACACCATGTGAATTCTTCTTGAGGAGTTTTTCCATGCGATGTGAATTGATGATGCTGAGAGACCCTAGTTGTAATCCTGTCAATGTGTGTTTTTGTCCATTAAGGGAAAACTGCATCCAAAGTTCAACAAAATCCCATAAGATAGGGCCAAGTGTGAGTATCCATTGAGCGCCCAAAACCACATCATGTCCTCCTAAGGTCAAGGCAAACATGTTAGAGCACAAGTTATAATCTCCCATAGAGATACGCACATTTCGACACTTCCCTTTGCAAGGTAAGGTGCCCCCATTTGCAACCATGACTTCAAAGTTGGAGCAAGGATGGATAAAACATTCAGCTTGTTTGGTGATCCCAGGGTCAATGAAATTATGAGTGCTACCAGAATCAATGAGTATTGTAAGAGGAATCTTCTTGAAGTAACCCCTGACCTGCATTGTTTGGGGGGTGGTGATTCCAGCTAAAGCATGGAGAGATATCTCTGGCTGGTCATCTTGAGATGGAGGGTCAATAGGCGGTTCCTGAATGTCGACCTGAGCATCCATTGTTTCTGGATCTTCGCCACCAATTTCAGAGGCAGGCGAAGAATCCACATCCAAGAGATAGAGCTTTTGCTGAACACATCTATGTCCCCAAGTGAATTTCTCATCACAATTATAGCAAAGCCCCTTTTCTCTGCATGCTTGCATCTCTGTTTCAGACAAACGCTTGATAGAAGTTGGTCGAGGAGCCTGCGGTATGGGTGGTCGTTGTGAACCCATATTTCGGAAGGGAACAAAAGCTGGCTTGGAGCACTGTTGGGATGCAATCTTGTCTTCTGCCAACTTAGCCAACCCTAGGGCTTCCATCATTGTGTTGGACAAAACATTTTGACCTCAGAGCGGATGGCATCCTTTAGACCACTGATAAAACAACTCCGGTAAAAGTCATCAGACAATCCTTTAGTGTGGTTGGCTAGTTTCTCAAATTCGGTTTGATACTCTCTCACAATGCCAATTTGGCAAAGTTTAGTGAGGGCTCCTGTGAAGTCATCAAAAGCACTAGGACCAAATCGTTGCAAAAGGAGCTGGCAAAAGTCTGGCCATTTTCGCTCTTTATGAGCCTTGATGTACCAATGGTACCATTGAAGAGATTCCTGTTCCAAATGAAAGGATGCAAGCGGAAATTTTTTGACATCAAAAGTATTATGTAGACTGAAATATTGGTTTGCACGATAGATCCATCCAGTTGGATCAGTACCATTGAAGCAAGGAAAATAAAGCTTCGGACCACGGAAATTGCTGGAAGAAGAGAACCCGTTGTCTGATGAAGACTCGGACTACCGTTTTTTGTTCATAGCTAAATGTTCAAGATGGAGGCTGAGAAATTTTCATCCAGATCCTGTAATTTGGATTGGATGGATGCAAGTGCTTCTTCCATGGTTTTTGCTCCTGTGCGGGTGACAACCATAACCAGGATTTTATTTTTTTTTTCGTTTGACTGCGTAGAAAAACAAAAACAGAAACTGCTTTAGTAAAGGAAAATCTGGATTTGGGAAAAAATCTGAAGGGTAATTGGGGTTTGACTAGGTTTTGGACACTGTCAAATAGATAGGGAAGCAAAAAATGAGGATTTCAGAAGCGGGATGAAAGAATGGGAAAATTTGGTAGAGGGGGACAAAGAAGCAAAATTCGGAAAGGAACTCTGTGGTAAAATTTGAAGGTGATTGGGTGAAATCTGAGGAAGTTATGGCAAACCCTAAAAATAGACAAATGTGGGATTTCAGGCTTTGGGAAGTGGAATTGGGGATAGGGTCCTCAAGAATGAAATATGCAGAATGGGATTACAGGGGTTCCCTGAAAGTTTCAAGGGAAACAGAGTGAAAACAAGGGAGATAAGGAGAAAATGGAGCGGCTATGGCTCAGAAGGGATCTGAAACAGATAGATCTGCAACGGCCCAGAAGTGAGCGGAAACAGAGGGATCTGAAACGACGCTGAATGGATTGAAAACAGATGGATCTGGAATGGCTTTCAAAATGGATCTGAACGGATGGATCTAAAACGGCGCAGCAGTCATCGACAACAGTTCATCTGAAAATAGATATGGACCCCAGGTATGTGCGGCTTCCTAAGAGTTCAGGGGTTTCACTCGGCCACCAATGTTGTCTAACAGCTTGCGTATTGGGGCAGTACCCCTCACTCCACGGCTCAGGTAAAACTGATAACCCACAAACGACAGCTCTTGGTTTATCTCATGGTTGGGAACTAGTCAATCAGGTAGGGGTCATTGCCCTTTTCACTGGTAGGTCCTCTCAATGGGCCAGCTACTTCGGGGTTCCTGTGGTACTCCTCACAATGAGTTTTAGGGCTTATGCCCAAGTACTTCCCATAGTTAAGCGGATAGGGATTATTCCCAAATCCGAACTTGCAACAGATGCGAAAAAAAAAATTGGCATAAATTTCACCCAGCGAGCCCAAGAAAGTGCTCTGATACCAGATGTGAAGCACCTGCAACAATTAATTAATAAGAATATGTGAAATAGCAGAAATGACAGAACTCAGAATCACTTTTATATTGATCGCAGGCCACTTCGAGGGGACAACCTCCTTTGAGCAATCTCAATACAGATAACTTCATGGTGCCTTCATAGGCCTCAACACACACTTATATACTAAGTCTAGGCGCCAATACTATGGGTCAAAACCATGGGCCACTACAAACTATGGATCAACAATACTAAGGACGACTTACAAAGCATATGTGCCAACAACAATAACACAAACTATTGATCAACAAATACTATGGGACGACTTACAAAGCATATGCGTCCAACAACAATATACTAACAAAGTAAAGACATGGGTTCCTAACACCTGCAGTACAGAAGTGGCACCCATACTATTAGGGAATTATTTTTGCATCAAGACTGCTCTCGAGAGTCTGGAAAATTTGCTGGAACAATGGGTCTCCTCCCCAACACACCTGAAATGGGTTATCCCTATGCAATCACTTACAAGAAGGGTAAACACAATATGGTGGCAAATGCTCCTTCTCGCACAATTGATGACCCAGTTTCTCTTACAGCTCTTTCTCTGCTTGTTCCAAATTGGTTGCAATATGTTCAACAGGGCTATCTCTTCTATGAACTCCATGCTTCTTCATCAGCAAGGCACTCTGGGTTCTTCAAAATGTATGACCGGGAACAATGTTACTTCTTTTGGCAAGGACTCAAAATGACAATTCAACAGATGGTGGCTGACTGTGATACTTTCCAGGTCAACAAGGGTGAAACGACACTCCTTTCAGGATTGCTCAAACCCTTTCCCATCCCTACATAGCTTTGGCCAACTATTTCTTTGGATTTCCTCGAAGCGCTCTGGTGGTACAATACCACATCTTAAAGGACACCATATGAAGTAGTCTATGGACAGACACCGCCAGTTCTTCTTCCATACACACTTAGCAGCTCCCCAGTTCATGAAATTGACTCGGTTCTTCGAAACCGCGATCAGATTCTTCTCATTCTACAGGACAATCTTCACATGGCCATAATTCGACTGAAACAACAAGCCGATCAGCACCATTCTGAGTGCACTTTCCACGCAGCTAATAGGGTTCTTCTTCGTCTATAGCCTTCCAAGCAATCCTCCCTGACACTCCAAAGGCGTCAGTGGCCCGAAATGCAACCCGAGGATGCTACCGGGGAACCACTCCTTCAGATTCTGCAGCAATTTCTCCAACCAAAGCTTTGAGGACAAAGCTTTTTCTAAGGGAGAGGGGATGTTAAGAACCCGTGTCAACCCTTCTCTTTACTATGTTAGTATATTGTTGTTGGACGCATATGCTTTGTAAGTCATCCAGTAGTATTTGTTGATCCATAGTTTATATTGACCCATAGTATTGGACGCATATGCTTTGTAAGTCGTCCCGTAGTATTATATGTCCCATGGTTTTGACTCATAGTATTGGGCATAGACATAGTATATAAGTGTGTGTTAAGGTCATTGAAGGCACCGTGAAGTTAATTGTATTGAGCTTGCTTAAAGGAGGTTTCCCCCTCGAAGTGGCTTATGATCAATATAAAAGTGATTCTGAGTTCTGTTATTTCTGATATCTCATGTATTTGCATTATTTAATTATTGCAGGTTATTCACAATCAGCTCAAAATTTTGAGTGTTCCTCGTGTTGGATTATGGAGGATGCATTAAGACCTCCCTTACAGCAAACTTCTTCCCATTGACTTCAACTCATTATGCTCTGGCAATGAAGTTTAGAGTTTCGGTTAGTACCTTGGCAATTGCAGTCATCAGTGGCAGTTTCCCTCGCTGTTGAATAATGTGAATACATCAATGTCTCTTATTCAATGGGTTCCTCACGTATTTGACTTCAAGTCCACTTATTCATGTTGATGTATTTGTAACTTTGGAAGATATTCACTTGTATATTGTATGTATTACATTTGCACTTTATTGTAGATCCCCAACCGAGATGTCTTATTCCTCCGATTGGAAGTGTCGTCATTTGTATTTGCAAGTGCCGGAAGTTACATTGTAAGTGTCATCATTTGTATTTGATCGGTTATTAGATCACCGGTGTGGGGTCGGCCCTAGTTGAGTCATGTGGATGGGTTATTAGGCTTCCTTAGGAATTCATCCCTGTTAGTTTATTGGTAGGTCAAGTCAGTGTATAAATGGAGAGGTTGTGTCTCTCATTCTATTCATTCACTCACTCATCCAATGCACATAGTTGAGAGAGAGAGTTGCGCACTAGTGGAGGAGGAGTAGCTGCTGGAGACATATATCTTTTGGGGATTGATCTTTGTGATATTTGTATTGGGGCTTATTCTATCTCTGATGAAGTTGCGGGGTTTTTCACCTTCTTGGTTTTCCCCGGTGAAATGATTTGTGTCTATTGTCTCTTGTGATTGATATGATGTACATGTTATTCTCTTAGTGATCCTAGATTATATTGAATGAAATTATCGAAAAATTAACATCGGATCAAAGCTCACCTAAGAAGAAGGCACTATGCAGCCGCAGAAGCTAGGGCTTCTTAATTTTTGGGTTTCTCTCTACAGATCATCAAAGCCAAAAGGCTAGATTGACTCTCCTAGCAAGGGAACATCTTTTTGTTGAGACAGAATTCAATTATGATCATCTCTACTACAGGAAATTAGGGTTTCAGAGAAAGTTGGAATTTTTGGAATCTAAATCCATGGCTGGATGCTCCTCAAGAAAATTGAAATTTAGAGCACAAGATCAAACTTTTTGGTTGGAAAGAAGGTTGGGCTTGATCAAACCCTAGTTCGGGATTTTGATGGGAAAGGTGGAAAATTAGGGTTTCTGCAAAAGTTGAAATTTTTGGAATCTATGACCAGGGCTAGATGCTCCTCAAAAAAATCGAAGTTTAGAGCATAAGATAGAACCTTTTAGTTGGGAAGAAGGCCGAGCTTGATCAAACTCTAGTTCGAGATCCTGTCCAGAAGATCTGAAAGTTTCAAAGGCAATTTTAAGGGGTCAAATTTTGCAGATCTCAAAATCAAAGTATAGCAACTTGACCAACTCAGCAAGGCACATCTTTTCATCCTTTTAGAAGTTTGAATTTTTAGGGTTTCTCTGACAAACCCTGATCCAATTTTCAGTAATTCAAGTGGTAAGACCTAAATCTTTTATTTCCATTTGAATTTTTCATTAAAATGTCTCACCACACCAAGCTTGAGGATAAGCTTGAAGAGGCTGATAATTTCCAAGCCTGGAAGTATAGGATTGGGTTAATCCTAGAAGAGAATGAGTTGGACACTTACATAAGTGAAGAGATTCCAGTTCCAGAGGGAGAAGAGGCTAAGGCCTTACACAAGAAGAACTTGGCCAAATCCAAGAGAATCATTTCTGATTCTATTAATGACCATCTCATACCCCATGTGTCTTCCCTAAAGACACCTAAAGAGATGTTTGACTCCTTGACCAAGTTGTTTGAAGGAAAGAACATAAATTGGAAGATGACTCCACAGAACCAATTGAAAGGGGTAAAGATCAAGAATGGAGATACCATCCATTCCTACTTTTCTAAGGTCTCTCGAATCAAGGAACAACTTGAAGCTGTGGATGAAGTAATTGAGAATGGAGAAATTGTCATGACCACATTGAATGGCCTACCTAGGTCGTAGGACTCCTTCATCCAAGGAATCTGTGCAAGAAATAAATTGATCTCTTTCAGTAGACTATGGGAGGAATTTTCACAAGAAGAAGCTAAGCTTGTGGACCGAGAAGAAAAGATGGGAAGTGAAGATCAAGCTCTCACAGCACACACCAAGAAAAGCAAATTCAAGAGAGAGCCACCTCATCACAAGAAATATTCTCACCACCATCAAAGAGAGAAGAAAGATATAAGATGCTTCAATTGTAATGAGAAGGGACACTTTCCCTCAGATTGTCCCAAGAAAAAAAATAACAACAACAACAAGAGATATCATGTTCATGCTGCTGAAGATGATAAACCTCCTAGGAAGAAGATTAGGGCAGAAAGTGAAGACTCATCAAGTGACGATGAATATGTCTTAATCTCTGCTCTCACAGGTACTATTTCACATGGGTGTGATGATTGGCTTATTGATAGTGGGGCTTCCAAACATATGACAGGATTTAAAGAATCCTTTATGGACCTATCTGAACATGAGTCACCCCATAAGGTGAAACTTGGGGATGACTATCAATATCCTATAAAAGGAAGTGGTGAAGCCTCCTACAAGTTAGACTCTGGGAAGTCTTTGAAGATGAAATATGTTCTATATGTTCCTGGACTCAAGAAGAATCTTCTCGCCATATCATCTTTGGATGCAAAGGGAATGAGAGTTGCATTTTTGGATGGCCAAGTACTCATGTGGCCAAAAGGTAAGACCATAGATGATGAAGTAGTGATTGGAGAGCAAGAGGGAGGATTGTACAAATTAAAGGGACAACCAGAACATGCCATGGTACATGAATCCATGGAGCCAAGTGAAATTTGGCATAGAAGGATTGCACACATGCACTATAGAGCACTACCAATTGCAAGCAAAGCAGTAGAGGGTCTTCCTGAAATCCAGTCAAAGTATGAAGATGTTTGCAAAGGATGTGCAAAAGGAAAGTACACAAAGAAGGCATTTACAAGCAAGTAAGGAAAAAGGAATTATCCACACCGATGTATGCAATCCGATGTCATCCAGTTCTCTTAGTGCACGGGGGCTTCACTAGAAGGCAATATAATACCACGTTCATTCATATTGCGGTATTAAATATTCATGAAAACCTAAAAATTATATTGCTTATATATTAAGGGGAAAAGAGTTTTTTTATTTAATGTAAAAATACAAAAATACTTTGGGGTCTTTTTTATATGGGTGGGATGACAAATATCTGCCAAATGGAGATGGCGGGATCACAGCCAGATGAGAAATCGGGTTGAGGCAAGGCTCAGGCTTACTAGTACGTAGAGAAATCGCGTCTTGAGGCATGCTTGAGGCCAGGGGGTTTCGTGGTGAAGTGGGTTTCCATTTGATCATAGTCAAGAGACAATGGTCATTGGCAGTCAATTGTTACCAATAGCACTCATCCAGTTGTTACCAACAACATTGGGAGGCTCTAAGCCTCCAGGGCCTGTTATAGGCCCTCGATAGGCCTTGGGGGCTTGAATACCCAACCACTCATGCCTATTACAAGGCTTGGGAGGTTTAGTCAGCCTCCTAGATCTTGTTATAATCCCTGGGGGCTTGGATACCTAGCCCACAATAGGCTTAGTCAGCGATTGGGGAACTATAACATTCAATCTAAATGTTATACTATGTGCATTGGCTCTAGTGACATACAAGAAGTGATCTCCTATCTCTTCATTAGAACATTAGATGTTGCAAATGATAATGATATATGGTTGAGTAATTGCATTGTGGGTGAAGTAATGTGCATCCACAATATACATCGAAAGAAGCAAGGTGCATTGTAGAATGCATGTGGGGTCATAAGAGGGGTATCATATCAATATACTAGGTAGAAATATAAAGGGGTATAAAAAATGTTAATGAAAAAATTGATATATACAATATCTAGTGAAAATAGGGGTTTTTTTAAATTGGGAACGCATATTGGAAGGGGGTTTTAAAAAAATGATTTTGGAAGGTATTTTCCAATATTTAGTGAAATTAGGGGTATTGTTTCATATGCCACGAACGAACGTGCTATGATAGCGGTTTATTGAGTGAAGCCCCCATGTCTTAGTGGGTATGTATACTATGGTTCTTTCATTGATGATTTCTTTAGGAAGACTTGGATTTATTTCTTGAAGAACAAAGATGAAGTATTCAACAAATTCAAGGAAACCAAAGCCTTGATAGAAAACCACTCTGAAAAAAAGATCAAGACCTTTAGATCTGACAATGGTGGAGAATTCACTTCAGCAGACTTCAAGAAGCTATGCAGTTATTCAGGGATTATGAGGGAGTTGACCATTCCTTACAATCCACATCAGAATGGAAGCAAAGTTTGAGAGGGAGTCCACCCAACAAACAAACAAAGATAAATATTTGAATTGTCATTTCTTGTTTAAATAATATTGTTCAATGATGTATATGCTTATGTTCCTAGACTTAGGTTGTGTTTTATGTATATTAGAATAATTGCATTAATGAGCAGTATACTACTAATAAGTATGTAATGGGTAAGTGGCCTATGGCACTGTTCAACATTCCATTGCTACTTATCTAGAATGAAACCTCTTTGCTGACATGTTGGGAGTAGTGCAAACTCTTAACAATGTTCTGGTAGAGATGGAAGGCATCTAGAAAGTTACAGAATATGAATAAATGTTGTATTGAATCATTGGCTAAGATAATTGTATGATTGTATGACATATATTTTTATGTGTAAGAATTTATTTTGAAAACTATGAGAAGTTTCTAATCATACAATTGAATTTGACTTGAAGGAAAGATCATGTACAATCATCTACAAAAGAAGGACTACAACATTTGTTCCAGCAACGAAGCTATCTATTGAAGATATTAAAGAATATGAAGTTCCCAGGATCCAGGATGAAGTAATGGAAGAATGCCATGGTCGAGGAGTACCATTTGATCATGAAGAACAATGTTTGGGATGTGGTCCCAAGACCAGAAGGGAAGTCTATGGTGACTTCCAAGTGGATTTATAAGATCAAGCATGCTGCAGATGGAAGCATAGAGAAATACAAGGCGAGGTTTGTAGCTTGTGGCTTCTCCCAGAAAGAAGGGATAGATTATGAAGAGACTTTTGCTCCTGTAGCCAAATACACTTCCATCAGAACAGTACTTGCTCAGGCTGCAATGATGAAGTGGAAGATACACCAGATGGATGTCAAGCTAGCTTTCTTGAATGGTGTAGTCGAAGAGGAAGTGTATGTGAAGCAACCACTCGGTTTTGAGACACATGACAGGGAGTCATATGTGCGTAAGTTGAAGAAAGCCTTGTATGGCTTGAAGCAAGCACCAAGGGCTTGGTATGGTAGGATAGATAGCTTCCTATCCAGTTTGGGCTTTACTAAGAGTAAAGCGGATTCCAACCTTTACTACAAGGTTGAGGAAGGAAATCCAGTGATACTCTTATTGTATGTGGATGATATGTTTGTAACAAGTGAGGATAGATTGATTGCCGACACAAAGAGAAAGCTCGCTACCGAGTTTGAGATGAAGGAATTGGGTATGATGCATTAATTTATAGACATGGAGGTGTGGCAGAGTGAAGATGGGATCTTCCTTGGACAAGGGAAGTATGCAGTAGAGATCCTGAAGCGGTTTGGGATGATGGACTGTAAGGCCATGGCCACACCTATGGCATCGAATTTAAAGCTATTGAGTGATACTTCTTCAGATTCGGTTGATGCCACGATGTATCGTCAGATGATTGGGTCCTTGATGTACCTGACAAACACAAGACCACATATTTGCTTTGTGGTGAACACATTGAGCTAGTTCCTGACGGATCCTAGACATGTTCACCTAATTGTTGTAAAGCATATTCTGAGGTACCTGAAGGGTACAGTTGATTATGGGCTCAAGTATGATGCGAATCAAAAGTTTAACCTGGAGGGTTATGTTGATTCAGATTGGGCAGGTAGTGCTACAGATAGGAAGAGCACTTAGGGGTGCTACTTCAGTATGGGATCAGGTGTGATCTCTTGGTTTAGCAGGAAGCAATCCTGCGTAGCACTAATTACAACCGAAGCAGAGTATGTCGCAGCTTGTTCGGCCAGTTGTGAGGAAGTATGGCTTAGGAATCAATCTTGCATAGCACTGAGTACAATCGAAGCAGAGTATGTCACAGCTTGTTCGGCCAGTTGTGAGGCAGTATGGCTTAGGAAGCTACTGTCTAAGTTATTTGATCTCCCATTAGATGCTACCTGTATTTTCTGTGACAACCAAAGTTGTGTGAAGTTGTCTGAGAACCCAGTGTTCCATGACAGGTCGAAGCACATTGAGATCAAATATCACTATATCAGGGATATGGTGCATAGAGGAGCAGTAAACCTCCTGTATGTTGCGACGGATGAGCAGGTTGCAGATGTGTTGACTAAACCACTAGCCAGAGTGAAGTTCGCTTGGTGTTCTTCAGATAGAAGATACTTCGAGGAAGAAGTGATGGGACATATTTGCAGGAGCCATTCCAAGCATGGTGATAGGAGGATCCTTCCCATGGCTGTGGATGTAAGTGTTGTGTGATGAGCATCAAGACGATGCTCTAGATGATATGCATCAAGATGATGTTGTGATGATGATCAGGATGATCATATATGGGGATATGCATCAGGTGGATGCATTGCATGATTAGTTGGATCATGTGTGATAAGTCCGAAAGACACAGATGCACATGGGATTTTCTGACATGGTTGTAGATGTGTTCTCCCGTGGTCGTGATGTAATTTCCAAGCTTTTCCGACACAGTGTAGATGTGTTCTCCCATGGTCATGATGTAATTGTTAAAGCTTTTCCAACATGGTGCAGATGTGTTATCCCATGGTCATGATGTATTTGCTAAGCCATTCTAACATGGTGTAGATGTGTTCTCCCATGGTATAGATGTAAGGGATGGAGCCATTCTCACATGGTGTTGTATTGTCTCATTGTTCTTGAATTTATGGCCTGGGGTCCAGTCATCACCACATCGACGACATATGTTTTTATTTTTTTTTCTATTATCAGAGTAACTGTTAGATTACTTTTATCTATTTTCCATTTCATAGGCATATGATTGAGGTTTGTGGCATTAGTGGTCGGGTGACCAAGTATCTGCACAGTACCTACATTGTGTCTCTTTTTCTTGTCGATAATGGTTATTGCCTCTTGTTTTTATTCCTTCCCATTTGCGTTTTACGGCTTTCGCTTTATGTCTTGCTATTTCTACGTTAGGTATGTCATGTAACTTTAACTCTTTTTGGAGGTATGGTTTAAGACCTCCTAAATAGGTTTCGAGTCTTTGCTTGTCAGACAACCCAAATACTCATGTCGTAAGGATTCCCACTGATGTGTGAATTCCTCCACGCTTCCAACCTGTTGTAATCTGGTAAGTTTACTGAAAAATTCATCTTCTTTGATTCCTTGAAACCTATTAAAAAAATAATTTTTGAGCAAGTTCCAGATATACGCAAAATTGTCTCTCTTCCACCATAAGTACCAATTATAGGCGTACCCTTCCATATGCATTGACACATATTTCACCTTCTCCTCGTCAGATTGAATATTGTAAATGTCGAAGTATTCTTCCGCTTTGTTTAGACAAGCAACGCATTGGTCTTCATTTCCACTGTATTTCGACAACTCTATTTTTTCCTTAGGTGGGTACACTATATAAGGATGAAATTGAATACCTTTTTCTTTATGGTTTGATGGTGGATCGGAACTACTAGACGATGTAAATTACATATTTGAACTGCTTCGTTGTTGGCGGTAATTTTTAGCTTTTTTATTCTCTATTATCTTACTGATAGCTTCCATTTTGTTGTTTAATCGTTCCTCCATATTTGGTAGTACTTTTGTTTCTATCTCTTGCTTAAGCGTCGCATTGTTACTTTTTATTTCTTTTTGCAATTCTTCTTGATTCTTGGCAAGTGTTTCCTGTGTGAAAATATGAAATGAGACATCTAGCATGTCTGGACTGCTTCCTTGGTCTGTCTTAGGCGTTAGCATTTGTAACACCTCCATTAATGTATTATGGTTCTGCGTCATGGTGCTCAAGTTCTGGGTTACAGTGTTTATGTTTTGAGTCATAGTACTCATTTTGTCATCCAAGAATTTTTGTTTTTCGTTCAGGATGTCAAATGTTTCACCTAGCCTTCTTTCTAGTACCAGAACAACTTCATCTTTGATTTCTTTTTTAAGCACTGTATTGTTATTTTTCATCTCTTCCTTCAAGTTTTTTTGGTTAGCGATGAGGGATTTGATGTCCTTCTCCATTTTTTCGATTTGCTCTTTTAGTTCTACCATGGTTCTTGATCTGGTGTGGGGAGGTGAATATTTGGGCCCAATTTTGGTAGGACTTAATTGATAATAATTATTGTAAGGAAAATAATTATTATAATTAATGGATAAAATAAATAAATATAATAATTATTATATTTAAATATTTTTGTTTTTATTTTCTTTATAATATGGATTTGTGACTTTTAATAAAATTAAATATTAATATAACAACATTTATATAATATTTAATTTTTATTAAAAATTAGGTTTTATGTGAAGGAGTTTGAATGAGGGAGTGTGGCAGGTTTGACAAGGAGCTGGAGAAGTGGTGGATGAGCAGCGAAGGTTTGACAGGGATTTTGAGGTTGCAGACCGGGGGGCAGGGGCGGAGCCGATGGGAGGGCGAGGGAAAGCAAGTGGGACGGAATGGAGATATGGGGGTTGTGGTTGGTTGAGAGGAACGTGGGTGAGGAGTTGCTGTGAGTTTCCAAGTGTGATAGTGGCGAGATGGCGAGAAGAGAAGAGGGGAGGCATAGAGGGAGAGCTGACAGGGGAAAGTGAATTATGACAGAGAGGTGAGGTGCATTGGAGTGAGCAACGGGTTTAGGGAGCGCATGTGCAATAGATATTGGGAGCAGGTGGTGGTGGAAGGGATGGCCCATGGGAGTGGAGAGGATGTTCGCTGGCAGCATGGACCAAGAGGGGGCTGGAGCAAAAATGAAGAGATGCACGGGGATGGTAAGGAAGGACGTGGGTCGACGCGTGGAGTTGTAAGGGAAGGAGGGAACAGAATAGGGAGAAGGGTATCAACATAATAATTAAAAATATTAATTGCATCAATAATAATAAATGCTCCCTTAATTATTTATTCCAAATGGGTATCAACTATAGATAAAATTAAATGCACTCTCTAAATAATTAAATGCCTGGAATACAAAATTTAACCCCATGGTTATGCTGCTGCCTCCTCAACCCAAGGGTTAGGTTGGGTTAGGAACTTGCTCCAATGATCAATTTTGTGGGGACATGACATAATTTCACCTCCAAGATGTACTTTTGTGCCATCTAGGCCATCTTTGTGTTCCTTCAAGTGAGTGTGAGAAGCTAATTTTAGAGGGAACTTATAGTCAGGTGGTGGGGAGCTTCGGTGTGGAGAAGACAATAATAGTACTATAGAGATATTGTTTTTGGCCAAAGCTCCGACAAGACATCTATATGTATATTAGATCATACAATGCATTTGCTATAGCTAAAAATGCCATTAAGAAGCATCGATTATACACTCCTCTACCCACCCAAAACATGCCTTGGGTATTAATCTCCATGGATTATATGTTAGGTGTGTCCTCCACCAAGCATAGTAATGCCTGTGTCTTTGGTTGTCGATTAATTTTCTAAAATGGTTGGCTGCCTGTAAGAAAAGTATGACATCAAAATCCACTTCTAATATTTTATTTGAGCGTCTTTGGGTTTATTTTGGACTACCTCAAACCATTAAACAAGCATAGTAGGTTCCTCTGTCTATTCTGGTCTAGCTTGTGGTCTCTAATGGACACCAAGTTGACCAAATCATTGCCTTCCACTCCCAAATAAATGGACAAATAGAGCTTTCGTCCAATAAGATGATTGTGCATATCCTACAAATGTAAATCCCCAAGATTCTATGTACATGCGATGAGATCCTTCGATATGTTCAACATAGCTACAATATAGCACTCCATAGTCTAATATTGGCCACGTCCCTTTTCAAGTGTGCTTTGGGTTTCAATCATCACCCCCGATTTATGTAGCTTTTCCCATTGTAGTTGCAAAGGAGGAGTCCCCACATGCTTATTTATTGAATGTATCCAACACATCCAATCATATTTTCATCATATCTTACAAAATGCCATTGCTAAGTACAAGTAGGGAAATGGCCAGGATTGAGTTCCACAGAATTTTTAGGTTGGTGATAAGGTATGATTTCATTTCCATAAAGAGAACCTTAGAGGCCCACACAAGAAGCTTAGACCACTTCACTACAACAAAACATTCAATTAGTGCTTAATTTAGTATCCTTTTTTAGTCATGTTTTTTTCCAATTGAGTTCGAAAATCTGGTGCCAAACTTGCCGTGAAATTTCATTTTTTTAAGTGCCTAAATTAGTGCTCGGTTTAGTGCCACGTCTAGCATCAAGATTTGAGCCTGATTCAACTGTCTATAAATTAAATTTATGGAAATAGAAACTAAAAATGGTAAAAATTTAAAAAAAATGTAAGAAAATGTTAGGATTTGAACCCAAATCACTTGCCAAAGAGGAAATAGCTCTACTTGAGCTACATTCCCACAAAAACATTAATGATTACAAGTGCAAATTTGGTATGAAACTAAACTAACCTAGTGCAAATTAGAACTTACAAGAACATAAATAGAAAATGGTAAAAAATAAAATAGAAATGGAAAATGTTAAGGGAATGATGGGATTTGAACCTAGATAACTTACAAGAAGGAAAGAACTTTACTTGAGCTACATTCCCACAAAAATATACCTTTAAAAGCGTAGATATGAATTAAAATAACATAACCTATGCATGCAAACAAGTGAATACAAATCGAAAAGTAATAAGAGATAGATGGGTGCAAATATTTGAATTCAGATCTCGTTACATTAATGCAAGGGTATTCCTTATTCCATACCCATGAACTAGATCTGTGCATTAAAGAAAATCCCCAAAATGTCATTTTTTCTTCTTTCTCCATTAAACATGCGACAAAAAAAAAAGCATGAGAAAATCAATAAAGTAAAAGAAAAGGAAAAGAGGGAGGAAAAATTAGAAGGGAAGGTTCCACATTACCTTCCTTATGGAGGTTCCACCGTGAAACCCTACCATCCATTCTTGAAACCCTAAAGTTGCAACAACAAAATAATAATAAACATTAGAAAATAAATAAATAAAAATAAAAATAAAATAGGAAGGAAGGAGGAGAAGGGAAGGGAGAAGTCATTACCTTCGAGGCTCTTTGATGAAAAATTCTCCTCCATACATGAAACCCTAAACCTACAAAAAAAAACAATAAACATTAGTAAATCAATAAAGGGAAAAAAGATGAAGTAATGACTTAGAAAGGGAAGGAGCATCCATTATCTTCGTCATGGAGGTTCCTCTATGAAAAAAAAACCATTTCCTCCTTGAGGATAAAACCCTAAGAGATGAAACCTTAAGGGACAAAGGAGAAGGGTGGAGAAGAGAAGAGAGAAAGAGATGAAATGAGAAATAATTAAATAGTAGGTTTTTAGGGGCTTTATGAGAGAAAATTAGATATTTTAATTAAAATAATTGAAATTCCCTCCAACTCATGAGGATTGAAATAAGTGGATTATTTTTAACATTTGATATTACATAGATTTACTTTTGAAAATTTTGCCCTCACTTCTATTTAGTCATTCAGAAAACTTGGCACTAAACCTAGCACTAAATCCAACACATGAACTAATTCTGACTTTAGAGCCATCCCATGAAATAGCATCGATTGTTCGTAAATGGAAGCAAAAAATGAAGCTAAAAGGGATGTTAATGACAAGGTTTTGTTGGATTGCTTTCATATGGTCCTTACACCATTGCATATGATGTGGGTGAGAATATTTTCAAATTGAGTATTTCCCCTTTCCTTGGCTTACACCCAGAATTTAATGTGGAGTTGCTTCAACCTTATTTTCCACCTCTATTGGACACCTTAGATGTGGTGAGGCACTTGACCCTTATAGAACTCAATGTTGACTGCATTGAGAAAGCTACAAAGGCATGGATCATGGACACCCAAATGAGGGGTGCATGTTAGCTGGACATACAATTCTAGTAGGTGGTCATAGAAGGACAATTATTCACCAAGGACAGTGACCCACTAGAAGCTGGGTTCAATAGAATTTTCCCCATCTGATGGAGGAACTTGACATAATGGGGACCATTTCCTCCTAAGGGGGGATGGTTGATATAGGTGGATATCAATGGCCATCCACTTTTCCATTGACTTAGAATAGTTCTCCATCTTGGCATTGTAATTTTCTATATTTTTCAAGTCTTGAACTTTTGACATATTTTTTAGATCCTAAACAATGTTCTTTTCCCTATGGTGGCTAAGTTTTGCAAAAGGAATTCCTAAAATTTGACTGAAATTTTTCTCCTCATCGAGATCTTTCCAACGGGCTATCGTGCACCCCAAATGGAGTCTATATGTAGAAATTGTGGCCTTAAGAAGTTGACGTATAAACTAGACTCTTCAGGACGACCCGTATTCCTTTTGCCACTTCATTTCCTAGGGTTAGGGTTTTGGATATTTAGGGTTTTTTTCCTCTTATGGTTTAGAACTTTATGTTAAAAGACCATTTTTGGTCTATTGTAGCGGTATTCTTGCAAATGAGTATAGACGACACATTTCTCTTCAAAGATAAGCTACCACCATTCTAGCTAGTTTGTATTGCTTTGTAGTTTACAATGTTTTTCCATTTCATTCGTTAATATAATTTGGGTTTTATTATGCTATTGTGCTCTCTGCAACATTTTTTTCTTGTGTGTTCCATTTTATATTATTGCTTCATTTCGTTCTCTAAATAATCCATATCACTAACTCAATGACATTATTGAATAGAAAAAGAGTAAACATTGAGAAAACATGTCTCTCTTTCTTCATATTCACATACTTCATCTCTCTAAATATTTATAACATGTTGGTTCACAATTATTTTGTTACAATTGTGATTCTATGTGCCCATATGTTACTGGTCACGGTACGGTTATAGTGTTAGTATCGAATAACTGATTGTTAATTGAACACATTTGACATTGGCCTCTCATACTTCCTATGTAATTCATGGTAATGTCCCCTTTATTGCAAAATATATACTTAATGGTAACAAAGCATATAGTTAATACTTGAATGCATGGAAAATTTTAAGGATATATATTTTTTTGAAAGTGTAGAAACCTTGGCGAATCTTACTAATTCTTAAGACATATTTGGTGATATTTAGAGTAAAAAAAAGTTATCATATGGAATTTGGGTGAACCATTTGAGAAAAAAATGGAAATTGGTGAATATTGTTTTGGAGAAAAACATGGAAAATTAGTCCATTGTCTAAATTTTGCCCTTAAAATTTTCCTTCCTTGAACATAAAAATCTCTCAATAATCCATCCTCTAGTTATAGGTTTGGTGAATATCATTGTAAATATAATGCATAGGTTTGCTTTGTTTCACACATAAGTGTTTTAATTTTTTTGTTTTAGATAAAAAAACTCTATCAAGCTTAGTGAAATTTACTAACTTGATTAAGTTTAGAATTGAACCTGGGCAAAATGAACCTTTTCAACTTCACAAAACCTCAAATTGGAATTACAATTGTGACAATTTGATTCCATTCATTCGACTTCTTTCATCATCAAACCCTCATTTCTTTGTTCTCAAAATTGATCACCCTGTTTTCTTGATTCTACGCATCTTTATCTATCACAATATTTCAATTTATCCTTGTTTTTTTAGCAACATTGTTATCACTGTAACAATACTTCACATGGTAAATATTTTGAGAATGCCCCACATCTCTCTTTCCTTGTGCCTCAAGCTCAAGATCTATGACACATATCATTTGCAAAATTAATGCTTGTAGAAATGTTTTTGATCCTTGTATGGGATTCTTAAGCAAGCTATGGAGAATGTAATATAATTGTTGTTATCATGAGTTCTATGTATTGAGGATTATACTCTCACATCCACTTTAACGTGCATATTTTCACAATTTGAGAGTAAAGTGAACAATCAATATTCTTGATAAGAATAATATACTTATGGTCTTGATGAATAATTCCCTTTAGATTTTCAATTGCATGCATCATAGGAAGCTCTGGGTCATAAACATCTTAGAGTTGCTGTTGTTATCATGAGTTCTATGTATTGAGGATTATACTCTCACATCCACTTTAACGTGCATATTTTCACGATTTGAGAGTAAAGTGAACAATCAATATTCTCAATAAGAATAATATACTTATGGTCTTGATGAATAATTCCCTTTAGCTTTTCAATTGCATGCATCGTAGAAAGCTCTGGGTCATAAACATCTTAGAGTTGCATGTTCCTAGAGGCCTATAAAATAAGTAGGCTTTATTCATGGCTCATGTTTTGATAGAATTATAGCCCTTCAATAAAGGTCTCAAGGTTATCTATACTTTATTCTTTTCTCATGAGATCCTCAATGAACATACCACATGTACTTGGAGTGCAAAAGAAGTTGATTCCCGTGGTTAAAAATAATTGTGACATGCTCAACATATAAATCCAAAATATAATCCTCAAACATTATATAGATACACAACAAATCCTTTTTTTATATTGATGTACACACACATATTTGATTTATGAAACTTTTATATTTCATTTTTAACACTTTAATGTTTTTTTCAAAAACAATAATATCTCAATTTTCTTGTTATTTATTTATACTTTAAATGATATACTATACTCATTATTACTTTCTTCAAAATTAGTTTATTATTTCATGATTGATTAACCTTTAACATTATATTAATGAAATGCACATATTGTACAAGTTTTCTTACATATTTTAATATATACCTTTTAGTTTGAAATTAAAAATAATATGTCAATTTTAAATAAAATAACAAAAAATATAAACAACAAACATATACAAAAGAAAATATAAAAATCAATGGAGTTAGCCGGAGGGGTGCTAAGTACCAACCTCTTGAGATACATCATTTGTGAAAGATGCTAATGTCAATTAGCATTTTGGTGATGTTGTTGTGAGTCCGATTTTATTGCAAATAGAATTTTCAATGAGCTTCGTGTATCCAAAAGAGACTTATAGCATTTTTAAGTAGTCATGGATGTGGTTGACTAAACAATAAACATCATTGGTGAACAATAAAAAAATCCATATATTTGAGTTTTTCTCATCTAAATTAAAATATTAACTTTAAACAACAACTTGTCCGTGATTTTACTTATAAGATTACTGCTAAAATGACTGCTCTTCAAAAGAAGTAATTGTTGCATGTCCTTGAAAATCAGACCGACCATACATTTGTATATATTACATTGACACAAAATACAGAATTTTAGTGATTATAAAGAATTATTGGCATATTAAGATAATCTAAACTAGAGCAAGCAATAGATGTCCTTTTCTAACATTTACTATAACAGGGAGTAAACTTCAAGAAATAAGAACATAAATAAATTGTGATGGGATGACATAAACTATTGTGCAAATATTCTTACATGGAGGATTTCTATTAACATAGTAAGTATTAACTGCATAGATCTTGTAATGCTTTAAGGTCTTGGTTTGTTCATTGTTAGGAAACATGTTAGGAGAGTATTATGATTTCAAAGAGATTATGCCTATAGGACTTTATTTTTGTTTTGTTTAGAGAACTCCTAGAAATTCTCATATTTTTGAAAGGGAGGTTACGGTTCAAATGTAGAAAGGCCCTACAACATGGTCTATGATTGTAATAGTATCTTGTAAAGCCAAACACTGTGTTGAATTGAACTACACACCTTTCACCATCCTTGAGCCAATAAAATCTAGCTCTAATTCCTTTTTATGTGGTTTTGTAGTCTTCATGAACTCGAAAGTGCTTCTAAAATCTACAACTGTGTGCTAGTTGTTTGAGTTGAAGACGTCAATTTCCAGTTCGATGCTGGCTTGGCTTAGTTGTTCTCTAAGTTTATGCTTGTTTTTCGTTCTTTCTTGGGCTGATATTGCCTAGGAACCCTGGTATCTAAGGTACTTAATCGTTCTTACAGTGGAGACTCTCGAAGTTATGCTTTAAAATCATAACTTATGTACATGTTTCTAGGAGGTTTAATAAATTTATTGATCCAATAGATATCAATGTTTTAGATTCGATGGTTGAACAATTATGCTCTTCTTTAGGAAATTATAGATCTTGGTCAGTTGCTACAAGGGTGTCTCATCATAAAGCAATTATTTTGCAGTTGGAAAGTGAAAATAGATTCATTCAATATCCCTTTAAGTTCAATCATTGTTGGCTTGAAGAATCATATTTTTGTGAAAATAGATTCATTCAATATCCCTTTATAAATGGAGGAGTTTCTCTCAATCTGTGCATTTTCCTTCTATGACAAGTTTTGTGAAAAAACTCTCCTTGCTAAAAGATGAAGTTAGGCTATGGGAAAAAGAAAAGAAATCAGCAAACACAAAGGAACTTATTCAGATTGAAAAGGAGATGGATTCTCTTCAAGATGAGGTTGATGGCGATTATTTCTCTGCAGCTAGAAAGGATAGACTGATTCATCTTCAGTCTCAAAGAGAAAAAAATATTAAGGTAGATTGAAGAATCCCGGCATTTAAAAATTCGAGCTATATGGATCGAATATGGAGACATTAACACACATTTTTCATAGATATGCTAATCAACACATAATTGGAAACTCTATTTGGGAATTAAAGTCGGACTTTGGTGAAGTCACAAGGGATCAAATTGCATTAAAAGGAGCTACAGTTAACTATTTTAAAGAAATATACAAGCGGAATGAGGCTACTTCCCTGGAAGACCAACTGAAACCCCTTAAACATTTTCCTCATTTTTTTAAAGATGAAGAAGGTCAACAGATTGGGGAAGAAGTATCGGTTGAAGAGGTTGAGGTTTTAACTTAGTTTGCTAAGGCTAAAATCCTGGGCCCTGATGGGTGGCCGGTTGAGTTCTCTATTCATTTTTTTGAGCTTTCAATTATGGGAGTTTTGAGGTCTAAAATGGGCCTCCTAAGGGAAATAATAAAATAAGAGTTCTAAATTTTAGAGAGGAAAAAGAAAAACTACTTTTTCTTATCATATTTTTGACATATATCCTTAATGGTTTACCCAAATTTCAAGTTTGGGCACTCGTTGGATGCGGATTTTAATTCTACATCCCCAACCCATACCCACACTGCATACTTATGAGTCACCCACAACATGGAAAAATGAAAATTTCAGTAAAAAATGTTTAAAGTATGCAGTGTGGGTATGGGTTGGGGATGCGGAATTAAAATCTGCATCCAACGAGTGCCCATATTAAAATACGTTTTTTATTGAAATTTTCATTTTTTCATGTCGTGGGTACCTCAAAAGTATGCATTGTGGGTATGGGTTGGATGCGGAATTAAAATCTGCATCCAACGAGTGCCCAAACTTGAAATTTGGGTAAACCATTAATGAGATATGTCAAAAATACGATAAGAAAAAGTAGTTTTTTATTTTTCCCACCAATTTGTTTTACAAATTTTACCCTTATGGTTGACATCATCATCTTGAATCCTATTGGTTCTTATAAAGTGAATTTTTATGGTACATTATTTGTTTTAAGGCCCATTTTTTACCAAGAATTGGCGGAGGTGGTTAATGCTTCTAGGATACTGGGTCAGTTAACTTCTTGTCTTAATACTACCTATAGAGCTCTTATTCCAAAAAGAGATAATCCTGAATCCTTCAATGATTACATGTTTATTTCGCTTTGCAATCTATCCTATATAATTATCACAAAGATAATTGCAAACATAATAAGAAATGTTTTAGGGAGATCCATCTCGGAGAAGTAGTTTGGTTTTTCTCCTAATAGGCATATTTTGAACGTTGTAGGCATTGCTCAAGAATGTTTGCATTCGATTAAGTCAAAAAAGTTACAAGCTTTTATCCTAAAAATTGATCTGGTTAAAGCCTACGATAGGGTATATTGGTCCTTTCTTCAACTTATTCTCACTCAAATTAGACTTCTATATGAAGTGACTCGTTGGATCATGGCATGTATTTCTTCAAAAAATTATGCAATGTTGATTAATGGTTCGTCGACTTCCTTTTTCAAAAGTGGAAGGGGGCTTCGGCAAGGTTTCCCTATCTCTTCACTTTTGTTTCTATTGGTAATGGATGGTTTTAGCAGATTGATTTTAGAATTCAAAAAGAAGAATAAGATCATAGGTATTAAAATCTTGTATTCCTTGTATATTTCTCACTTATTGTTCATTGATGATATTCTTATATTTGGTTAATATTCGCATGGTGAATGACAACATTATTGGGATATTTTCTCATCCTTTTGCAAAGCTTCTAGATTGGAGATAAGTCCTCTAAAATTCCACTTCTCCTATAACTGTGATGATCTACAAATTACTAAACACATTGCTTCTATCTTCCCTTTTAAGATGTCTCAAATTGATGTTGGTTTAAAGTGTTTGGGATTTTTTATCAAGCCAAACTCCTACACTAGAGCTGATTGGGATTGGATTTTAAAGAAGGTGGAAAGGATAATTAATTTATGGGCATTTAAACAGATTTATTTGGGAGGTCGCTTGGTTTTAGCTAATGTTGTACTGCAGAGTATACCAGTTTATTGGTTCTCTATGATGTTAGTTCCAATCCATGTGGTAAATATTATTAGACAAAGATTTTTTCAGTTTTTACGGGCCAGAAGATTAGACAATTTCAAATTTCACTTGGCAACATGGGAAAGCATTGCTCAACCAAAACACTTAGGCGGTTGGGGTTTGAAATTTTTTTTTTGGTTCAATAAGGCTCTGTGTGCTAAAATTTTGTGGAGACCACTATTTGTTAATAGTCTATGGAATAAGGTCATCAGTTCAAAGTACATAAAGTATTCAGTTTTCCAGTGGTTTAGACATTTGAATAATACTTCACAGAATATGTCTTTAAACTGGAGAAGCTTTATGAAATCTATTTATGTGATCAGTTCTCATATCAATTGGAAGGTGGGAAGAGGCATTCATATTTTCCTGGGTATTGACCCTATTGCTTGTTTATTCGATTCTTACCAGTTGTCTCAATATTTGATAAAGGAACTACATAAAAGGAACATTATGGCCCTTTCTTAGATTATAATAAGGGGGTATTTTTCTAATAATGTGGATGGAGCAAGAGGATATTGGTTTTCTACAAAAAACCTTAAGCTTCCTTAGTCTGTTTCTTCAGAATGGGATAATTTCATTTGGTCTCTTTCCTTTGCAGACATCATAATTAATGATCAGCCATTTCCATAATTTAGGACAAAAACAAAGTTGATGGTGAACATGTTATACAACTTGACGAGAACTTTATACTCAAAACGAGAACTCTAGCCATAAAACCCCATATTTTTGCATAAAAAACAACAAAAAACAACCCCGAATCAAAAAGTGGCGCTACCGGTAGCACCACTTTTTGATTTGGGGTCAAAAATATAGAAATGAACCAAAACATTTGTTATTGATGTTTACAAAAACCTTAAAATCAAGCTCTAAATTGAAAACTAATGCTACTGGTAACACACTTTTTCAAAAAATGGCATTTTTATATGATTTTATCATAATTGAAAATTGTGCTTATTTAGTCTCTTAGTAACACTATATAAAACTTGCATTGAGTTAAACACAAATTATTCAAGAAATAATTTGACCACCCTTTTCATATAAAATACAAAAAATTATGATATTCATCATAAAATCATATATTAAACCATAATACGTATAAGTAATTCATATCAAAATTCAAGCACTCCTTTAGAGTTTCCATACAAACAATGGCATATTAATAAAAGGACAAAAATTTTCATGTGCAAATATTCAAATCAACACATGAAATCTGACACACCATCAGAAGCTACATTTTCTTCAGATGAATGACTGGATGAAGATGTAGATGCTCCATATTCTTCTCTACTATCAATGAGTGCACCATATGAATTTTCATGTACACCCAACATTTCACAACAATATTCCTTCTAGATCTACGCCTTGGTTTAGCAAACTCCCATGTTGCAACTATTTCTGGTTCCAACAATCTTTTGATAATATCTATAGTCTTGGAGCAAAGAATGCCTTTCCTTGTCAGCTGGAAGTCATAAACTAGTATGTCAACATCCTCTAATTTCAAAATGTCTATGCGACGATGATTTACATTTTGACCCTTTCTTTTTCTCTTTTTGCAAACCTTTTTCTCGATCATCATCTACGGCTTGTACACACCATCAAATGGGTGTGTGTCTGTTGCATACCAATGTACTTCAATAGATATAAATTCTTCATTTTCTTTATTGAACTTCATAACTTTAGCAATTCAAAATGGATAACCATGTGGATCTTCTATGGCCAAAACTGCAATCATGAAACCCTCCTTAATATCTTGTACTGAGCCTCTATAAAGGTCTTCCATCGCCTCACACTGCGCAGATGATCTTTTAGACCCAATGTACATTTCCCTTTCTTTTGGTTGAGAAGGCTCAACACCTTCAGGCTCAACACCTTCAGGCTCAACATTTCTCTCCTCATTTTCATTTGACATACTTTGTGGCCAACTAAATGGAGTCTTCAAAAAAATATCTCCATTTGTAGAGTTTGTAATTATGTCATTTTGCTCCATGAAAAATGACTCCCACCAAACAAAATCAACAACATCAAAATAGTCATATGTATCTTTGATAGAATTTTTTATTTCTTCCAAGCATTGAGAAGAATCAACATCTCTGTTGTGACAGTGTGAATTTTGAATCTCAACAAATGATTGCAACAACGATAAATTTGAAGCATACATTTGACGAATTGGGATGAATTTCATAAATGCTACATCTGATGTAGGCCCCTATTCTACACTTGTTGAGTACTTCTTACCCCATAGTAGTGTCTTACCATCAATCTTTTTTATATGAAATTGATGCTAAAAGCTAATGTCATTAAGTTTCTCAATGCATCTTTCTTCACCATGTGATCCCAAAATAAATCTTCGCATGTCAATAGTTTCCTCCAATGTTAGTACAAAAGGCTCTAGACTATATGCTTTTCTAATAATTTCAGTTAATTATGGCAGGATCCCAACATTCTTCCTCCCCAATGTCACTGCAAAACGACTAAACATTTGATTAATATGGTCATGTGTATGCCCAACAAGGAAACCAACTTTAACTTTATGAAAAATTCCCAAGTCAACAAGCATGTTAAGATCACCAAACACGATCTGATTTATGTTTTCCCTGCTGGTGTTATCCAATTGCAGATATAGAACTCGAGGAAGATTACCAGACCAATGAGTCAGCACATGGTGAATTATGGTAATGGTCATATTTGCATCATTATAAATATTGGGAGCTGTAAAGTAAACCCTTGGATACATTCGACCATTAAAAACCATACAACCAACCAAGTGAAACTGAATAAAAAATTTCTCCTTTAAATTATTTGGTACACGAACAAAATGTGGTAAAAGTGTTTTTTTCTAATCCATGTCATCAATTATCAAACCCATATACTTATGTGGTTCATCATAACACTTCTTGCGATGCTTGTATAACTTTTTTCCGTTCAATTGATTGTTGATTGCGATGTGTTTGAAGTTCTTTAACAACAAAATCTACAAATAAAATAAAAACAAAACATTGATGAGCTTTTGTAATATATATTTATTCCAAAAAATTAAAGTTGTTAGAGAGATACCTCTCTCTATCCCTTATGATTTATCCCTTCTTTGTTTAAGAGAATCACATATACTGCAAACCCCCATCCTTGACCTCTTAGGAATGCGTACATTGTTGAACTATGTTTTCCATAGTCTTGTAAAATATGCATATCTAATGAAATTGTTATTTCCTTCAGCATCTTGAACAAATTCCTTGTACAATTTGTAGATTTCCTGCCTTGAGAAATTATCTGGAATGTGTATGGTTTCTCTATCTAGCATATTCTCTCCATGCTTAGAAAATAATTCAGCATCCATGACATTTCAATGTTTGTTATCGTCCCACTAGATTGTGCATGATATTCTTTAGAATAAAATGTAGGATCATTTTCTAGCCTTGTATGGATTCTTGATAGTCTAAGATTACCAATTGAGTGGATTCTTTTGAATGCCCTTCTACAAAGAAAAATACTTCCAATGCGATAATCATAACCTGCCTTTGTAGAAATCATGCACCCTACCAAATATGAATTTTGCATATTTTTGTTCATTGATATATTTGCTCGCCTTTTCTCTAAGGTATAATTGTAGTGTATTTGTTTCTGACAATTTTTTTGGCAACACTCACTTGAAATGAAATCAGTAATAGAACTGGGACTTGTGAGCAAATATTTCCTATACCTTGTATAAATAGAATGCTTTGGAATAATATAAAATGGCCAAATCCTACACTTAATCTTGCTCATTGGTACAATTTTCCTTTGCGTTTCATGAACCATTAAATCATCCTCATTAGAATGAATATCCTTATCAATGTGAGACATATCATCCCTCTCATTGAGATTATCATCACCAAAATTAGTAGGAGAATGATTATCCTCATCAGTATCAAGTTTATCATTTGAGGTTAATCAACATCATTGGCAGGTTCATCATCACCAAAATCATCATCTGTCCCATTAAAATCCTCGCTTGGAGGGAAATCATCATCCATGCCATCAAAATCCTTGCTTGGAGGAAAATAACCTTCATCATTATTGGTGCCTTCATCCTCACTAGAATCATTATCTATCCCTTTAAGATCCTCACTTGGAGGAAATTCATCATAAGTGCCATCAAAATCCTCGCTTGGAGGAAAATCATCATCAGTGTCATAAAAATTCTCGCTCAGAGGAAATTCATCTTTATCATTATTGGTGCCCTCATCCTCACCAAATTCATCATCCATCCCATTAAATCCTTGCTTGGAGGAATATCATCATTGTTGCCATTAAAATCCTCGCTTGGATGAAAATCGTCATCGCTATCATCATAATCCTCGCTTAGAGGAAAATCATCTTCACCATTATTGGTGCCTTCATCCTCAACAAAATCATCATTTGTACCATTAAAATTGTCACTTGGAGGAAAATCATGATTAGAGCCATCAAAATCCTGGTTGGGAGGAAAACCATATTCAACATTGTTGTTTCCTTTATCCTCACCAAAATAACCATCTGTCCCATTAAAATCCTCACTTGGAGGAAAATCATCATTGTTGCCATCAAAATCCTTACTTGGAGGAGAAACATTAGTCCCATTAAAATCCTCGCTTGAAAGAAAATCATCATTAGTGCCATCAAAATCCTTTCTTGTAGGAGAAACATTATCAGTCCCATTAAAATCCTCGCTTGGAGGAAAATCACCGTAAGTGCCATGAAAATCCTTGCTTGGGGGAGGAACATTATCAATCCCATTAAAATCCTCGCTTGGAGGAAAATCATCATCGATGCCATTAAAATCCTTGCTTGGAGGAAATCATCTACACCATCATTAGTGCCTTCATCCTCACCAAATTATTATCTATCCCATAAAAATCCTCGCTTGGAGGAAAATCAAGTTTCTAGTCTTGTAAATCCTCGCTTAGAGGAAAAATCTTGGTTTGGAGAAAAATCATTGTTTGTGCCTTGAAAATCCTCGCTCAGAGGAAAATATTGGCTTGAAGAAAATCATTGTTAGTGCCTTAAAAATCATCGCTTAGAGGAAAATCATCATTGATTCCTTGAGAATCATTTCCTTGCACAGAATCATCATTGGTGCCTTGAAAATCGTTACTTGGAGGAAAATTTTCATCATCTTCCTTAATGTCTTTAAAATCTCCACATGGAGGAAGCTCTTCATCATCATCATTAATGCCTTTAAAATCCTCACCTAGAGGTAAATCATCATCGGTGCCTTTGAAATGCCCACTTAAATGAAAATTTCCACCATCTTCATGTACATCTTCATACATTGAGATTGATTCAGACGAGTCCATGACTTTTCACTAAAAAGTATAAGAGAATGAAATTTTCTCACACTCCTCACCAAAAAGTACAATGGTGCAACTGTCAACCCCCAACAATCTTATAGCTAAAAGAACGAAATTTTCCCTCCAAAATTTTCGCTCCCAAGCATTCCCTTCAAAATAAATCACACATTTCAAACACAACCATAACACTATTAAAAATAATTTAATGTATTGTATAAAAATTGTAATAATACTAATAAAATGACATGTAAACAATGTTATCCAAACTTTTTAATACAATATTAGTTATTTACATTAATTTTTTAAACCAAAAGTCATAACACTAGTCAAATTTTATTTAATGCCTTATTCTCTAAATTTAGAAATAATGCATTAGCTAATTACACATTTTTTAATCCCGCATTCATAAAACGAATAATGTTAAACTTAATAATAGCCATATAAACTATTTTGGTTTTCTATTCTTCACGTTTGAAATTTCGATTAATTTAATAATTCTTTGAAGGTTAGTTCTATTTTTTTAAAATTAAATCTTTCTATTTTATATTTCTTTTGGAAATGTTTTTAAGTGCTTTTGTGATTTTTTTTTAATCCCATACTCATAAAGTGGTAAAAAAAAACTTATTTTATGCTATATTAACACAGTTTGGTTTTTTACAATCACCATTTGCAAACATTGATCCACAAGGCCTTGAAGACCATCAAAGAGCTTCGAACATTGTCAAGGTTAGTTAAATTATTGTTTTTAAATACTTTACATTTCTACTATTTTAATGTAAATTTTTTTCCTTTGGGCTTCGACGTGCCCTCTGTAAAAGCCTGGTTAAATTTGTTTATTTTGGCCTGATGGCTCATGCACCCAAAGGATGACCATGGGGCACACCCCTTTGGGTGCACGAGTGAGGAGCTAAGCTCCTACCCCCAAGCTCATTTGAATGGGGATTGGGCAACCCATTGCATAACTCGTGGGTTATGCAATGGGCTTCCGAATGGGTTCCCATTGCATAGCCCATGGGCTATGCATTGGGCGCTTGGGGGGAGGAGCGGAGCTGCTACCTGATGCCAAAGGGGCACCCGCCCCTTTGGCAGCGGGGAGGAGCTCTGCTCGTCCCTCCTGGTGCCCTTTGGGCGTCCACAGCGCCTACCCTAGCAGGCGCTTAATGCATAGCCTGTGGGCTATGCAATGGGTCGTCCAATGCCCATTCAAATGAGCTTTGGGATATGATCTTACCTCCTCACTCGTGTGCCCAAAGGGGCATGCCCCGGGGCCATCCTTTGGATTCATGAGCCATCAGGACAAAATAAAGAGCTATGCATTGGGTGCACCATTGCATAGCCCGTGGGCTATGCCCGTAGCATAGCCCTAGGGCTATGGATTAGGAGTGGGGCACAAAATGCATATCCCTTGGGCTATGCTAAGCCCACAAATTCTGAGCCCTTGGGATATGGTACAGATGCTATGGGCACCCGTAGCATAGCCCAAGGGATATGAATTTAAAAAAAAAAATCGCAAGCCCTCTACATTTAAAAAATTGTTATGCTTTGTATAACTATATGTTAACATTTTTTTTAAGTCCAACTATTGTTTTTTAAACATATACTAATATGTTTTTGTTTTGTTTCTAACTATTGGGAAAATGGCATCAAGAATTCTATCTGTAAACATCTCTAGAGCGAGATCATCGATGAAGTCATAGAAAAAAATAGTTGAGCCATCTGACAATGTTGCGCGTGATGAATTTGTCTCCAGTGGTGATTTAAAAGCTAATCAATTCTAGAAAATGGAAACATGCACCATTTGAAGAGAAAATGGACTATTCTTGGTTTTTGAAAGATAAATATCAAGGCAACTCAGACAGTATTCACTTATATTGTGTTGGATTTCTGCTATATCCGTGTCCGAGTATACTTAATGATTATTCAAGCGAATAATCCTCCAATGGAAAATAACTCCATTTGATAAAATAATAATATATAATCGATGATATAAAGATGATTAATAATTACAATGAGGCTCGCTTTTATAGGCTTGAGCGTGTATAGTGAAGGGTTACACCCTTTCACTTTAATAACTAATAACTTTAATTAACATACATATAATATTCATAGCATTGCCACTCTCTTAGAAAGGCTTTGTCCTCAAAGCCTTATAATTTTGTTGCATTGTTCTTTGCGATGCCATGGCTGATGAAACATGTCGATACGAACTGCTAAGTGTAGAGCATAACTTTTGATACATTGACGGATCAATCCATCCCAAATTGATTTGTTGTGGACTGATGGGATTTCCTACTGATATGTCGTGAGGAGATTTGATCACATTAGTACCATTATTTTTCGACATTTCCCACTTTTTCAAATATCCGTTTTTATGGTTAGGGTGTCGATAAGGAACTTTCACGATGTCATTTTCGTTTACGAATGTCGCCTTTAGATCATTGATCTGAGTTGGAAGTTGTATTTTCGTCTCTTGAGGATTTAAGTTTTTGTTCTGTATTTTTTCCAACTTGTTTTCTAACTGCCTATTATCATTTTGAAACTTCTTAATCAATTCAACTTGCGATTTTCTGTCATCTTCAGATGTCTTAAGTTGTTCCTTAAGATCTTCATTATGAATTCTGATACAACTATTTTCTTCATGTTTGTCTAGAAGTTTCCCTTCAATGTCGTCCATAGATTGTTCTATATTTCAGCTATTTTTCAACTTCTTAATTTTTGTGACTAGTATCTTGTTATGATTTCTTAGTCTAAAAATTTCTTCAGCATTGTTAGATAATGCTTTATTACTCTTTGCGATCTCTGACTTATGTGTCTTTTTAGAGTCGTCATTTTGTTGTTGAAGAACTTTTATCTGTTGTCGACACTGGCTGACCTCTGATTCTTGACTTTCTAATTTATGTCGTAACTGCATTAGTTATTCATCTTTGTCGCTAACGATTTTGTTCAAGCGTATTATTTCTGCTTCTTAATTATTTATTTCCTTCTTTATATCTTGATTTTTCAATCTCTGATTGAAATCACTTTCATCTTTTAATTCCTTGATTTGCGCACATAATTTTTCTATGTGATTTTTCTGGTTGGACATTATTTGTTCATTGAACCGTTCTTGTATCTTATGTAGTTCAATCTTTATTTCTGATTGTCTATTAATGTCTCGTAATTCTTCATTGTCTTTTTTATAACGCTTTAACTTGGTTTCTAATTTCTCTCGCAAATCGGCTTCCATGGTGTCTGTCTTCTTCGACGATGGAATGATCTTCTTTGATTTTGATTTTTCTGATGATAGCGCGTCTCGACTTCTTGATGATTGCTTTGAATTCTTGTTGATTTTTTCTTGACTTGATTTCTTTGATGATAAGTGTTCTTCGACTTTTTTGATAATAAGGAGTCTTGCTTGGACTTTTTCGATTTGGTCTTCAACTTCTTTTGACCAACAAGTCTTCCTTTGACTTCTTTGATGTTGTTTTTTCTTTGATTTTGTTCTTCTCTTATTAGGTTAAATAGCCTTTTTTTTTTCCAAAAATAATTACTATTTTTAATAATAATTATTATTATTTCATAATATTATTATTAATAATATTTTTATAAACTATATATATATATAGTTCTTTTTTTCAAATATTAAAAATATTAAACAAATATAATAATGTTTAATATTAAAAAATTTAAATTAAGTTTTCGTGGAGTGAAAGGGGTGGTCGATGGTGGCGAAAGTTGGCGGATTAGGGTGGAGGCGCGAGAGGTGATCGATGAGGAGGTGGTGGAGGGAAAGGAGATGGATGCAGGGTGGCGCGTGGTGGAGGTAGACGCATGGTGCGTGGATGAGGGCGGGAGTGGGGGTAGACGTGGTGTATGGAGCAAGAGGCACGGGGATAGCAGCCGCGACGACTCAGGTGGCGCAGAAGAGTGCAGGAGAAGGGAGTGGCGGAGCCGAGGCCTGAAAGGGAGAGCTGGTGGCGCGTGAGGAGGAAAGGAGAAAGATCGGGATGTGGGTGGAAGGTGGGCGTAGGTGGGGAGTGGAGCAGCGTCGGGCGTGGGGGGAGTGTGGCCGTGGGGGCAAGAGGGCGAGTGTGGGAGTGGCCGTGGGCTAGCATGGGAGAGCGTGGTTGTGGGAAGAGAGTGGATGTGCAGGGAGCAGGACGCAGGTAGATGGGAGACGTAGAGGAGTTTGGTGGTGTGGAAGTAGGTGTGGGGGCGCGGTGTGGGAGGAGGCCGCGTTGGAGCTGGAGAATGAGGGTGGAAGTAATGGGGACAGCGAGGGGAGCAGAGTGGGTGCTGCGTATGGAGAGATGTAAAGGATGGGAGGTGGCCACAAAGGATGGTGCTGCGTGGATGAGGTAGGCGTGGAGGATGGGAGGTCAAAAACCTTATTCAGATAATTCTGAAATTATGGCTAAAAGCCAGATTTGGAGAAAGCTCCAACATGGATGGCTAAAAGCCAGAATCAGCAGGGGCCAAGAACCGTTGGCTCTGATACCAATGCTATATCCGTGTCCGGGTATACTCAATGATTATTCAAGCGAATAATCCTCCAATGGAAAATAACTCCATTTGATAAAATAATAATATATAATCGATGATATAAAGATGATTAATAATTACAATGAGGCTCGCTTTTATAGGCTTGAGCGTGTATAGTGAAGGGTTACACCCTTTCACTTTCATAACTAATAACTTTAATTAACATACATATAATATTCATAGCAATTTCCATATCTTAAAAATGATTATCACCCATTGGGATTGTTGCGAGATATGTGTTTAGTGCCGGGTAATGACATTGTTTATGCACTAGTGAAACAAGCTAAAACCTTTGTCAAAATCCGATATTCTTTGAAGGTTTCAAACTATAAGATCGATGGAATTTTCACAGGATTTTGTATAGGAGTCGTGCACAATATTGAGCGCAAGAGTGTAAGTTTCTATATTTTTATATCTTTTTGAATTTCTTATACTTTGAATTATATGACCATGTAATAGATTTAATAAAATAATGTTTTTATTTTGCAGGATTTTGGTATGCCACTTTCCCATATTCTAAATGGAATTTATTCTACAGAAGAAAATCCGATGGATGTCATTAACGCCCCTCTTCATAAGGGAGAAGCACCAAAGAAGGGAGAAACACCAAAGCAAAAATGAGTGCAAAATGTTCCTGGAGAAGTACAAGCACAGAAAGGAAAAGGAATCCAACAATCAAATGAAGTAATTAGGAAGGTTACATTCAAAAGGATATCTTGTCCAACTGAACATGATCGACGAATTGTTGGAGATGATGATCTTAATTATGCTGGTAAGAGTAAGAGACACTCTTCTAAAAGACCTATGGATGAGGATATTTCCATTCCTGATCAACAAGTTGTTCTTTTAGATGCAACTACTTCTAGACATAAAAGGATGAGAGAAGATGTTCAATCCAATGTTGAAAATCATAGTGAAAACTCAAGGGATAGTTTGGAAATCATCACTATAGGTGGTGATCTAGATGATGGTGTTGTTAAGACAACACAAAATGTTATTCGAGATCGATTGAGGAGGGATAAGTTGGTTCACAATGGGCATACATTTGATTTAAATGTGAAGCAAATTTATAGACACACAAAAGGCCAAGAGAAGTATCAAATTACGAAACCACATCGCTTGCATGTTCATAACTTGAAAGCATTGACGAGGCACAATCCCTATGCTCATGTGGTTGACTACCTAGTTCTTTTTGACCCAAAATATGTTCCTATTAGAGATGCATTTGAAGAATCTAGATGTTTTGATTACAGCTTCTATATTTTGGGGGGGAATCATTCTGCGGAGGCTAGAAGAGAATTGATGCAAGAGTTCCCCAAAAACCCTATTTTTCAAACAATGAAATGTATCGTTTACGTTGATTCAACAGATGTGGAAGAAAAACTATTGGCGTGGGATCACAACACAGATAATGACTATAGGATGTCCATGACATTCGTTCAAAGGGTTAGATTTAGGGCCACAATGAATATCCATAGTTGGATATTCTCAATAAACTCGGAATGAATCCATAATTTCTGAAATAACCCACATATTCGTAGATATAAAAATGATATATAAATTGATAAGATAAGATGATGTTACAATGAGAATGGAGGGCTTGTATAAATACCCACGCAGGGGTGCCCTTGATGAGACATGACCTTTCATTAAAGAGGTGCGTCTTCATTAGATTTAGTTACTAAGATTAACTATTAACTATTAATTATTTGCTTATTATTCTTTATTTTATGTACGTTACATTGCCTTCCCCTTAAGGAAAGCTTTGTCCTCAAAGCTTATTTGACGACAATGATTACGTCTGATTTGTTTGCTTGTAATGTTATTTCTTGATCTTTAGTTTTTGCGACTTTTGATGAAACGAGGCGATATGAATTACGAATTCCAAGGGAGAACTGTCGCATCATCTCTGATGTGGTCCATCCAAGATCTATTTTTATCGGGGCTATTTGATCGCTTTGTGGGACGTAACTTTTTGTTTGATGCTTAGTGTATTGATTCAATGTTCTTGCTTGTTTGACATCGTAATTCCTCTGAGTATGTTCATTTTGACCCTGTCGTTGGTCAAAATGACATTTATAATTTGGGTGACGATAAGGAGTTTTTGTTTGTTCTTTTGTTGGATTGACTTTTTTTTTATTTGTATTAATGACTGGATTTGTATTTGCTTCTTTTTTCTCAACGTAGATTTTTGAGTCCAAAGGATTTGATGTCCTCTTTTGAATTTTCTCCAACTTATTGTGTAACGAGTCTTTTTCCTCTTCTTGCGCTTTCTTATCATCTCTAAGCTTATGAATTTGATCCATTATATATTGTTTGTGCTTCTTGCGGTGACCATTTTCGTCAATGTTTTCTAATAGTTTCTTCTGAAGATCTCGATTCTCCTCTTCTAGCTTTTGATTCTGTTGTGCTTTATCCTTCGTCTTTTTTATTTGAAGAAACAATTTCTGATTATGATCTCTTAAACGAGATATCTCTTCTTCTTTATTTGTGACGATTTTGTCGAATTCTGACTGCATCTTTTGATTTTCTTGTGAAATGACCATGGCGATATCTTTGAAGTCTTTTGATGCCACGATTTTGGAATCTAACTTCATTCTAACATCTTGTAGAGTGACTTGCTTCTTCTTGTACGAAAATGTTAAAAACTTTTTCTTCATATTTAAGATAATTGTCTCCAATGTTTCCATCCAAGATAAGCCGATAATGATGTCAACTTCATTTTGGAAAATAGTCGTAACATTGAATTGGGATGTGAACTTATATTCATCAATTTCTAGTTGTAAGTCCCTAATTGCATATTGCTTCTCACACCATTTATCTTTCTTTTCGATTATACTTAATTCTGGGACGAATAATTGATTTTCCAAGGTGGCGTTAATGTGATTTTCCTCGATGGTTGGGCAAATAGCGATGCTAATAGGCTTTCTTTGAATAATCCCTTCACGTTTTAGTATGTTAACGGCTACCTTTGAGTGGGTCTTCTGGAATCTTCCTCTTTTGTCACTTTGAGACTCCATTTTTTCTTCGACAATAATAATTATTAATTTAATTAATTAATAATATTATTATTATTAATGTTATATAAACTATATATATATATATAGTTTAATATTTTTTCTCACAATAAAATAATTATTATTTCAAAAATAATAATAATATCTAGTTTAATATTTTTTCTCACAATAAAATAATTATTATTTCAAAAATAATAATAATATCATAATATTATGATGACAACTGTTGATTTTTTTTTTAGGGGTATAGTATAATAATATTATTATAATTTTTTGTTTTGCAATTGAATTAGGGTTTTGTGTGTAGGGATACGTGGAGGTGGCAGCTGATGGAGCAACCTGTGGAGCTGCTACGTGGCCGATTGGGAAGGGAATGAAAAGGCTGCGGTTGGATGGAAGGGAGGGCGTAGGGGTTGGAGTGAGGGCGGAGTGTAGGCAGCGACAGGAGTGGTGGACATGTGGAAGGAGCACGAGGAGGAAGAGCGGAGGAACTAGAAGGAATGGAGGGGATGGCGTGTGAGGGGAAACGCAGGCAGGAGAGGTGGAGAACGCGTGAGGTATGAGGAGGGTGGTGAAGGAGCACAGAGAATGAGAGGAATGTGTGGAGGGTGAGGATGAGGGAGAAATGCGTGAAGGAAGGTGGCGGGAGATGGAGCCGAGGAGGAAAGATGGGAACGCGTGAATGATGGGAGGAGGAATGGAAGAGAGGAGTGTGAGCGGGAGATGCAATTGCAGTGAAAGGGAGGCGTGATTGTGTAGGAAGCAGAGAGGACGCTAGAATGAGAAGCATGCAGGGATGGAGTGTGGAGTTGGGGGAGTGGCGCGGCGGTAGATGGGTGGAGAGAAAACGCGGAGTGGAAGAGTGGGCAGAACTGTGGCAGAGGGGGAAAGTGGATGGAGTAAGGGGAATGCAAGTCGACGCAAAGGTGTAAGGGAGTGAGCAGTCGAAGGAGATGTGTGAGCGAAGAGATGCGCGAATGGATGAAAAAAAATGAAGTGATGTGGGGGTAGTGAGGTTGCAGTAGGCGTGGAAGGTGTGGAGGATGGATGTGGATGGGAGCGGAATCTTGCATAGTTGAGCGGAGTTCATAAAATATGAGTATGGGTGGCTAAAATCCTGTGTCAAATCAGAGATCCGGGTTCAAGGAATCCTTGAAAGTTTGGCTACAAGCCAAAAATATGGCCAAGGGCTAGAATCAACAAGTGCCCGAGAATCAGAGCGCTCTAATACCAATGTAATATCCATAGTTGGATATTCTCAATAAGTTAGGGTTGAACCCATAATTTCTGAAAATAACCCACATATCCGTAGATATAAAAATGATATATAAATTGATAAGATAAGATGATGTTACAATGAGAATGGAGGGGTTGTATAAATACCCACGCAGGGGTGCCCTTGATGAGACATGACCTTTCATTAAAGAGGTGCATCTTCATTAGATTTAGTTACTAATATTAACTATTAATTATTAATTATTTACTTATTATTCTTTATTTTATGTTCATTACAGGCACTATCCCTATGCTCATGTGGTTGACTACCTAGTTCTTTTTGACCCAAAATATGTTCCTATTAGAGATGCATTTGAAGAATCTAGATGTTTTGATTACAACTACTATATTTTGGGGGGGAATCATTATGCGGAGGCTAGAAGAGAATTGATGCAAGAGTTTCCCAAAAACCCTATTTTTCAAACAATGAAATGTATCATTTACGTTGATTCAACAGATGTGGAAGAAAAACTATTGGCATGGGATCACAACACAGATAACGACTATAGGATGTCCATGAAATTCATTCAAAGGGTTATATTTAGGGCCATAATGAATTTGAACAAATTTGTGGTGGGGATAGATCAAAAGTTGATGTATATTTCAGGAAACAATGCTGTATGGAAATAGGTATCCCTATTAAAGAGGACAATGTGAAACAAAAATGTTTGAAAGGAAGTGATGCATTCAGAGTTGTAGATAACTATTTTCAGTTGGAATTTAGAACGGAACCCATATGGGATTTGATTGATGACATATTTAGCATGTGGGAGAATATTGGCGTAAAAAATCAAAAGGTAAAAAAAATAAAACAGTTGCATGGAGCAGTAGTTAAGGAGGCCCTGATGTCAAGAATTTGCCAGAAGATATGCCTATAACACCTTGGAGATCATTGCAAGGTGTGAAGGATGAAACACTTATATCTACAATATTGTCACATGTAAAGTCAGATGAATTATCCATGGAGGAAATGTGCAATGATTTTGAAAAGTAAGTTATAGGTTGTTTTGATCTTTTTAAGTTTATTTTTTGAGTTTAAGATTTTTTATTAAATAAGCATTGTGTTATTATTAGATGTCATTGTTAATGCCATTTATTTTTACATCATGTATTCATAAGGTTTACATGAAAATACAAGAGGATATGGTTATAATGTTGGGTGAGAAGAGTTGGGATGATGCCACATGCAACAATCCAGATTCAAGCTCAATGGAAAACTTGAAAGATTTTTTTGTTGCATACAAAAAGGTATGATGATTTATGATATTTTCTATTTTATTTATTTCTAAGTGAATTTATTTCTATTTTATTACTTATTGATATAATTTTGTTTTCAAAGATGTCAAAGAAGAATACAATACCAAAGCCTTTCAAAATTCATATTCAAAGAGCCAAAATAGAATGACAAAGAAGACAATGTCTTGCAAATGTTGAACTTGATGACACACTTGATCATCATGTTTGGAATGGGCTCGACACTGTGCAATATAAAGTGATTTTGGGTGATTCTGCAAACATTGCAAATCTTGTTCCCAAAAAGAATTACTCCCTAGTTATTGTGGATATCCCTCATGGATACAATATCAAAAACATTACTTATGATTGTGATCCTTATACATACCAGTGATTCAATAAAGTGGTTTCAGAATTTCTGGACATCACAACATCACCCCTATGGATATTTCTTTTTTTCCATTCAGATGTACAAGGAGCAGCAGTGCTAACAACCTTCAAGGATAAAGAAAACTCAAGGAAACAACTGTATTGGTAAGATATTTGTAGTATATTATTATACATTTGAATTTAGAAACCAAAATTATTTTTCTTTAAGTTAATTAGATTCTTATCTATTTCTATTACAGGCATAAAACTAACATTCATAGCTCCAACACTGATCCATTTATGAGTGATACTAAAAACATACATTTTGCATGTTGGACAACAGACGAGACCTATGAAAATCTTTTAATCGGTGTAAAGAGTGAAGGAAAATATAGTCAAATATTGTCTTATAATGCCATGGTTAACAAGTTGACATATGAAGAAAGATATTTTAAAGGAGAGACTGTAAACATCTACCAGAAGCCACAAGCATTGATTAATTATTTCATAGATACTTTTTCAAGAGAAGGAGATTGGGTTTTAGATTTATCTCAGGATCAAGTAATATTTCTGATATTACATATGAAACTAGTGTCGTAATCTAAATTCAATAATATATATTTTTTATAATTATGTTTCGTTGTGTTATTTAATTTTTTTTGTTTTGTATGTAGCGATTAGGTATAACAATAACATGTTCATTACAAAAAGGAAGAAATTGCATATCCATTGACAATGATCTACTACAGTGCAATTATATCAAGCAAATAAGAATTAATGCTATGAAAGTTCTTCTAGATGAAATACAAGAAGTTGGTTTGAAGAAAGGAGAATTTAGTGAGTCACTTGTGGCAAAGATGTCAAAAGAGCCTCAGCCTCCTTTAAAACGAATGTTCGGAAAATATCACTTTGGGCATTTCACAGAATTAGAAGACCCAATGGAAGAACACATTGAGGTCTAGGAAGAGAGCCAACCAGCATAACGATAAAAAAATGTCAATTTCGATAAAGATTTCGGGATGCGTGATATTGTTGATTAGTTTCATATCATTGAGGAAAATGTCAATGTTGACAAATTTTTTATAAGATATTTTTGTAGTGTTTTGAATTGAAGATTTTATTTGGAGAACAAATGTTATGTTTTTAATATGTTATTTAGAAATATATGGTATACATTTTGTTGAGTTTATGTGAATCATCACTTTATGGAAAATTATGTTAATGAGTGTCATTTTTATACATTAAATAGTAGAAAATACGTTGAAAAATGGTTTGAAATGTCTTTTTTTTCTCATTTTGTTTAGAAATTTGCCCAAAAAATGACTTCTTTAAGTTAAAAGTTTAATGAAAAAACTTTGAAAATGCATATATTTTTCATTCTAACTAGCTTCTAAATCTTACAAAAAATTCAAAAATGTAAGTATTATTTTACTATAACTAGCTATTAAATGTATATTTTTTTGTAAACTTTGGAAAATGGCCCTTGTAAATAAAAGTTATAGTTTTCTTACAACCAAGAAGTTCCAAAATCACAAAAAAATGGCTCAAAATTAAAAATGGTGCTACTAGTATACACACTTTTTGAAACAAAGGTAAAAACAACTACTAAAATCGACCCCCCCAAAAAACGAGAACAATGTTGGGTTCTCGTCAAATTGTATAACATGTTGGAGCATTTCTACAAAATTGGTTTGTAATGTTTATTTGGAGGATATGGATGGGATAGATCCAAAATGGTGGGAAAAAATATTTCTGAAACTATGGATTCTTTTGAAAATTAAATGTTTTCCTTGGCTTATTCAATAAGATCCTTTCATGGGATAATTTGCAAAAGTGAGGATTTGGTGGTTCGGGGCTACGCTCACTGTGTCGAAAGGATATGGAATCTGTGACTCATCTATTCTACCTTTGTTCAATTTTCAAATTGATTTGGGATGACTTGTGCATAATCCTTTCTGTTTAGGATAATTGGGGAATGGAAAGTTTCGAAAACTCTGTGTATGCTTGGCTCAGAAAAAAGACAAAATTTAAAATTCTTCCCTTTATTACTATTTGGGAGATTTGGAAGATGAGAAACATAGCACTTTTCAAGACTCAAACTTTCACTTTCCCTTTGTACTTGCTAATATAGTAGCAGTTTTTTATGATTGGAGCAGAGGTATTACCTTGAAGAATCCCAAAATTGTGGTAAGGCCCTCTTTGTCTGAAAATTCTATGACTGGTTTTTTTGATGGAGCTAGTAAAGATGGTGTTAGTGTCAGAAATTGTTACTAAGGCTAGGGTAACAAGCCAACACAATCTCAAGAATAAAATCAATCCAAACTAGGTTTTTAGGGTTTTGTTTTGTAGGTTTTGGTTAGAAAACTTCAAGAGCATAAGGGAATACATTCAACAGATAAGTAAAAACTAATTCACATACATATATCTATGAAGATGCATATATATCTCAGAAATTCAACAAAAGATTGCAATGAAGTTCATTCAATAAAAGACAAGCACCACTGGAAATTATACCTAAAACCAGAAATGAAATTGTCAATCAAGAAACTGTATAAGTTTAAAATGAAGCCAACACATATCAGAAGTGGAATAAGGAGTCATATATTCATAGTTTCATCAAAAATGCAATATGAGAGTTTGCAATACTTAGCAGTGAACAAGTCTGGATGAAAACACAGTTTGCAGACCTCCTCTAGCTCTCCAAAATTTCGAACCCTGACAATGTCTTTTCTCCCTCTCTAAATAGTTTTTCATCTCCCAAAAACAGTTAGGGTATTTCCTACTAATCCTCCATCGAATGACTAGATTAGGTAAAATAACATTTACATTTTTACAAATTACAATTTTGCTAAAAATAGCAAATTTTTAACAAAAAGCTTTAAATGAACCTAACTGCCCTAGATCTCTTTCGATGCCTCCACTAGCAAAGCTATGCCATCTGGACTTGAAGATCTTTTCTTCACTCTTTTGTGCTTTTGCTCCAGCTCAGCTATCCTTTTGTGTAGGTGTTCATTTTCATGCTGCAAGGTTTGAACTGTCTTTTCTAATTCTGAGCAATTCCTATCAGCAATCCTTTTTCTCCTGAGTGCCTCTTTTGCATCAATCACCAACTCCTGAAAATTATCATGAGTATCTTGAAGATCTTCTCTCAATCTCCTATTTGCCAACATTAGACCATCATTAACTTCTTGCATGTAGTTCATTTGATGCTTGTACTGTTTGACCACCTTCTTCAAATTCTCCTTGTCAGAATTAACCAGTTTTTCTATTGCAGCATCCTGATCTTCACTTGGTTTCCAAAACATATCAAACTTCTTAAACATTAATTCCTCTGTCAATGGCTTTACAGCAATATCTTCAATGATAGGGTTTGAAACACCTGTTTCCTGTGCTGATTTAATCTCTCCTGTTAACAACTTTTTAGAATTGTTTTCAACAATGGATTTAGAGCTCTCTTCACCTGTTACCTTTACAGACCCAAAATTCTCTTTTTTAACTGAATGCAATTCATTTTTCTTTGACTGTTACTCCATGGATTCTTCATCAGAGATGTTCACCTTATCAGTCTTCAATTTCGGACTTAACAACTTTTTCATACTTAATCTTAATTTGTTTTTAGACCTAGTTTTAGGTCTCCATAAAGAAGCTGTCTCTCCCATCATTTTTAGTGTCTTCCCTTGATATTGGATAGATGCTAACTCTACCACTTCTAGCTTTTTGATCTTCTTCTTAGGCTTGGTAGTTTTGTCCTCTATAGCTTGATTTTCATTAATCTCGGCTTTAACCTTGATCTCAGGAATGAACTGCTCTTCCTCTAACATATAGCCCTCATCATCTGAGAGGACTGTGATGGGGCTTTTGGGCCGATTCTGGACTTCTTCTTTTGCTACAGGAATAACTTTGATATCAAATTTCCTCTCTTCTTGAACCACTGTTATAGATGATGACTTCTTTTCAAGAATTTCCTTTTCCTTTTTGTCATCAAATAATGAAAATTTGACTTTATTTTGCTGTGGAATTTCCTGAGGCTGACTGTCAGTCTGTCCTTCATCTGCAACCTGCTTTGTTTCCTTTTTAGCTTTAATGCCATGTTTGTTTGCAGGTTTAGCTGAATGACCCAACTTTTGTATCATTACTTTTCCCTTATCAGTTTGCCTTTTGGGTTGTTGGTCTTCTCCTTTAGAATGAATCCCTGACCAAAACAAAAAGAAGTCCCAAGTTTTTTCCTCATGCTGCAACACTGTAGAGATGATTAACTTGATGAGACCATGATGAAACAATGATTGAGAAGTATGATCATCCTGCTGTTTAATTTTGCTAGACATTTTCTGCAAGCTTTTGAAGAAAAAGAATGGCAAATTCATTTTAGACACCCCTGCCATGTGCTGTAGGAACCTGAGATGGTATTTGAACACTAATGAGTACCTCCCTTCACAAGTTATATAACTCTGAAGAATCCTTATAGGTTCAATCCATTCCCTCTTGAAATTATGTATGATAATACCTTTGTTCCAGTCAGGAACAACATTGGGCAATAAGTATCTTTGAGGATCAAACTCAAAAGGAGACTTCTTAAACCAGAGCTCGCCCTCATTACTAATTTCAGTGGCTTCTGAAATTAAATCTACAGTCAATTTGAATCTTAAAGGATCCATTATGATCATTTCATTCTTAAGTCCTTTGGCAAAATTGCAGGATACTTGAGCATTAAAACCATCTATCTTCTTGAAGAATTTCAACCATCCTGCCTGTTGGAACAGCTCTGCACAATCTGGAAGTTTTTTAATCCATGTCAAGTCTGTGGGTTCAGCCCTATTAACCTTACCACTTTTACTGTTTTTTCCCATATCTTTCTTTTTAAGGAACTGGAACAGTCTAGTTTTAGGTTTCAGAAATGTCTTATAAGCTGTTTTCTGGGCAAATAATACTGCAGGTTATAACAATTTCACTGATATTTAAATCCCCTGCACAAATTTACAAACCTCCATGTGTAACACCTGTATCAAGCTAGCAGACTTCCCTCTGTGTAAACAAAAACTGAGTTCTACAGACAATTCTGTGAGTTTTTCCGACGCCCTATTCTGATTAGGTCATAAAAGAAACAGTCATGCAAATTCCTCCTATCATGCTTCAGGTAACTATTTAAGTGATGAATTCTTCATCCTTTCATTCTATTACATCCTTCTCAGCAACCAATTTTTTTCAGAAGAACACGCAGCAGAAAAAACCCAAATTCTCCAGCTATGAGGGTTATACGTAATACCTGTCAATTACTCCTCCATCGTGGCGTAATTTCTTCAATTTGGGGTGTCAATAATGTTCTTCTTCGAGCACAGGTGTCCTCCTAACGATTATTTGGCTGCAGGTGAACGAATTCAAAAGCCCTAATTTCTGCTGGCGCCAGAATCACAGCTGTCTCCTTCCACAGTAACGTAATCCAACGTTCAACAGTGAAGTCTCCTCCTCAAACACTAACTCCTCAGTGATGATGCGTGTGACGAGGGAAACTTGACAGCTAAACCCGGAATTGGCTGGTCTCTGTGCAACTGAACCCACATAACCTGTAATGATGCCCTTGTCTTCTCTTCGTGATTATCAACCAACTAACATCATGCTCAAAATGCTGCATACACGTGTTAAACACTTCACACAATGCGATTAGATACTCACACTCTTCATGATGATTGAAATCAGATCGAGAATTTACAAAAAACTCATGCCACGATATTCCTGTAGCGCACTCTGTGTTAAACTTTGGTGTAGCGCTACAAGAATATCTTTTAACCAAAATTTAGCAATTTTCTAACTTTTTGCCAACTTGTCGGAGATTTTGGCAGCTATTTGGTTTAGGACATTAGTTTAGCTACTCTCTAAAGTCATTATTGATTCTCCTTTTGAATATATAACTCACATTGACCCACTTTCAATATAAAAATGACCAAAATCAAATGAAATCTGAAAGGACTGGGTTCAAACTTTATTCAATCATTCATAAGGTTCTTAAGGAGATTAAAACTTAAAACTCAAAACCAAAAATTTAACTGAGGTAGATTCAAAACAAACCAAAATTGTTGAAAATAACTCAAAAAATGGAGGAAAATTTACTGACTTAACATCTGGCTCCAGCTGCGGGATGAAGTCCTCCCTGTGAGGCTTCAAGAACCTATAGACTAGTGCCTTCAGTCTTCCATTGGGCTATGGAGTCTTTATTCAATCTCACTCACACCGATATAGACAATGAAAGTCAAATCTCTTTCTCTGAGGAACCTTCCAACTACTGAATCAAAAAGAAATCCCATTTCCAATGTAACCAAGAAAACATTTGATCAACCCACCAAAACTTGTTTCCAACTCCAAATATATATATAATCAGAAATGTTGGAAAACATGAAGAGCAGATATTTAACCACTTATACTCACTTTCATCAAATAATGTCTCTGAAGTAACAGATTTATAACCTGATATTGACTCTAAATAATCTGCTACTGGATCAATAAAACTTCCACAAGTTACTTCTTTCTGCTCTATGAAAAAGACAAGCTGCCCAAAAGAATATTTTATTCCATGAATTTTAATCAGGCATTGGTGATAAAAGACATTAAGATCAGCCTGAATTTGCTCTGTAAATTTTTGAATAGTATCACCAATAGTGTCAACACTTTGAACCTCCTTTTCCACACTGTCTTCAAATAAATGACTATCAGGCATTGGCTTTTGCTGTTCAAGGATAATAGACTGAATGCATTCTTGAATTTGCTGATCAGATTGTGACATATCACACTCCTCATAGATTTCTGGGTCTTTCTTTTCAATTTCATCATCATATTTATTAAAAATTAGACCATCTTCATAATGATTTTGAACAGCAGATTTATCATGACCATGAATGTAAGCAACTTCTGAAAATTTTTGAACAGCCTGGCCTTCATCAAATTTAATATCAAAACCAAAAGGGATAGAGTCTAATTCATCACAGAATTCTTGTCTTGGAACCCTAATCTCTTCATCATAGCAAGGAGTATTCTGAGAAATGTTGAATGATAATGCTAAAGGTTCATCTTTTCCTTCAATACAAAACTGATCTTTAACACAACACTGATTTTCAAAAGTTTGTTGAACTAGAGATTGATCTTCAAAAGGATTTGCATTCAAACTATTATCAAGGCTGTTGAAATCATTATGAGACTGTTCCAAACTATCTCTACTGATCTCATCACTTGAATAATCCTCAAACTGACCTAAAACAACAACTTGATTGTCATAATGATCATGGCATTCTTCTTTGACAACACTATCTGAAACTGTTACCTTCTCATCTTCAATAAATTCTGAAACTTCAACTTCCTCATGACATGTTTTGAACCCTTGATTGTACTCATCATCATGATTTTTTAAATCAGAAATTGTATTATAAATATCAGCTTGCTCACAACAATCTTTTAAAAAGAGTTCAGCTGGGAATAGATACTTACAATGTTTCTGAAAACATGTGTGAAATTCTTTCAGTGAGGAGATGCTAGCAGCGGGAAGAGAAAAATACCAATCTCGTGCATCTTTTTCAAGTGAATACATGAACATCTTCATGAGCACATCTTCATGCTGGATGTTTAACTGGACCATACATTGATGAAATTTGATGAGGTGATTTGAAGGATTATCTTCTTTGCTTTCTCTAAACCGTGGAAGACAATCTCCCCAAACATCCATTATAGGTACTGGATTTGGAAAACCTGGAATATCAGAAAAATTGAAAGGGGCAAACCTTCGAGCCAGAATAGCTCCCATGGACATCGATCTCTGCATGTTGAAATAGTGGAGTCGCCAATCAATTTGTCAGGACAGATTTTGTTTCTTCTTCTCAGAAAGAGAAAGGGGTGACAGTGGTAATTAGGGCTGCATAAAGCTGGGGATAACTGAAACTTTCTAATTCTTCCAACTCTTCTAGTAGCCACTCTGTCAAACTTGGTGGAAATAGCCTTTAAAAAGTGCTGGTTCAAGTCCACCTCTTAAACCAGGAAAACTGATGAGTATCCCAGGGAAAATATGCTTCAGCTTCGTCCCCGGCAACGGCGCCAAAGATGTTTGTGTCAGAAATTGTTACTAAGGCTAGGGTAACAAGCCAACACAATCTCAAGAATAAAATCAATCCAAACTAGGTTTTTAGGGTTTTGTTTTGTAGGTTTTGGTTAGAAAACTTCAAGAGCATAAGGGAATACATTCAACAGATAAGTAAAAACTAATTCACATACATATATCTATGAAGATGCATATATATCTCAGAAATTCAACAAAAGATTGCAATGAAGTTCATTCAATAAAAGACAAGCACCACTGGAAATTATACCTAAAACCAGAAATGAAATTGTCAATCAAGAAACTGTATAAGTTTAAAATGAAGCCAACACATATCAGAAGTGGAATAAGGAGTCATATATTCATAGTTTCATCAAAAATGCAATATGAGAGTTTGCAATACTTAGCAGTGAACAAGTCTGGATGAAAACACAGTTTGCAGACCTCCTCTAGCTCTCCAAAATTTCAAACCCTGACAATGTCTTTTCTCCCTCTCTAAATAGTTTTTCATCTCCCAAAAACAGTTAGGGTATTTCCTACTAATCCTCCATCGAATGACTAGATTAGGTAAAATAACATTTACATTTTTACAAATTACAATTTTGCTAAAAATAGCAAATTTTTAACAAAAAGCTTTAAATGAACCTAACTGCCCTAGATCTCTTTCGATGCCTCCACTAGCAAAGCTATGCCATCTGGACTTGAAGATCTTTTCTTCACTCTTTTGTGCTTTTGCTCCAGCTCAGCTATCCTTTTGTGTAGGTGTTCATTTTCATGCTGCAAGGTTTGAACTGTCTTTTCTAATTCTGAGCAATTCCTATCAGCAATCCTTTTTCTCCTGAGTGCCTCTTTTGCATCAATCACCAACTCCTGAAAATTATCATGAGTATCTTGAAGATCTTCTCTCAATCTCCTATTTGCCAACATTAGACCATCATTAACTTCTTGCATGTAGTTCATTTGATGCTTGTACTGTTTGACCACCTTCTTCAAATTCTCCTTGTCAGAATTAACCAGTTTTTCTATTGCAGCATCCTGATCTTCACTTGGTTTCCAAAACATATCAAACTTCTTAAACATTAATTCCTCTGTCAATGGCTTTACAGCAATATCTTCAATGATAGGGTTTGAAACACCTGTTTCCTGTGCTGATTTAATCTCTCCTGTTAACAACTTTTTAGAATTGTTTTCAACAATGGATTTAGAGCTCTCTTCACCTGTTACCTTTACAGACCCAAAATTCTCTTTTTTAACTGAATGCAATTCATTTTTCTTTGACTGTTACTCCATGGATTCTTCATCAGAGATGTTCACCTTATCAGTCTTCAATTTCGGACTTAACAACTTTTTCATACTTAATCTTAATTTGTTTTTAGACCTAGTTTTAGGTCTCCATAAAGAAGCTGTCTCTCCCATCATTTTTAGTGTCTTCCCTTGATATTGGATAGATGCTAACTCTACCACTTCTAGCTTTTTGATATTCTTCTTAGGCTTGGTAGTTTTGTCCTCTATAGCTTGATTTTCTTTAATCTCGGCTTTAACCTTGATCTCAGGAATGAACTGCTCTTCCTCTAACATATAGCCCTCATCATCTGAGAGGACTGTGATGGGGCTTTTGGGCCGATTCTGGACTTCTTCTTTTGCTACAGGAATAACTTTGATATCAAATTTCCTCTCTTCTTGAACCACTGTTATAGATGATGACTTCTTTTCAAGAATTTCCTTTTCCTTTTTGTCATCAAATAATGAAAATTTGACTTTATTTTGCTGTGGAATTTCCTGAGGCTGACTGTCAGTCTGTCCTTCATCTGCAACCTGCTTTGTTTCCTTTTTAGCTTTAATGCCATGTTTGTTTGCAGGTTTAGCTGAATGACCCAACTTTTGTATCATTACTTTTCCCTTATCAGTTTGCCTTTTGGGTTGTTGGTCTTCTCCTTTAGAATGAATCCCTGACCAAAACAAAAAGAAAGTCCCAAGTTTTTTCCTCATGCTGCAACACTGTAGAGATGATTAACTTGATGAGACCATGATGAAACAATGATTGAGAAGTATGATCATCCTGCTGTTTAATTTTGCTAGACATTTTCTGCAAGCTTTTGAAGAAAAAGAATGGCAAATTCATTTTAGACACCCCTGCCATGTGCTGTAGGAACCTGAGATGGTATTTGAACACTAATGAGTACCTCCCTTCACAAGTTATATAACTCTGAAGAAACCTTATAGGTTCAATCCATTACCTCTTGAAATTATGTATGATAATACCTTTGTTCCAGTTAGGAACAACATTGGGCAATAAGTATCTTTGAGGATCAAACTCAAAAGGAGACTTCTTAAACCAGAGCTCGCCCTCATTACTAATTTCAGTGGCTTCTGAAATTAAATCTACAGTCAATTTGAATCTTAAAGGATCCATTATGATCATTTCATTCTTAAGTCCTTTGGCAAAATTGCAGGATACTTGAGCATTAAAACCATCTATCTTCTTGAAGAATTTCAACCATCCTGCCTGTTGGAACAGCTCTGCACAATCTGGAAGTTTTTTAATCCATGTCAAGTCTGTGGGTTCAGCCCTATTAACCTTACCACTTTTACTGTTTTTTCCCATATCTTTCTTTTCAAGGAACTGGAACAGTCTAGTTTTAGGTTTCAGAAATGTCTTATAAGCTGTTTTCTGGGCAAATAATACTGCAGGTTATAACAATTTCACTGATATTTAAATCCCCTGCACAAATTTACAAACCTCCATGTGTAACACCTGTATCAAGCTAGCAGACTTCCCTCTGTGTAAACAAAAACTGAGTTCTACAGACAATTCTGTGAGTTTTTCCGACGCCCTACTTCTGATTAGGTCATAAAAGAAACAGTCATGCAAATTCCTCCTATCATGCTTCAGGTAACTATTTAAGTGATGAATTCTTCATCCTGTCATTCTATTACATCCTTCTCAGCAACCAATTTTTTTCAGAAGAACACGCAGCAGAAAAAACCCAAATTCTCCAGCTATGAGGGTTATACGTAATACCTGTCAATTACTCCTCCATCGTGGCGTAATGTCTTCAATTTGGGGTGTCAATAATGTTCTTCTTCGAGCACAGGTGTCCTCCTAACGATTATTTGGCTGCAGGTGAACGAATTCAAAAGCCCTAATTTCTGCTGGCGCCAGAATCACAGCTGTCTCCTTCCACAGTAACGTAATCCAACGTTCAACAGTGAAGTCTCCTCCTCAAACACTAACTCCTCAGTGATGATGCGTGTGACGAGGGAAACTTGACAGCTAAACCCGGAATTGGCTGGTCTCTGTGCAACTGAACCCACATAACCTGTAATGATGCCCTTGTCTTCTCTTCGTGATTATCAACCAACTAACATCATGCTCAAAATGCTGCATACACGTGTTAAACACTTCACACAATGCGATTAGATACTCACACTCTTCATGATGATTGAAATCAGATCGAGAATTTACAAAAAACTCATGCCACGATATTCCTGTAGCGCACTCTGTGTTAAACTTTGGTGTAGCGCTACAAGAATATCTTTTAACCAAAATTTAGCAATTTTCTAACTTTTTGCCAACTTGTCGGAGATTTTGGCAGCTATTTGGTTTAGGACATTAGTTTAGCTACTCTCTAAAGTCATTATTGATTCTCCTTTTGAATATATAACTCACATTGACCCACTTTCAATATAAAAATGACCAAAATCAAATGAAATCTGAAAGGACTGGGTTCAAACTTTATTCAATCATTCATAAGGTTCTTAAGGAGATTAAAACTTAAAACTCAAAACCAAAAATTTAACTGAGGTAGATTCAAAACAAACCAAAATTGGAGAAAATAACTCAAAAAATGGAGGAAAATTTACTGACTTAACATCTGGCTCCAGCTGCGGGATGAAGTCCTCCCTGTGAGGCTTCAAGAACCTATAGACTAGTGCCTTCAGTCTTCCATTGGGCTATGGAGTCTTTATTCAATCTCACTCACACCGATATAGACAATGAAAGTCAAATCTCTTTCTCTGAGGAACCTTCCAACTACTGAATCAAAAAGAAATCCCATTTCCAGTGTAACCAAGAAAACATTTGATCAACCCACCAAAACTTGTTTCCAACTCCAAATATATATATAATCAGAAATGTTGGAAAACATGAAGAGCAGATATTTAACCACTTATACTCACTTTCATCAAATAATGTCTCTGAAGTAACAGATTTATAACCTGATATTGACTCTAAATAATCTGCTACTGGATCAATAAAACTTCCACAAGTTACTTCTTTCTGCTCTATGAAAAAGACAAGCTGCCCAAAAGAATATTTTATTCCATGAATTTTAATCAGGCATTGGTGATAAAAGACATTAAGATCAGCCTGAATTTGCTCTGTAAATTTTTGAATAGTATCACCAATAGTGTCAACACTTTGAACCTCCTTTTCCACACTGTCTTCAAATAAATGACTATCAGGCATTGGCTTTTGCTGTTCAAGGATAATAGACTGAATGCATTCTTGAATTTGCTGATCAGATTGTGACATATCACACTCCTCATAGATTTCTGGGTCTTTCTTTTCAATTTCATCATCATATTTATTAAAAATTAGACCATCTTCATAATGATTTTGAACAGCAGATTTATCATGACCATGAATGTAAGCAACTTCTGAAAATTTTTGAACAGCCTGGCCTTCATCAAATTTAATATCAAAACCAAAAGGGGTAGAGTCTAATTCATCACAGAATTCTTGTCTTGGAACCCTAATCTCTTCATCATAGCAAGGAGTATTCTGAGAAATGTTGAATGATAATGCTAAAGGTTCATCTTTTCCTTCAATACAAAACTGATCTTTAACACAACACTGATTTTCAAAAGTTTGTTGAACTAGAGATTGATCTTCAAAAGGATTTGCATTCAAACTATTATCAAGGCTGTTGAAATCATTATGAGACTGTTCCAAACTATCTCTACTGATCTCATCACTTGAATAATCCTCAAACTGACCTAAAACAACAACTTGATTGTCATAATGATCATGGCATTCTTCTTTGACAACACTATCTGAAACTGTTACCTTCTCATCTTCAATAAATTCTGAAACTTCAACTTCCTCATGACATGTTTTGAACCCTTGATTGTACTCATCATCATGATTTTTTAAATCAGAAATTGTATTATAAATATCAGCTTGCTCACAACAATCTTTTAAAAAGAGTTCAGCTGGGAATAGATACTTACAATGTTTCTGAAAACATGTGTGAAATTCTTTCAGTGAGGAGATGCTAGCAGCGGGAAGAGAAAAATACCAATCTCGTGCATCTTTTTCAAGTGAATACATGAACATCTTCATGAGCACATCTTCATGCTGGATGTTTAACTGGACCATACATTGATGAAATTTGATGAGGTGATTTGAAGGATTATCTTCTTTGCTTTCTCTAAACCGTGGAAGACAATCTCCCCAAACATCCATTATAGGTACTGGATTTGGAAAACCTGGAATATCAGAAAAATTGAAAGGGGCAAACCTTCGAGCCAGAATAGCTCCCATGGACATCGATCTCTGCATGTTGAAATAGTGGAGTCGCCAATCAATTTGTCAGGACAGATTTTGTTTCTTCTTCTCAGAAAGAGAAAGGGGTGACAGTGGTAATTAGGGCTGCATAAAGCTGGGGATAACTGAAACTTTCTAATTCTTCCAACTCTTCTAGTAGCCACTCTGTCAAACTTGGTGGAAATAGCCTTTAAAAAGTGCTGGTTCAAGTCCACCTCTTAAACCAGGAAAACTGATGAGTATCCCAGGGAAAATATGCTTCAGCTTCGTCCCCGGCAACGGCGCCAAAGATGTTTGTGTCAGAAATTGTTACTAAGGCTAGGGTAACAAGCCAACACAATCTCAAGAATAAAATCAATCCAAACTAGGTTTTTAGGGTTTTGTTTTGTAGGTTTTGGTTAGAAAACTTCAAGAGCATAAGGGAATACATTCAACAGATAAGTAAAAACTAATTCACATACATATATCTATGAAGATGCATATATATCTCAGAAATTCAACAAAAGATTGCAATGAAGTTCATTCAATAAAAGACAAGCACCACTGGAAATTATACCTAAAACCAGAAATGAAATTGTCAATCAAGAAACTGTATAAGTTTAAAATGAAGCCAACACATATCAGAAGTGGAATAAGGAGTCATATATTCATAGTTTCATCAAAAATGCAATATGAGAGTTTGCAATACTTAGCAGTGAACAAGTCTGGATGAAAACACAGTTTGCAGACCTCCTCTAGCTCTCCAAAATTTCGAACCCTGACAATGTCTTTTCTCCCTCTCTAAATAGTTTTTCATCTCCCAAAAACAGTTAGGGTATTTCCTACTAATCCTCCATCGAATGACTAGATTAGGTAAAATAACATTTACATTTTTACAAATTACAATTTTGCTAAAAATAGCAAATTTTTAACAAAAAGCTTTAAATGAACCTAACTGCCCTAGATCTCTTTCGATGCCTCCACTAGCAAAGCTATGCCATCTGGACTTGAAGATCTTTTCTTCACTCTTTTGTGCTTTTGCTCCAGCTCAGCTATCCTTTTGTGTAGGTGTTCATTTTCATGCTGCAAGGTTTGAACTGTCTTTTCTAATTCTGAGCAATTCCTATCAGCAATCCTTTTTCTCCTGAGTGCCTCTTTTGCATCAATCACCAACTCCTGAAAATTATCATGAGTATCTTGAAGATCTTCTCTCAATCTCCTATTTTCCAACATTAGACCATCATTAACTTCTTGCATGTAGTTCATTTGATGCTTGTACTGTTTGACCACCTTCTTCAAATTCTCCTTGTCAGAAATTAACCAGTTTTTCTATTGCAGCATCCTGATCTTCACTTGGTTTCCAAAACATATCAAACTTCTTAAACATTAATTCCTCTGTCAATGGCTTTACAGCAATATCTTCAATGATAGGGTTTGAAACACCTGTTTCCTGTGCTGATTTAATCTCTCCTGTTAACAACTTTTTAGAATTGTTTTCAACAATGGATTTAGAGCTCTCTTCACCTGTTACCTTTACAGACCCAAAATTCTCTTTTTTAACTGAATGCAATTCATTTTTCTTTGACTGTTCCTCCATGGATTCTTCATCAGAGATGTTCACCTTATCAGTCTTCAATTTCGGACTTAACAACTTTTTCATACTTAATCTTAATTTGTTTTTAGACCTAGTTTTAGGTCTCCATAAAGAAGCTGTCTCTCCCATCATTTTTAGTGTCTTCCCTTGATATTGGATAGATGCTAACTCTACCACTTCTAGCTTTTTGATCTTCTTCTTAGGCTTGGTAGTTTTGTCCTCTATAGCTTGATTTTCTTTAATCTCAGCTTTAACCTTGATCTCAGGAATGAACTGCTCTTCCTCTAACATATAGCCCTCATCATCTGAGAGGACTGTGATGGGGCTTTTGGGCCGATTCTGGACTTCTTCTTTTGCTACAGGAATAACTTTGATATCAAATTTCCTCTCTTCTTGAACCACTGTTATAGATGATGACTTCTTTTCAAGAATTTCCTTTTCCTTTTTGTCATCAAATAATGAAAATTTGACTTTATTTTGCTGTGGAATTTCCTGAGGCTGACTGTCAGTCTGTCCTTCATCTGCTACCTGCTTTGTTTCCTTTTTAGCTTTAATGCCATGTTTGTTTGCAGGTTTAGCTGAATGACCCAACTTTTGTATCATTACTTTTCCCTTATCAGTTTGCCTTTTGGGTTGTTGGTCTTCTCCTTTAGAATGAATCCCTGACCAAAACAAAAAGAAGTCCCAAGTTTTTTCCTCATGCTGCAACACTGTAGAGATGATTAACTTGATGAGACCATGATGAAACAATGATTGAGAAGTATGATCATCCTGCTGTTTAATTTTGCTAGACATTTTCTGCAAGCTTTTGAAGAAAAAGAATGGCAAATTCATTTTAGACACCCCTGCCATGTGTTGTAGGAACCTGAGATGGTATTTGAACACTAATGAGTACCTCCCTTCACAAGTTATATAACTCTGAAGAATCCTTATAGGTTCAATCCATTCCCTCTTGAAATTATGTATGATAATACCTTTGTTCCAGTCAGGAACAACATTGGGCAATAAGCATCTGTGAGGATCAAACTCAAAAGGAGACTTCTTAAACCAGAGCTCGCCCTCATTTCTAATTTCAGTGGCTTCTGAAATTAAATCTACAGTCAATTTGAATCTTAAAGGATCCATTATGATCATTTCATTCTTAAGTCCTTTGGAAAAATTGCAGGATACTTGAGCATTAAAACCATCTATCTTCTTGAAGAATTTCAACCATCCTGCCTGTTGGAACAGCTCTGCACAATCTGGAAGTTTTTTAATCCATGTCAAGTCTGTGGGTTCAGCCCTATTAACCTTACCACTTTTACTGTTTTTTCCCATATCTTTCTTTTCAAGGAACTGGAACAGTCTAGTTTTAGGTTTCAGAAATGTCTTATAAGCTGTTTCTGGGCAAATAATACTGCAGGTTATAACAATTTCACTGATATTTAAATCCCCTGCACAAATTTACAAACCTCCCTGTGTAACACCTGTATCAAGCTAGCAGACTTCCCTCTGTGTAAACAAAAACTGAGTTCTACAGACAATTCTGTGAGTTTTTCCGACGCCCTATTCTGATTAGGTCATAAAAGAAACAGTCATGCAAATTCCTCCTATCATGCTTCAGGTAACTATTTAAGTGATGAATTCTTCATCCTTTCATTCTATTACATCCTTCTCAGCAACCAATTTTTTTCAGAAGAACACGCAGCAGCAAAAACCCAAATTCTCCAGCTATGAGGGTTATACGTAATACCTGTCAATTACTCCTCCATCGTGGCGTAATGTCTTCAATTTGGGGTGTCAATAATGTTCTTCTTCGAGCACATGTGTCCTCCTAACGATTATTTGGCTGCAGGTGAACGAATTCAAAAGCCCTAATTTCTGCTGGCGCCAGAATCACAGCTGTCTCCTTCCACAGTAACGTAATCCAACGTTCAACAGTGAAGTCTCCTCCTCAAACACTAACTCCTCAGTGATGATGCGTGTGACGAGGGAAACTTGACAGCTAAACCCGGAATTGGCTGGTCTCTGTGCAACTGAACCCGCATAACCTGTAATGATGCCCTTGTCTTCTCTTCGTGATTATCAACCAACTAACATCATGCTCAAAATGCTGCATACACGTGTTAAACACTTCACACAATGCGATTAGATACTCACACTCTTCATGATGATTGAAATCAGATCGAGAATTTACAAAAAACTCATGCCACGATATTCCTGTAGCGCACTCTGTGTTAAACTTTGGTGTAGCGCTACAAGAATATCTTTTAACCAAAATTTAGCAATTTTCTAACTTTTTGCCAACTTGTCGGAGATTTTGGCAGCTATTTGGTTTAGGACATTAGTTTAGCTACTCTCTAAAGTCATTATTGATTCTCCTTTTGAATATATAACTCACATTGACCCACTTTCAATATAAAAATGACCAAAATCAAATGAAATCTGAAAGGACTGGGTTCAAACTTTATTCAATCATTCATAAGGTTCTTAAGGAGATTAAAACTTAAAACTCAAAACCAAAAATTTAACTGAGGTAGATTCAAAACAAACCAAAATTGTTGAAAATAACTCAAAAAATGGAGGAAAATTTACTGACTTAACATCTGGCTCCAGCTGCGGGATGAAGTCCTCCCTGTGAGGCTTCAAGAACCTATAGACTAGTGCCTTCAGTCTTCCATTGGGCTATGGAGTCTTTATTCAATCTCACTCACACCGATATAGACAATGAAAGTCAAATCTCTTTCTCTGAGGAACCTTCCAACTACTGAATCAAAAAGAAATCCCATTTCCAATGTAACCAAGAAAACATTTGATCAACCCACCAAAACTTGTTTCCAACTCCAAATATATATATAATCAGAAATGTTGGAAAACATGAAGAGCAGATATTTAACCACTTATACTCACTTTCATCAAATAATGTCTCTGAAGTAACAGATTTATAACCTGATATTGACTCTAAATAATCTGCTACTGGATCAATAAAACTTCCACAAGTTACTTCTTTCTGCTCTATGAAAAAGACAAGCTTCCCAAAAGAATATTTTATTCCATGAATTTTAATCAGGCATTGGTGATAAAAGACATTAAGATCAGCCTGAATTTGCTCTGTAAATTTTTGAATAGTATCACCAATAGTGTCAACACTTTGAACCTCCTTTTCCACACTGTCTTCAAATAAATGACTATCAGGCATTGGCTTTTGCTGTTCAAGGATAATAGACTGAATGCATTCTTGAATTTGCTGATCAGATTGTGACATATCACACTCCTCATAGATTTCTGGGTCTTTCTTTTCAATTTCATCATCATATTTATTAAAAATTAGACCATCTTCATAATGATTTTGAACAGCAGATTTATCATGACCATGAATGTAAGCAACTTCTGAAAATTTTTGAACAGCCTGGCCTTCATCAAATTTAATATCAAAACCAAAAGGGATAGAGTCTAATTCATCACAGAATTCTTGTCTTGGAACCCTAATCTCTTCATCATAGCAAGGAGTATTCTGAGAAATGTTGAATGATAATGCTAAAGGTTCATCTTTTCCTTCAATACAAAACTGATCTTTAACACAACACTGATTTTCAAAAGTTTGTTGAACTAGAGATTGATCTTCAAAAGGATTTGCATTCAAACTATTATCAAGGCTGTTGAAATCATTATGAGACTGTTCCAAACTATCTCTACTGATCTCATCACTTGAATAATCCTCAAACTGACCTAAAACAACAACTTGATTGTCATAATGATCATGGCATTCTTCTTTGACAACACTATCTGAAACTGTTACCTTCTCATCTTCAATAAATTCTGAAACTTCAACTTCCTCATGACATGTTTTGAACCCTTGATTGTACTCATCATCATGATTTTTTAAATCAGAAATTGTATTATAAATATCAGCTTGCTCACAACAATCTTTTAAAAAGAGTTCAGCTGGGAATAGATACTTACAATGTTTCTGAAAACATGTGTGAAATTCTTTCAGTGAGGAGATGCTAGCAGCGGGAAGAGAAAAATACCAATCTCGTGCATCTTTTTCAAGTGAATACATGAACATCTTCATGAGCACATCTTCATGCTGGATGTTTAACTGGACCATACATTGATGAAATTTGATGAGGTGATTTGAAGGATTATCTTCTTTGCTTTCTCTAAACCGTGGAAGATAATCTCCCCAAACATCCATTATAGGTACTGGATTTGGAAAACCTGGAATATCAGAAAAATTGAAAGGGGCAAACCTTCGAGCCAGAATAGCTCCCATGGACATCGATCTCTGCATGTTGAAATAGTGGAGTCGCCAATCAATTTGTCAGGACAGATTTTGTTTCTTCTTCTCAGAAAGAGAAAGGGGTGACAGTGGTAATTAGGGCTGCATAAAGCTGGGGATAACTGAAACTTTCTAATTCTTCCAACTCTTCTAGTAGCCACTCTGTCAAACTTGGTGGAAATAGCCTTTAAAAAGTGCTGGTTCAAGTCCACCTCTTAAACCAGGAAAACTGATGAGTATCCCAGGGAAAATATGCTTCAGCTTCGTCCCCGGCAACGGCGCCAAAGATGTTTGTGTCAGAAATTGTTACTAAGGCTAGGGTAACAAGCCAACACAATCTCAAGAATAAAATCAATCCAAACTAGGTTTTTAGGGTTTTGTTTTGTAGGTTTTGGTTAGAAAACTTCAAGAGCATAAGGGAATACATTCAACAGATAAGTAAAAACTAATTCACATACATATATCTATGAAGATGCATATATATCTCAGAAATTCAACAAAAGATTGCAATGAAGTTCATTCAATAAAAGACAAGCACCACTGGAAATTATACCTAAAACTAGAAATGAAATTGTCAATCAAGAAACTGTATAAGTTTAAAATGAAGCCAACACATATCAGAAGTGGAATAAGGAGTCATATATTCATAGTTTCATCAAAAATGCAATATGAGAGTTTGCAATACTTAGCAGTGAACAAGTCTGGATGAAAACACAGTTTGCAGACCTCCTCTAGCTCTCCAAAATTTCAAACCCTGACAATGTCTTTTCTCCCTCTCTAAATAGTTTTTCATCTCCCAAAAACAGTTAGGGTATTTCCTACTAATCCTCCATCGAATGACTAGATTAGGTAAAATAACATTTACATTTTTACAAATTACAATTTTGCTAAAAATAGCAAATTTTTAACAAAAAGCTTTAAATGAACCTAACTGCCCTAGATCTCTTTCGATGCCTCCACTAGCAAAGCTATGCCATCTGGACTTGAAGATCTTTTCTTCACTCTTTTGTGCTTTTGCTCCAGCTCAGCTATCCTTTTGTGTAGGTGTTCATTTTCATGCTGCAAGGTTTGAACTGTCTTTTCTAATTCTGAGCAATTCCTATCAGCAATCATTTTTCACCTGAGTGCCTCTTTTGCATCAATCACCAACTCCTGAAAATTATCATGAGTATCTTGAAGATCTTCTCTCAATCTCCTATTTGCCAACATTAGACCATCATTAACTTCTTGCATGTAGTTCATTTGATGCTTGTACTGTTTGACCACCTTCTTCAAATTCTCCTTGTCAGAATTAACCAGTTTTTCTATTGCAGCATCCTGATCTTCACTTGGTTTCCAAAACATATCAAACTTCTTAAACATTAATTCCTCTGTCAATGGCTTTACAGCAATATCTTCAATGATAGGGTTTGAAACACCTGTTTCCTGTGCTGATTTAATCTCTCCTGTTAACAACTTTTTAGAATTGTTTTCAACAATGGATTTAGAGCTCTCTTCACCTGTTACCTTTACAGACCCAAAATTCTCTTTTTTAACTGAATGCAATTCATTTTTCTTTGACTGTTACTCCATGGATTCTTCATCAGAGATGTTCACCTTATCAGTCTTCAATTTCGGACTTAACAACTTTTTCATACTTAATCTTAATTTGTTTTTAGACCTAGTTTTAGGTCTCCATAAAGAAGCTGTCTCTCCCATCATTTTTAGTGTCTTCCCTTGATATTGGATAGATGCTAACTCTACCACTTCTAGCTTTTTGATCTTCTTCTTAGGCTTGGTAGTTTTGTCCTCTATAGCTTGATTTTCTTTAATCTCGGCTTTAACCTTGATCTCAGGAATGAACTGCTCTTCCTCTAACATATAGCCCTCATCATCTGAGAGGACTGTGATGGGGCTTTTGGGCCGATTCTGGACTTCTTCTTTTGCTACAGGAATAACTTTGATATCAAATTTCCTCTCTTCTTGAACCACTGTTATAGATGATGACTTCTTTTCAAGAATTTCCTTTTCCTTTTTGTCATCAAATAATGAAAATTTGACTTTATTTTGCTGTGGAATTTCCTGAGGCTGACTGTCAGTCTGTCCTTCATCTGCAACCTGCTTTGTTTCCTTTTTAGCTTTAATGCCATGTTTGTTTGCAGGTTTAGCTGAATGACCCAACTTTTGTATCATTACTTTTCCCTTATCAGTTTGCCTTTTGGGTTGTTGGTCTTCTCCTTTAGAATGAATCCCTGACCAAAACAAAAAGAAGTCCCAAGTTTTTTCCTCATGCTGCAACACTGTAGAGATGATTAACTTGATGAGACCATGATGAAACAATGATTGAGAAGTATGATCATCCTGCTGTTTAATTTTGCTAGACATTTTCTGCAAGCTTTTGAAGAAAAAGAATGGCAAATTCATTTTAGACACCCCTGCCATGTGCTGTAGGAACCTGAGATGGTATTTGAACACTAATGAGTACCTCCCTTCACAAGTTATATAACTCTGAAGAAACCTTATAGGTTCAATCCATTACCTCTTGAAATTATGTATGATAATACCTTTGTTCCAGTCAGGAACAACATTGGGCAATAAGTATCTTTGAGGATCAAACTCAAAAGGAGACTTCTTAAACCAGAGCTCGCCCTCATTACTAATTTCAGTGGCTTCTGAAATTAAATCTACAGTCAATTTGAATCTTAAAGGATCCATTATGATCATTTCATTCTTAAGTCCTTTGGCAAAATTGCAGGATACTTGAGCATTAAAACCATCTATCTTCTTGAAGAATTTCAACCATCCTGCCTGTTGGAACAGCTCTGCACAATCTGGAAGTTTTTTAATCCATGTCAAGTCTGTGGGTTCAGCCCTATTAACCTTACCACTTTTACTGTTTTTTCCCATATCTTTCTTTTCAAGGAACTGGAACAGTCTAGTTTTAGGTTTCAGAAATGTCTTATAAGCTGTTTTCTGGGCAAATAATACTGCAGGTTATAACAATTTCACTGATATTTAAATCCCCTGCACAAATTTACAAACCTCCATGTGTAACACCTGTATCAAGCTAGCAGACTTCCCTCTGTGTAAACAAAAACTGAGTTCTACAGACAATTCTGTGAGTTTTTCCGACGCCCTATTCTGATTAGGTCATAAAAGAAACAGTCATGCAAATTCCTCCTATCATGCTTCAGGTAACTATTTAAGTGATGAATTCTTCATCCTGTCATTCTATTACATCCTTCTCAGCAACCAATTTTTTTCAGAAGAACACGCAGCAGAAAAAACCCAAATTCTCCAGCTATGAGAGTTATACGTAATACCTGTCAATTACTCCTCCATCGTGGCGTAATGTCTTCAATTTGGGGTGTCAATAATGTTCTTCTTCGAGCACAGGTGTCCTCCTAACGATTATTTGGCTGCAGGTGAACGAATTCAAAAGCCCTAATTTCTGCTGGCGCCAGAATCACAGCTGTCTCCTTCCACAGTAACGTAATCCAACGTTCAACAGTGAAGTCTCCTCCTCAAACACTAACTCCTCAGTGATGATGCGTGTGACGAGGGAAACTTGACAGCTAAACCCGGAATTGGCTGGTCTCTGTGCAACTGAACCCACATAACCTGTAATGATGCCCTTGTCTTCTCTTCGTGATTATCAACCAACTAACATCATGCTCAAAATGCTGCATACACGTGTTAAACACTTCACACAATGCGATTAGATACTCACACTCTTCATGATGATTGAAATCAGATCGAGAATTTACAAAAAACTCATGCCACGATATTCCTGTAGCGCACTCTGTGTTAAACTTTGGTGTAGCGCTACAAGAATATCTTTTAACCAAAATTTAGCAATTTTCTAACTTTTTGCCAACTTGTCGGAGATTTTGGCAGCTATTTGGTTTAGGACATTAGTTTAGCTACTCTCTAAAGTCATTATTGATTCTCCTTTTGAATATATAACTCACATTGACCCACTTTCAATATAAAAATGACCAAAATCAAATGAAATCTGAAAGGACTGGGTTCAAACTTTATTCAATCATTCATAAGGTTCTTAAGGAGATTAAAACTTAAAACTCAAAACCAAAAATTTAACTGAGGTAGATTCAAAACAAACCAAAATTGGAGAAAATAACTCAAAAAATGGAGGAAAATTTACTGACTTAACATCTGGCTCCAGCTGCGGGATGAAGTCCTCCCTGTGAGGCTTCAAGAACCTATAGACTAGTGCCTTCAGTCTTCCATTGGGCTATGGAGTCTTTATTCAATCTCACTCACACCGATATAGACAATGAAAGTCAAATCTCTTTCTCTGAGGAACCTTCCAACTACTGAATCAAAAAGAAATCCCATTTCCAGTGTAACCAAGAAAACATTTGATCAACCCACCAAAACTTGTTTCCAACTCCAAATATATATATAATCAGAAATGTTGGAAAACATGAAGAGCAGATATTTAACCACTTATACTCACTTTCATCAAATAATGTCTCTGAAGTAACAGATTTATAACCTGATATTGACTCTAAATAATCTGCTACTGGATCAATAAAACTTCCACAAGTTACTTCTTTCTGCTCTATGAAAAAGACAAGCTGCCCAAAAGAATATTTTATTCCATGAATTTTAATCAGGCATTGGTGATAAAAGACATTAAGATCAGCCTGAATTTGCTCTGTAAATTTTTGAATAGTATCACCAATAGTGTCAACACTTTGAACCTCCTTTTCCACACTGTCTTCAAATAAATGACTATCAGGCATTGGCTTTTGCTGTTCAAGGATAATAGACTGAATGCATTCTTGAATTTGCTGATCAGATTGTGACATATCACACTCCTCATAGATTTCTGGGTCTTTCTTTTCAATTTCATCATCATATTTATTAAAAATTAGACCATCTTCATAATGATTTTGAACAGCAGATTTATCATGACCATGAATGTAAGCAACTTCTGAAAATTTTTGAACAGCCTGGCCTTCATCAAATTTAATATCAAAACCAAAAGGGATAGAGTCTAATTCATCACAGAATTCTTGTCTTGGAACCCTAATCTCTTCATCATAGCAAGGAGTATTCTGAGAAATGTTGAATGATAATGCTAAAGGTTCATCTTTTCCTTCAATACAAAACTGATCTTTAACACAACACTGATTTTCAAAAGTTTGTTGAACTAGAGATTGATCTTCAAAAGGATTTGCATTCAAACTATTATCAAGGCTGTTGAAATCATTATGAGACTGTTCCAAACTATCTCTACTGATCTCATCACTTGAATAATCCTCAAACTGACCTAAAACAACAACTTGATTGTCATAATGATCATGGCATTCTTCTTTGACAACACTATCTGAAACTGTTACCTTCTCATCTTCAATAAATTCTGAAACTTCAACTTCCTCATGACATGTTTTGAACCCTTGATTGTACTCATCATCATGATTTTTTAAATCAGAAATTGTATTATAAATATCAGCTTGCTCACAACAATCTTTTAAAAAGAGTTCAGCTGGGAATAGATACTTACAATGTTTCTGAAAACATGTGTGAAATTCTTTCAGTGAGGAGATGCTAGCAGCGGGAAGAGAAAAATACCAATCTCGTGCATCTTTTTCAAGTGAATACATGAACATCTTCATGAGCACATCTTCATGCTGGATGTTTAACTGGACCATACATTGATGAAATTTGATGAGGTGATTTGAAGGATTATCTTCTTTGCTTTCTCTAAACCGTGGAAGACAATCTCCCCAAACATCCATTATAGGTACTGGATTTGGAAAACCTGGAATATCAGAAAAATTGAAAGGGGCAAACCTTCGAGCCAGAATAGCTCCCATGGACATCGATCTCTGCATGTTGAAATAGTGGAGTCGCCAATCAATTTGTCAGGACAGATTTTGTTTCTTCTTCTCAGAAAGAGAAAGGGGTGACAGTGGTAATTAGGGCTGCATAAAGCTGGGGATAACTGAAACTTTCTAATTCTTCCAACTCTTCTAGTAGCCACTCTGTCAAACTTGGTGGAAATAGCCTTTAAAAAGTGCTGGTTCAAGTCCACCTCTTAAACCAGGAAAACTGATGAGTATCCCAGGGAAAATATGCTTCAGCTTCGTCCCCGGCAACGGCGCCAAAGATGTTTGTGTCAGAAATTGTTACTAAGGCTAGGGTAACAAGCCAACACAATCTCAAGAATAAAATCAATCCAAACTAGGTTTTTAGGGTTTTGTTTTGTAGGTTTTGGTTAGAAAACTTCAAGAGCATAAGGGAATACATTCAACAGATAAGTAAAAACTAATTCACATACATATATCTATGAAGATGCATATATATCTCAGAAATTCAACAAAAGATTGCAATGAAGTTCATTCAATAAAAGACAAGCACCACTGGAAATTATACCTAAAACCAGAAATGAAATTGTCAATCAAGAAACTGTATAAGTTTAAAATGAAGCCAACACATATCAGAAGTGGAATAAGGAGTCATATATTCATAGTTTCATCAAAAATGCAATATGAGAGTTTGCAATACTTAGCAGTGAACAAGTCTGGATGAAAACACAGTTTGCAGACCTCCTCTAGCTCTCCAAAATTTCGAACCCTGACAATGTCTTTTCTCCCTCTCTAAATAGTTTTTCATCTCCCAAAAACAGTTAGGGTATTTCCTACTAATCCTCCATCGAATGACTAGATTAGGTAAAATAACATTTACATTTTTACAAATTACAATTTTGCTAAAAATAGCAAATTTTTAACAAAAAGCTTTAAATGAACCTAACTGCCCTAGATCTCTTTCTATGCCTCCACTAGCAAAGCTATGCCATCTGGACTTGAAGATCTTTTCTTCACTCTTTTGTGCTTTTGCTCCAGCTCAGCTATCCTTTTGTGTAGGTGTTCATTTTCATGCTGCAAGGTTTGAACTGTCTTTTCTAATTCTGAGCAATTCCTATCAGCAATCCTTTTTCTCCTGAGTGCCTCTTTTGCATCAATCACCAACTCCTGAAAATTATCATGAGTATCTTGAAGATCTTCTCTCAATCTCCTATTTGCCAACATTAGACCATCATTAACTTCTTGCATGTAGTTCATTTGATGCTTGTACTGTTTGACCACCTTCTTCAAATTCTCCTTGTCAGAATTAACCAGTTTTTCTATTGCAGCATCCTGATCTTCACTTGGTTTCCAAAACATATCAAACTTCTTAAACATTAATTCCTCTGTCAATGGCTTTACAGCAATATCTTCAATGATAGGGTTTGAAACACCTGTTTCCTGTGCTGATTTAATCTCTCCTGTTAACAACTTTTTAGAATTGTTTTCAACAATGGATTTAGAGCTCTCTTCACCTGTTACCTTTACAGACCCAAAATTCTCTTTTTTAACTGAATGCAATTCATTTTTCTTTGACTGTTCCTCCATGGATTCTTCATCAGAGATGTTCACCTTATCAGTCTTCAATTTCGGACTTAACAACTTTTTCATACTTAATCTTAATTTGTTTTTAGACCTAGTTTTAGGTCTCCATAAAGAAGCTGTCTCTCCCATCATTTTTAGTGTCTTCCCTTGATATTGGATAGATGCTAACTCTACCACTTCTAGCTTTTTGATCTTCTTCTTAGGCTTGGTAGTTTTGTCCTCTATAGCTTGATTTTCTTTAATCTCAGCTTTAACCTTGATCTCAGGAATGAACTGCTCTTCCTCTAACATATAGCCCTCATCATCTGAGAGGACTGTGATGGGGCTTTTGGGCCGATTCTGGACTTCTTCTTTTGCTACAGGAATAACTTTGATATCAAATTTCCTCTCTTCTTGAACCACTGTTATAGATGATGACTTCTTTTCAAGAATTTCCTTTTCCTTTTTGTCATCAAATAATGAAAATTTGACTTTATTTTGCTGTGGAATTTCCTGAGGCTGACTGTCAGTCTGTCCTTCATCTGCTACCTGCTTTGTTTCCTTTTTAGCTTTAATGCCATGTTTGTTTGCAGGTTTAGCTGAATGACCCAACTTTTGTATCATTACTTTTCCCTTATCAGTTTGCCTTTTGGGTTGTTGGTCTTCTCCTTTAGAATGAATCCCTAACCAAAACAAAAAGAAGTCCCAAGTTTTTTCCTCATGCTGCAACACTGTAGAGATGATTAACTTGATGAGACCATGATGAAACAATGATTGAGAAGTATGATCATCCTGCTGTTTAATTTTGCTAGACATTTTCTGCAAGCTTTTGAAGAAAAAGAATGGCAAATTCATTTTAGACACCCCTGCCATGTGCTGTAGGAACCTGAGATGGTATTTGAACACTAATGAGTACCTCCCTTCACAAGTTATATAACTCTGAAGAATCCTTATAGGTTCAATCCATTCCCTCTTGAAATTATGTATGATAATACCTTTGTTCCAGTCAGGAACAACATTGGGCAATAAGCATCTGTGAGGATCAAACTCAAAAGGAGACTTCTTAAACCAGAGCTCGCCCTCATTTCTAATTTCAGTGGCTTCTGAAATTAAATCTACAGTCAATTTGAATCTTAAAGGATCCATTATGATCATTTCATTCTTAAGTCCTTTGGAAAAATTGCAGGATACTTGAGCATTAAAACCATCTATCTTCTTGAAGAATTTCAACCATCCTGCCTGTTGGAACAGCTCTGCACAATCTGGAAGTTTTTTAATCCATGTCAAGTCTGTGGGTTCAGCCCTATTAACCTTACCACTTTTACTGTTTTTTCCCATATCTTTCTTTTCAAGGAACTAGAACAGTCTAGTTTTAGGTTTCAGAAATGTCTTATAAGCTGTTTTCTGGGCAAATAATACTGCAGGTTATAACAATTTCACTGATATTTAAATCCCCTGCACAAATTTACAAACCTCCCTGTGTAACACCTGTATCAAGCTAGCAGACTTCCCTCTGTGTAAACAAAAACTGAGTTCTACAGACAATTCTGTGAGTTTTTCCGACGCCCTATTCTGATTAGGTCATAAAAGAAACAGTCATGCAAATTCCTCCTATCATGCTTCAGGTAACTATTTAAGTGATGAATTCTTCATCCTTTCATTCTATTACATCCTTCTCAGCAACCAATTTTTTTCAGAAAAACACGCAGCAGCAAAAACCCAAATTCTCCAGCTATGAGGGTTATACGTAATACCTGTCAATTACTCCTCCATCGTGGCATAATGTCTTCAATTTGGGGTGTCAATAATGTTCTTCTTCGAGCACATGTGTCCTCCTAACGATTATTTGGCTGCAGGTGAACGAATTCAAAAGCCCTAATTTCTGTTGGCGCCAAAATCACAGCTGTCTCCTTCCACAGTAACGTAATCCAACGTTCAACAGTGAAGTCTCCTCCTCAAACACTAACTCCTCAGTGATGATGCGTGTGACGAGGGAAACTTGACAGCTAAACCCGGAATTGGCTGGTCTCTGTGCAACTGAACCCGCATAACCTGTAATGATGCCCTTGTCTTCTCTTCGTGATTATCAACCAACTAACATCATGCTCAAAATGCTGCATACACGTGTTAAACACTTCACACAATGCGATTAGATACTCACAATCTTCATGATGATTGAAATCAGATCGAGAATTTACAAAAAACTCATGCCACGATATTCCTGTAGCGCACTCTGTGTTAAACTTTGGTGTAGCGCTACAAGAATATCTTTTAACCAAAATTTAGCAATTTTCTAACTTTTTGCCAACTTGTCGGAGATTTTGGCAGCTATTTGGTTTAGGACATTAGTTTAGCTACTCTCTAAAGTCATTATTGATTCTCCTTTTGAATATATAACTCACATTGACCCACTTTCAATATAAAAATGACCAAAATCAAATGAAATCTGAAAGGACTGGGTTCAAACTTTATTCAATCATTCATAAGGTTCTTAAGGAGATTAAAACTTAAAACTCAAAACCAAAAATTTAACTGAGGTAGATTCAAAACAAACCAAAATTGGAGAAAATAACTCAAAAAATGGAGGAAAATTTACTGACTTAACAGATGGTATGTGTGGTGCCGAAATGTATCTGTCTATTAGAATGAACCATGAAATCAAATTATGGATGAGTATTGGTGGATGATCCGATACATTTGAAGAATTGCTTGTTCTTTGTGGTTTACTTTATTTTGTTAAGAAAATAGGGTTTTTGGAATTAAAGGTTTATGGTGACTCAAAGGTTATTGCGGATTGGGCAAATGGTTTCTCTTCTCTCCATTCCCTAGTGCTACAACATTGGATGCTTAGAGTGCAGAATTTGATACAGTTTTTTGCTCTGCTTTCGATCAATCATATTCACCATATCTTCAATCAACATGCAGACTCTCTTTCAAAGAAGGCAATGGGTGAGATGAATGGGTTCCTCTTCTTTGAGGAATTTTTTGATGATGATCTTATTGATTCAGGATCCTTTTTTGTGCTATGAGGTTTATGGGATAGTTCATCCTTTGTCAGTTAGTTTTCTATCGAGTCTCTGTTAGTATATTGGATAGTTTATTTTTGGAAGGTCTGTAAGTTGTTTTAGTCTCGTTGTAAGATTAAACTGGGTAGATTTTTGGTAGATTTGAAACTCTTCATCGATTCCTTTTTAAAGTTGATTATGGATATATGTAAATTTGATTCTAAATGAATAGCAAATTGCATGCTTTTTTCTCTTGAAAAAAACCAATAAATATATATATTTATATATATATAATAGGGTAATCTATTATCCCAAGAGTAAATTTACAATGATTTGAACATTTCTTTTCACTAAAGCCAATTGTGTTCCACTTTCTCCAAAAAAGTATATTTTCTAATAAAAGTTAGTTTGTTTAATTTTAATTTAAAAAATAAAAACATAAATAACAATTAATATAAGATATTAAAAAAAAAAAATTAATATTTTATTTTCAAAATTTATGTAACTCTTTCCCATTATGACGTACATTTAGTTTCATGGCAAACTGAATTACAATAAACATAATTGGCGAATAATAAAAAAATGCATAAATTTCACATTTCAAAAACAAAATTGAGGACACTTTCATATCCAACTTGAAGTGCTTTAATGACCATTAACATCAACATTAGTTTTAAGTTTCTATTTATTTGGAGGGCTCATGACAAGATTTAATGACCACGAAGATTCAGCCGATAGTACTAAAAATAGTGGAAATTAGTCCCATGTTTAATGCTATGAAAATTAGCGATAATTTGATTGTTATTCAAGAAAAGTAATTGTTGGTTGTTCTTCAAAATCACACCACAACAATTGCCTAGGATGACCATGATATGAAATGCATTCAACCAAACATTTATGTATATTATATTGACATAAACTATGAACCTTCACTCATTATACAACCTTAAAGATTGTGTTTGTTCCAAGCTATTTTATTTCATTATGTTCTAGGTTTATAAGTTTAATAGACTGTAGAGGTGAGCAAAAGCTTTTATATTGAGACAATCTAAACCAGAGAGAGAAGTCGGTACAATTCCCTAATATTTACCCTAGTTGCCATAATAGGGAGTAAACTTCTCATGTTTTTTTGTCATAAAGATTCAAAAAAAGAGAACAGGCGGCACTTATTCTTTTGCTTCTAAGTGTGAGTCCACATAGATGAGGTTTTGGCTAGTGTTAGAAAGTGCTTCTGAGACTAGATTTTGGTTTCTTTGACTCTTCTGTTGTCCTACTATACCTTGATATCCTAGATTTCCAAGTTTGTCAATATGCTTGCGCTGCGAAATAGAAGCAAATTTAAAATGGATTCAGTGTTTTGGAAAGTTGAAACTATAAAGAACTTGAAAAGTGCAATAATTATAAACATACGTGTATGTTTCATTGAAGCTTATGCTTGTACAATGCAATAGTGGTGGAAGGCGAACCCTGAGTTTTGGGATAGGGCTCTTAGTTAGTTTTCAGTCGACAAGGCTTGTGGACCTATTTGAGAAGTAGGGGTTGATGTAGGAAATGAAACATAATATGTACAAAGCGTTTTTTAGCTTTAACTAGTTTACGACCTCCTAGTGCACGTCTAGTTAAAATTTCCGATAATGCCCTCTTTCTACAGATCTTTACATTACAGAAACTACAACTCCATTAAACAAATAACAATGAAGATGCATAGAGCATATACATACCTATTTATGCAAAAGGGACAAAACCAACAAAGACAAAAAGATGGATAAAACAAACCACATGAGAGCAAGCCCAAGTGGACTACTTCCTTGCTCACCCACCTGTAGCAGGGAGGGAAACCACGCCTTGTCTACGGCACAATCTTACTAACGATATTGTATAAGAAACCTACACTCTCATTTCATTTAGAACTCCCAACAACTTCGAATAGACATGGAAAACACGAGCAACACATCAAAATGTTTGCAAGAAAAACAGTCACAAATCGGTAGGTATAATAACTCATCCTCTGTTCAAAGTGGTTCTCGATCCTTCCCTTAATTCACATTAATTGACATAAATCAACTCTAGCAGCTCGTCCCCTTCAAGGACCTTTGCTTGCAATCGACTGTTCTTAATTGACATTAAATTAGAGCAATAAGTCTTGTGCAGTTCAGTACCATGTCAGCCTTGAACTTTGTAACCCATAGGGTGTCGATGGTGGGCGAGCCTTATCCAACAGACAGACTTTCATTTAAGGCTCGCCTGTCATGTGTCAGAACAATCCATCCTTCATGCCATGAGGATGGCATCCATGGATACCCCTCGAATCCAGTTATCGACTCCGGCGACCGGAAACTCGCTGTCAAATCGGCTGCATTGGAAACCTCCCACGACACCCAACGGAGGCTTCACGCTCAGCTGTAGCTATCGTAACCTTGGTAGCCAGGCAAATTTACATTTGAATTTTGAATTTCAAGACGGGAAGCAAATTTAAATTTGAATTCTGGCAATGCATAAGGCTCGCCCTGTTCTGATGCTCTGCTTCTTCTATCCTATCCAATCCAATCCCCCTGCGACCCCCTGCGTGTTTTTCATCTGTGCTCGCTGACTGCTCTTCATATTCTTACTCTCTTCTGCTTGCTTACTTGCTTACTGAAACTTTGTTTTCTCGGTCGCTTTTATTTTGATATTGTGATTTGCAATAGCCATGGCAGCCTTGGATCTTGCGATTGGAACTGCAGGCAACACCGTAAGCAGCACAATAACCAGCGTGATTATTAATCACTTATCCAATAAATAGATGATGAAATTCATTTGGATCAAAACAGAAAGCTGGCACCTCAGCTATATGTATAATAATTATCACGAAATTGTAGTAAGTAGGTAGCAGAAGAGATCGTTGAACACGCCGGTGTTGTGGAGGATAATGTGAGACGTATTCTTCTGCATTAAAATCATAGGGCCCAAGATTCCTCCATTTGCTATCACGCCACTAGATAAATGTGGTAAAGTGCCACATTGTTCAAATCATTCCAACAATCTAGGCCCAAAAGGGATCCTCGAGTAACATTTTTTTGGGTCATTGTTGTCATTGTAAGACAATGAGACAGGTGGTGACTCGGTGAGCAGTCTTTGCTATATATTTGTTATGCCATGCCTTGAGTGGACACAACAACTGGATCTGTTATAGTCTACTGTTCCTTTCTAGGTTCCTACCGCTTGTTCTGATTTTGAGGTGCTTTCTTCCACTACCATTGGAAGTGGGTATCGCATATTTTCTGTATATCCATTTGTGAAGTGTTGAATGGAAATGGATGCAACAAAAGGACAGCCCAAGATACTTATTTTAATTGTATGTGCCATTCTATTTCTGAGTACTGCAAACGCCATTCGATTCCTGTCAACAGGTTTTCTCTCTCAGTCAGTCCATTTTCTCACAGTACTTTGTTATTTGTAATCCCTAGTCACTGATCATAAATCCAAAGTTTTTACGCTCAACAGTTTTAAATAGGTGATTCGGTTTTTTCTTCCAGCATATATTTAGATATTTATGGATCCAAAACCATATTTCCGGTTGTTATCATTTTAATATATTTGGAACGGTTGTCAAGAAGCCATATTTATTGCTCCATTACCATAACTTGTTATGTTTTGTTTGAACCCCAACAAATGTAGATTATATACAGTTACCACCTTAGATCCTCAAACACCAGGGAACAAACTGTTCAGTGGCCTAAGACATTGCAGTAAACATAACCACATGTTGTGTTTATGGATTCATTTTGTTATTATTGACAAGGTTTCAGGATTAAGTGTTATTTATAAAGTTATAGGACGTATGATCTATGAAAAATCATTGTTATGGGTTCTGCCTTTATATTAGGGAAAGCTATAACAGGTTTGCTCTTCTGCTTGCAGATAAGAATCATATCTTGAAGAGTCTGACATCTTAACAGAAAAATCAAGAGAGCAAACTGTAAGTGTAAAGAGGGCTGCTTTTGAGTTTTCCTTTTATTGATGATTAGTTTTCTCTGCGTGCCCTAACCAGACACAGAGTTATTCTCACCATGATATGATTTTGCAGTTGCCCACAGGCGGTCCTAAGACTGAGCAAGAGATGAATGATGTTGTGTTGGGCATTCAGCCCACATAAATCACAGAAAACATAGAATATTTATAATAGATATATAACATATTTAAACAGAACAGCAATCACACAAGAGACACGGAAATTTACGTGGTTCACCCACTGAATGTGGGATACATCCACGGGACAAGGGCAGGCAGTCTTTATTCATCATCAACAATAGTTTACAAACTATGCCGGAGTGGGCTTAAAGCCCCAGCTCAATATTTGCCTCAATGGGCCACATATTTAAGATCCTCGTTCTTCAGTTACACATAACCGATAACCGATTATACCGTTGGTGAAACCTCCGTGAACCAACTTGACCTCAACCGTCAATTGGTTGTCACATTCCAACAATCTCCACCTTGACAACAATTTACCTGATGCCCTACCCTTGTCCATTTGTGCTTCTAAATATCAAAGCACCCATTTCACTGCTTCACCTAGATTTGCCATGTATCCACTGACAACACCAATCGCATGTGAAAAGATCTCATCGCATACATCACACCAGCGTACCATACACGAGACATATAACCCTTTCTTCATTACATGGACATCAACCTGAAGAACGCTTATGATGTTTACTAGTTTCACTGAGTATCATTATCATGCACTCATCCTATGATAACCAAAACTTACCATCAATCCGTCTCTTGTACATTTACACTCAAGATTGTTTTGCTGCTCCCTGATCCTTCATCTTAAATGTCCAATAGAACCAACCTGTTGATCTTATCCATGCTTGTGCTTGTTTCAAGCATAACGGCAACAATCCAAAAACGCCAAGATAGTGAATACCATAAACCCAATGGTTACACCCACTTCTTGTAAAACTTGGTTCACCATGAAGAAATCAAAACATCTTGTACCAAATGTTTGAGAGTGCTCTTCAAGCCATACAATGATTACCTTGAGCTTGCAAACAAAATCTTCCTATGCAATCCTAAGCACCTTCTATGCTCCACCTCGAACTTTACATCCGAAGACCTTAGCCAAATCCGGCCAAGATGACCAAATGAGCCTTCATCGCTCACCTTCAGGTCTTTTTTACAATGGAGTTAACCAAGCCTTTAAAATAGGCTTCATTACATGTAATCTCATGGGAAAAAAACATATGCACAACAACCAACTCATGCTCTACCCCTTTTAGTTTACCTAAATCTATGTCTAGATTCATAAGTAACTAACAACCTAGGGTATGCATGCCATTCCAGGTCTTACAGTCATATACCCAATTACATGTAAAAAACTAAATTTTTACAACTCCAAAAATAATAATAATTTTTCTACCATTTTTTTTTATTATTATTACCCCCACCCTTACAAATGTCAAGAACACTTTCACTCTCTCTCGAAACTGCTTGACCTTCCCACCACAGGCTCGACTTCCCACCACGAGCTCCTGCTGGCTGTTCGACCTTCACGCCAGCGTCCTCTACCTCTGCACGGCGGCTGGGCTCATTCCTCCACAGTGTTCCTCCACGCTCGGGACACAGCACAGCGTTACTTCACGCCTCGACACAGCAAAACGTTCCTTTAACGGATCTGCCTTCTCACCCAATGACAACAGCGGATGGCTCTCTCTCTGCACGCGACTTCTCCAACGGCGGATGGTCCACGGACTCTTCCAACGATGGCCCTTTACAGCCTCACGATTCCCTATTTCTCGGACGATGGATCTCCATGATGGGCTGGCTCTCCACGAATTGGCGGCTTCCTCCACCTCACACAGATGAAGATTCTTCATGTGGTGGCTCGATCCTTAATAAGTAGATCCTTCACAGCAATAGCGATTGCCACCTACACAATAACGATCTCCACCTTCACTATATCGGCTCCTCCCATTGGTGAAACCACCGCTGCAAACTCGATGCTGCTTCCACCACACCACAACCTCCATTTTACACACAGATCGGTCTTCTCTGCACTGCACAAATACAACACCTCCACTTCTGCAACCTTATGCTCTTCACCTGAGCTTTGATACCACTTGTTGGGCATTCAGCCCACATAAATCACAGAAAACATAGAAGATTTATAACAAATATATAACATATTTAAACAGAACAGCAATCACACAAGAGACACAGAAATTTACGTGGTTCACCCACTGAATGTGGACTACATCCACGGGACAAGGGCAAGCAGTCTTTATTCATCATCAACAATAGTTTACAAACTATCCCGGAGAGGGCTTAAAGCCCCAGCTCAATATTTGCCTCAATGGGCCACATATTTAAGATCCTCCTTCTTCAGTTACACATAACCGATAATCGATTATACCGTTGGTGAAACCTCCGTGAACCAACTTGACCTCAACCGTCAATTGGTTGTCACATTCCAACATGTTGAAGAAAACTGCAACAATGTAGATGAGGAAGAAGAATGCTCGATGAGGCGCACGCTAGTGGCTCATTTGGACTATATTTACACGTAGAAACACAATCGGCCATAAGCCTGAAAGAATTCAAACCTATATCCCTCTCTCCACTTTCCTCCACTTATGTTAATCGGTTAAGTAATACTTGCAATATTGATGGAAAATTAGGGTATTGGAGAAGTTCAACATGTGCAAGTCACGAGAAACCTTCTAATTCCATTTTCATGGTTAGACCCCGTTGAAGTTTTGTATTCTTAGCATATAGCTCGTTAGTTCGAAGCAGAATGCTCTTTACATTATTAGAAATGGTTGGTTGTTGATGATGAATCTGAAAATTAAGATCGTGCTATTATCATCTGAACTTGTTTTTATTTTATTTTGTTATGGTTGGACCAACAATTAATAAGCTTTGCTTTGCATAAACAAAATTAGAGTAGATTCAAATTATTATATAGATTACACAAATTTGAGCATTTGAACAAGAAATAATATTTTTCGGTTAATTATGTATATAGATCAAATTGTTGAGAGATATGTTGTTATCAAGTTGCAGTTATATATCTATGAAAAAATAGAGAAGTATTTGTTCTTCAATTGACAAAAGTAAAATAGGAACACTTCAAAAATGAATTATTCTATATAAAGTATTGCATTTCCATTCTTTTTCAATGTTAAAACTCAAATAACAACCAAATATATAACTAGTACTTTATGAAAAATTATAAAAGTATTTGTTTTTCAATTGACAAAAGTAAAATAGAGACACTTAAAAAATGAACTATTCTATATAAAATATTGCATTTCCATTCTTTTACAATGTTAAAACTCAAATAACAACCAAATATATTTAACTAGTACTTTAAATAGAAAGTAATATTAAATATAATTTATTTCTAATATAACACTTAGCCTTCTTGGAAATAATTTGAAAGTGTTATAGATGAGAATAGAAAGCTTTATAGACAAATGTCAAAATCAAACAATTGTGTGGCCACCCATATAAGACACAATTCTTATGTGATCACATAGACTTCTTCTTGAATTTAGATCATGAGCATATCATAATCATGCTTCAAACCATGGGATTCATGTTTTTTGTAATCTCATTAGAAAATGAGAAATTGGAATAAGATTTGAAACATTTGTTAAATAGTAGTAATTCTATCAAAGTATTATAAGAACCATGAAGAGAACCTAATTTTTTTACATGTCTATAGGAATGTGCAAATATAGCATGATTACATTCATTGTTTATTTGTTAGGCTAAGTTGTCTATGATTTAGAGCTTGTTGAGATCCATACAAACAAAGCTAAAAGAAATTACTCATTAAGACCAGTAAGCAATTTTTATTAAGGATATTAATTTCTCATTCTCTCTCTCAAATCATGTAGATATGTGTGACATGGTGGATGTTAGAGCATAACCCATAATACATAGCTTTGATGATATAATGGATTATGTTACCTTCTCCGTGTCTTTCTTAAGTATCCCGCCCACACAACAATAATGTTATTTTGGAAGTATTAATGTTACAAAGGATATGTCTCGTTGATATTGGGCTTGGGATGAGATAGAGGTAAATATAGCTATGTGGAATTCTACAAATATTTGACACCCAAAACATAGTCGCACTCATGTCAATTTCTCTAGAAACAACAATAATAAAGTGAAAGACAGTGCTAGATAAAGATGCATAGAATTAAGAAAAGGGAAATTACCATTCTAGAGAAAAAGGAAATGAGGATTTGTTGGTGCAAAAAAAGTGAATGAATAGAATCACAATTCTCAATGTTGTAATCCCAATGTTAGGCTTTGTTATGTTGACAAGGTCCATTTTGTGTAGTTTCATATCTAAAATGAATCATTAACATACAAATTAAAAGATTTCATTGAGATTAATAGAGTTTTTAATCCCCAAAAAGTTTATTAACAAACTTTTATTACGATAAAATAATTATGAGTCAATAGGTTAGATACCTATAAAAAGATGGAATATGTGAACATGAAGAAAGAGAAATGACCTCATTTCCTAGGGTTCACTCAATGTCTATCATTAGCTCTTCAAAGTTGTCATTGAGGCACATATATTTGCAATTAATATTTCTTATGCATTTCCAATGGGATTACAATTTAGATCCATAACCCATGACTAATTGTTTTCATTTTATTCATAAAAAAGAGCCTCATGTCGAGTGTAGAATCTAGTTACATTAAGTATGAAAACTGAATGTGATGCCAATTCTCATATTGGCAATGATGAACAATGTTCATAATACATGAATTCAAGTGGAGTTTCATAAAGAAAAAATGTCTAAGCTTCTCATGGAAGCTTTCATTCATGTGACACAAAATAGTGCATATACAATACAATGGTAGAATTATCTAGGCATGAGTTGTGTGCATTTAATCTTGTGAAAGGGTACATGGTATTAAAGGATATATCAAAGCTAATGAGAACATAGAAGATTTTACTCTTTAGATGCCAAAGGAAAGTAATGAGTGATTAATATGGAACCTTGCTCATATAAAATAAAAGGTACAATGTTCTTTGAGGAACGAAGAGTTGGGAGTGATGAACATTGATGAGTTGTTGAAAATGTCACTTTTCTTTTGAAATTTTATAGTATTTTTTGTCATTTATAAATTACAAGTGATGTTAAAAAATTACATTTTTAAGGGTATTTTTGGAATTATCCTTCTAGAATAGGTTCAAACCCCTTGGAAGGGCTTGAAAGGTTTCAATTTTGATCACTAGAGGAGGGGCATGTGAAATAATATTTATGTTTAATATTAATTATTAGTTTAGAAAATGAAATAAAAGGTAATATTATTTTTTAGGAAAAGAAATAATAAGAAAGAATAATGTGATTATTACCATTTTCTTTCATGAGTATTCAAGGAAATAAAAGTAAGAAATAAGGTCAAATAAAATTTAGAAGAGTAAAGTCACTATCATTTTCTAACAATTTTTTAACATGAATGGCTTAAGATTGTATTAAAAAAATTGTAACTTAGTTAGAAAACAACATAATACAAAATGGAGAGTGTACTTAAAGTTCTAAACTGTGATGCTATGTTATGCTTGCAAAAGGAAACTAATAAGCCTTATTGGTTGTACATACTATAGAAGGATTGCTAGTGGAATATAACCTATAAAATACGTCCAAAACAAGGAAGCATTAGCTATACATGAGAAATTACAAGACTAAGAAAATAAACATTTATGGAGAGCATTGCCTTGATCTTGATTGGAGAGAATTGGTCCTTCCTTGCCTTTGTCCATCAATTCTCCAAGTCTAGTGGATGGGATCCAACTGAAACGTTCATGTTGGATGCGGTGGAGGTTGATCCTTTGCTAAGGGTTGAGACCTTGGATTCCAAATTGTCGCATTTTTCTTCTAGAAGATAGATTTGTTGTTTCTGCCGAAGCAAAAGATTCATGATTATGGCATTTTGAGAAACTTGTTGATGTTCAAGTTCATGAGCCTTGGTGAATACTAAAAAGATACAGGTTTTATTTCCCTTCATAATGTCCTCTTTCTTGTAGGAAATGATGTATTTATTGGATATCTCACTAGCACACTAAAAGAAAATTATCCATGTCAGCTAATAGGAGGGAGATAGTTGAATTTGTGTAGGATCCCCATTCAATATTGCACAAAAGGGGGCCTTTGTTCACTGAAATAATGAACAAAAGAAGGTTTATAGGAATATAGAGGCAAGCCAAAATAGGAGATCTTTGAAGAGAATCCCAAGATTAAACACACTATATACCAAGTTTAAAAATAGGAAAAAATGCTTTGGAGACCCCTATCTATGAGAGGTAAGGGTTTAGAGCCAAAAAGTGAAGGAGAAAAAACACATGATATAGAAGAAGAGAAGTGAACAATCCCCCAAGTCATGCCTAGACATAAGCCTGACCAGATATGAAGAGTGACTAGGAAGCCCATTTCCTAAACCAAACAAACATAGAGTTGAGAAATAGAGAAAGATCGCAAGAAACAAACCTAAAAATTGTGAATGGTTCCAAAAAGACAAGTATTAGTGATATCCCACAACTAAAAACTACCTCCAAAACTAGATTTAGCCAAATTATAATAGTATTGGGTGTGTGCAAGAAGATGAGGGTCACTTTAAATGCAATCCTAGTTTTTCAAAACTCGTTTCTGATACTTAGCACTTGGTATGGTAAAACCCGAGCCTGACATGTCACTAGACATGTAGGATAGGTAACCACAATGCATACGCATTATAGAACTACAAAACACGTACGCGTTATGTAGTTACAAAACACGTTCGCGTTATGTAAATCTAAAATCAATTTAAAAACACAGTCCCAACCACCCCCAACCACCCGCAGCGCTCTTCACGCATCAGAAACGCGAATTCGAGGTTGGACGAGGACGGTTTGTGTGCCTTTGATTATCGAAAGAGCTCGGTTTAGTTGGAGGAGAGGCAAATTCACCGGTGGATTGTCATCTAATCAGGTAATTCATTCACCCATACCATTTTTTTGTCATTTCTTAACCTAAATTACCATTTTTTATAGTTTAAAACAACCTAATTTTGTAATATTTATAAAATTAGGAATAACCCAATCTCTAATTAAATTCACATCTCCCTCAACCAATATGAGTGGATAATTAAAATGAATCCCTTTTCAAAAACTTAAAAATTCCTAATCCAACGAAAAATTGAAAAAAATAGAACTCCTCCCTTTCTACAATGTATCCATCCACATGAAACCCAAATTTTCAAACCCTCAAAGGCCATTTCCCATGATACTAATTAAATAATTTTCCTTGGAAATGGCCATAACAAGATGAAATGCATGCACAAACGTGAATAGAAAAAATGCATAAAAAATTAGTAACTTGGTTTATCAAAATTTGATCACAATCATTTGTCCATGAACATAATCAAAATTTCATTACAAGTTTATGTAGCTATACATTGCCTCTTAGTTAAGCACCCTTGACTAAATGCCAAAACACATTAACAAAGTGCCTCTCGGTCCTGCCCTATCCACACCCTCCATCAATCTACTCAATGCTCAGGGACTGTCGATTCAACTCAAAGACTTCATATAGAAATTCACTATGTTTTTTATTTAATTTTCTGAACTTGCCATACAATGTAGAGATCGATTTTGCAGAGAGAATTTGTCTCTGTTTTGAGAAGTTGACATTGTTGTTATTGTCATTCTAGTCACAATCTCTAGTTGATTATTCAACATCTTAATCATTGATAGTCATCTCAAGTACAGATGTAATCATATTGGCAAGACAAACTTGTACATATCCATTTCATTCCATGCCACTTTGTCCTCCCCTCCAACCACAAGGCGTAATATGTTGAAATCAATCAATTTAACGTTAGCTTATGAAGTTGATGGAAATATTGTTTTCTGCAAGGGACGTAAAGGCCAAAACATGTCAAAATAACACTCCTAAATTCTAAGAAGTTTAAACCCAAGTTTGCATGGAAAAGTCACCAATGAGAGTTAAGAAGTGCCTTAACTTCTAGAAAGAAGTTGAACGAAACTTACTTTTTAATTTTTAAATGTTTAATTTTAAGTTTTAAATGTATGTAAGTGAATGCCATTAAATTGCTTACTTGAGTTTGATTTAATACGTTTTCAATTTTGAAGAGACGTCATTATATACCATGTATATGTTTCTAATGATTTTCGTATTGATGTTTTTATTGTAGTTGCGGCTATGGACACAAATGCCGAGATACTGATTGAGCTTGCCCGCTTGAGGGGCATTAGTGCATCTTTTAGTGGTGGTGACAGGATTCGCCGCTCGCTTGCATCAACCTTGGATGCAATTGTTGACACCATTTCAGAGTCTAGCAATGTACTATATGATATTACATCATATAGAGAAAGAAAAAGACAAGAATATGCTGATGAGCTAGACTACAATACAATAAAAAAGTTGAAAATATCCAAAGAGCTCATATTTGCATTGTTTAGGGACCCTCGGACGGGGTAAATCCCAAATGCAAACAAGCCTCATATCTCCATTGAGTGGTGCACGTTTCAACCATTTGTTGATAACTGGATGGACAGATGGTACATGGTTTTTGATATGCCACCACATAACAACAGGAAAATTCCCTTGTATTTCCTTCGAAAGATGTACGCAGAGTTCGTGTTACATAAACACGTAAACTATTTTGACATCTTGCAGTTTCAGGGGATTGGTGGGGGGATGCCCCAAAACCGACCCAATGCGAGGCTTTGAGACCAAGATCACCCTATCCTTGCACCTCGCAATCAGTTTCCTAGGCCAGATGTCCCACCTGCACATTGTGTTATTCCACAGACACGTGATGCATTTTTGAGTTTGGCACTGGCAGTTGTTCGCCATGGCACTATGGTTCAGCATATGGGTGAGGAAGGGACATATGTCCCGGGTGTGGTACATACACGAGGTCTTCGCCATGCAGGACCATCGTCTAGTGCAGGACCATCGAGACATCCCCAGGCTAGTATTGAGCCTCACGAGTGCACATCGTGTGGTCATACCTGCTATGGTCTTGCCTCAGATGTTGCCTTCAGTGGTTTTTTTACTGAGGTATGCAGATGGTTAATTGTAATAAATTCTTCATTTATTTTCGTCTTTGTATACAATCATTTGAGCTAATATATTAATTTTGTGAACTTGCAGTTGATGCTTTATGCCAGCAGCGATGCCCCAGAGTCAGATGTTCCAGACTCTTCAGGGGGGCATGATGCTACCCATTTGGCAAGCCAATCTTATATAGCACCCATTGCCATATCTCACACAGAGGTAAACATTTTAAAATTTTAGTTTTTTAATACTTGTTAATTTGTTAATTTCCACATACTTTACATTTTAGTTCACTAATGCTATCTATGGTCTAATATTTACAACTATTAAACTTGCAGATGGCAGATCCTTCACTGGGGCAAGTGAATGTGGAGGTAGCACCCATGGTCGTACCGTCCGAAGAAACATCTGGGCTCCAGGTAAACAATTAAGAATGACATTTTTTAAATACATGTTTGTTTGTTGAATCATGCATGTCTAACTACATGAACACTTGCTGACTGTAGGAACCATCCGAGACATTTGGACCATTGCCTGGATTTGTATCTCCTGCTAGGCCATTCGTGAACAAGGGTCGTGTGTATGTGAGGCAGCCTGCCGCTAGCAAGACTCCAGCTGCCCACGACCATGGGCTTACTCATACCATGGTAATGTATATCATTCGATGATATTTGTTGTTTAACTTGAAATCCAGTGCATAAATCGTTTTTGTTAATGTTTGAATTGCATGTTTATTGCATCAGGAACCCGAGTTGTCTACTCAAAACCTCACATCGATGGTTGATGCAGCATTCAGTGCTGCATCTACAATGGCAACTGATCACACACAGGTATGTAACTATTTCAACATGATCTTTACATAGTTTATTATTGTTGTCTATTGTTTAATCATGCATGTCTAACCATTTCAACATTTTGTGATTGTAGCCACCACTAGCAGGAGCAGCTCCTGGTCCCCCTGGTTCGACCATCCTGGATGTTCAACCAACGGCTCCATCTGCTACACAAGCAAAGCAATCCCCTTTGTCAGTTGAGGTGAGATTTCCTTCAGTGACCAAGTGTTTCATGCACTTTCCATGCACAAGTTGATAATTGTTGAGCTAATGTATTAGTACATAGTTAGTTGAATTTAACAATTGATATTTAATTTGCAGGATCCAAAGACGCACACTGATCCTAGAGATGTGCCTAGAGGATCAATGTCGGGAAAGAACAAGAGCAAGCTTGAGTTTTGATGTGTCTTATGGGATATATGTACATTTGGATACATGTACATGTGGCTTGGATAGTTTTGGATAGTTTTGGACACATGTACTTTTGGATACTTTTGGATATATATGTGCTTTTCGATACATTCACTTTTGGAGACATGTACATTGACTTCATTGTGCATGTACTTTTGGAGACATGTACATTGACTTCATTGGATACATGTACTTTTGGATACTTTTGGATATATATGTATTTTTGGATACGTGTACTTTTGGAGACATGTACATTGACATTTCACTTATAAATGAATGATACATTTCACTTGTATTTGTTCTTCGGTTTCCACGTGTTCTTGTGTCAATCTAATGTGTTGATTTGTGTGGATTATCTATTACTCATGAATGCGCTATGTCAAAAGAACAAACTATTATATTTAAAGGTTTCAACGAACTCACTACATGCGTGCACTAATTGGTATCTAATTAAAATTTGTGATTTTGGATGATCATTACAAGTTAAGTCAAAGTTCTTGCTCGTGTAATTTAATCAAACTAAGTGCAATACAATGTTTTTCAAGGTTTCAACGAACTCACTCATGCACACTAATTGGAGAGGTCTAATTAAAATTTGTGAGTTTGGATGATTAAATTACAAGTTAAGTCAATGTTCAAGTGTAGTTTAATAAAACTAAGTGCAATACATGCTACACATTTCATCAACGCCCAATATTTGATTGTACAATTAGATTCAACACTACATATGAGTAACTACATACAAGTGCTCAAAGCAACATTGGTGAAAGGAACAAACGTTACCTCGGGATTCGAGAAATAAAGTGCCATCTATTGTTGGTTGGGAAGGATATGCTTGGATATCCTTATGGCTTGGTGGTCATCTTCATGTAGATAAGTACTCTTGTTGTCATGTGTCATTAAGGTTTTTTCATGTGGTAAAACCCTTCAGGGTTAGGGTTTGTTCATGGTTTCATTGTACTTGATTTATAAACATATAATTATTCTAAGGTTGCTAGGTTTTCTTCCCCATGAGGGTTTCCCGTGATAAAATGTTGTGTCTCTTGTGCATTGTTATTCTTAACTAGATCCTACATGTTAAATTCTTTATGTAAATGTTTTATGGTTAAATTTATGCATTGAACTAATGGTTATAATTGGTATAAAGCATTTATCTAGATCAAGTATCAAAAATTTAACATGGTATAAGAGGTGAGTTGTCAAGAAGGAAATTATACAAGCCTTAAAAAACATAAACCCTAGGAGGACTGAAAGTCACCAAGTGTCCCGGACGAAAAGTCACCAAGTGTCCCTGAACGACATTTTCATGCGACTTGCAGCTCGACATAGCTCAGAAACCGGACGTCGGACCGACGAATCGTCTACTCCATTGGTCTCCTGGCATGCAATTACCTCTAGGGGGCCTCTCCCTCGTCTTCTCATGGCCCAATGGCTTCATTGTGCATTCATTTCGTAAACTAGGGTTTTGCTCAGTTTCATTGCATGCAATCTCGCATTAGTGGGTCAAATCTGCAAAACCCTCCCTCGAGCCAGTGTTGGCAGTGTTCCCACGTCGGCATTGCCCACACACACTTGCAAGAGCCAACGACACACAATCTTGCTACTCCATTTGCTTTTTGGCTCCCGGACTGAAAGTCACCAAGTGTCCCTGAACGACATTTTCATGCGACTTGCAACTCGACATAACTCGGAAACCAAAGGTCGGACCGGCGAACTGTCGAATCCATTGGTCTCCTAGCATGCAATTACCTCTATGGGGGCCTCTCCCTCATCTTCTCATGGCCTAGTGGCTTCATTGTGCATTCATTTCGTAAACTAGGGTTTTGCTCAGTTTCATTGCATGCAATCTCACATTGGTGGGTCAACTTTGCAAAACCCTCCCCTGAGCCAATGTTGGCAGTATTCCCACATAGGCATTTCCCATACACACTTGCAGGAGCCAACAGCATGCAATCTTACTGCTCTGTTTGCTTTTTGGCTCCCAGACCGAAATTCACCAAGTGTCCCTGAACGAAATTTTCATGCGACTTGCAACTACACATAACTCGAAAACCGGAGGTCGGATCGACGAACCGTCAACTCCGTTGGTCTCCTAGCATGCGATTGCCTCTATGGGGCCCTCTCCCTCATCTTCTCATTGCCCAGTGGCTTCATTGTGCATTCATTTTGTAAACTAGGGTTTTGCTCAGTTTCATTGCATGTAATCTTGCATTGGTGGGTCAACTCTGCAAAACCCTCCCCTGATCCAATGTTGGCAGTGTTCCCATGTCGGCATTGCCCATACACAATTGTAGGAGCTAACGACACACAATCTTGCTGCTCCGTTTGCTTTTTGGCTCCCGGACCGAAAGTCACCAAGTGTCCCTGAACGACATTTTCATGTGACTTGCAACTCGACATAACTCGGAAACCAGAGGTCGGATCGACGAACCATCGACTCTGTTGGTCTCCTGGCGTGCGATTACCTCTAGGAGGCCCTCTCCCTCGTCTTCTCTTATCCCAGTGGCTTCATTGTGCATTCATTTCGTAAACTAGGGTTTTGCTCAGTTTCATTGCATGCAATCTCGCATTGGTGGGTCAACTATGCAAAACCCTCCCATGAGCTAGTGTTGGCAGTGTTCCCACATCGGCATTTCCCATACACACTTGTAGGAGCCAACGACACACAATCATGCTGCTCCGTTTTCTTTTTGGCTCCTAGACCGAAAGTCACCAAGTGTCCCTGATCGGCATTTTCATGCGAATTTCTACTCAACATAACTCAGAAACCGGAGGTTGGATCGATGAACCGTCGACTCCGTTGGTCTCCTGGCATGCGATTACCTCTAGGGGCCCCTCTCCCTCGTCTTCTCATGGACCAGTGGCTTCATTGTGCATTCATTTCGCAAACTAGGGTTTTGCTCAGTTTCATTACATGCAATCTCGCATTGGTGGGTCAACTTTGCAAAACCCTCCCTCGAGCCAGTGTTGGCAGTGTTCCCATGTCGGAATTGCCCATACACACTTGCAGGAGCTAACGGCTCGCAATCTTGCTGCTTCGTTTTTTTTTTGGTTCCCGGACTGAAAGTCACCAAGTGTCCCTGAATGATATTTTCATGCGACTTGCAACTCGACATAACTCAGAAACCAGAGGTCGAATCGATGAACCATCAACTCCATTGGTCTCCTGGCGTACGATTACCTCTATGGGGGCCTCTCCCTCATCTTCTCATAACCCAGTGGCTTCATTGTGCATTCATTTCGTAAACTAGGGTTTTTGCTTTTTTTTCAAATATTGGATCCACTGTAGCAGAAGAAATGCATTCTCCTTTGTCAAAGCATAGGAAACAGCAAAAAGATTAGCATTCAGAGGAAATAGCTCTGGAATATCTACTACATCAAGGTGTCCTCGAAAGAATGAAACTAAATCATTAACTAAATACATCAAAGCTCTTGCACAAGATGGTAGTGTAAGGTAACCTTCAGAAAGGGTTGAAAAGCCCATGGTAGTTCAAGGATTCCTCGCGGATGCAGGCTGGAGAAACTTCAAAGAGCCTCGTACCCTAATGATTTTCCCACCTTCATCTACTAGGGGAATATTCTTACAAAGACTGGTAAGCTCTTCGGGTTATGGCAGCATTTGATACACTAGCCAAATCTATGTTGTTGGAAGAACTTACATAATTCAACAAAGGAGCATTTTGCAGGTGACTTGAAAATCCCTTCCAATTTTCAGCAATAAAACAAAGAAGTTCAACGTACAGATTTTCAGGCAAGCTTGTCAACCAATCAGACAACCGAATACAGGGAGATAACCACGCTCAAAAAACTCAAGCTATCATAAAACTCTTGTTTATCAAGATAAGGATGGACTATGTGTACATTACGAGAATATAGATGAATGAAGTCGCTTTGATGAACTTGTCCTCTCACTTTGAGGCTGCCAATATGATCTCAATTTACGAGAAGCTTCCACATAGCAATAATTTATACTCTATATAAAGTGAATATTATTACTTGTTTTAAAATTTGTTTCCCTCCCTTATCCCCGTTTTGTAGATCTGTGTTGGCCATTGTTTGGAGGGAGTTATCCTGCCCAATTCCGTGGCCATTTTCCGTTAGATTGTGTGAAAAAATACAGCATTTATTTCCCTCAACCTAGCTCATTTTACCTCTTCCTAGTTCAAAGGCACTCATGCTCCTCTGTTTAAATCACATAAATTTTGGACCGAGATATCGATGATGTGCAAGCAGGCTCGACCAACCGGTTCGTCCAGGTCCCAAAAAGACCGAAATACTCCACTCAACCCGCTTAAATGAATTTGAGAAATAATACCCCTGTGACTCTATCGGGCTAGTTTCGACGGTTAAAAATTTCAGGTTGGTAGGCCATAAAAGGTTGATCAAGTTCTAAAACCACACATCGGTTCTAAAACCAAAGTAAGCAGTTTAGGTATAACTCTTACCTGCAGCAGATTATCCAGTGACGATAATTCATGTCAGACTCAGTGGCAGGTGCAGACTGAGAGAACCTAACATAAACTCCAAGAGAAAAAGGTGAAGAGGGGGAACTTGTTCGTATTTGCATAGCTGGGCATTTTTCTCTGATATTAGATAAAAATAATAACTATTATCAGAGAAAAATGCCTGGCTATGCAAATTATTGCTACGTGGAAGCTTCTCGTAAATTGAGATCATATTGGAAGCCTCCCCTATTAATTTATATGATGTTGCAAGGATTTTGTAATGTGACAATTTTTTTCTCTACGCTAGCGTTCCCAACTGGAATTTTAATCATTCATGTCACGTCCAATTGAAGTCTAATGGGTCCAATTGAATTTTAATGGAGTCTGGGTTCCCATGCTCCCGTCAAATTAGTCCCATCATTGAATGAAATGAAGCTAGCTAAGGTTTTGAATTTAAATCATTCATGTCATGTCCAATTGAATTTAAATGGAGTCATTGAAGCTATCTAATGCAATAGTTGCCGGTTAATCTACGAAACTAGGGTTTTGCTCGGTGAGGGAGTGTGCAATTTTTGCACACGGGGGTCAACTTTGCAAAATCCTCCACCAGGAACTTACGACTAGTGTTCCTAGCCAGAACCTCCCTAGACACTTGCAGGACTCCCTGGAAATAGGTTTTGCTGCACGGTTGGAAATCTATGCCCCCGGTAGGTATCCAGGAGGTGTCCCTGAAGGCCTTTTGGATGCGAGACGGAACGATCCATAGAATGATGAATGTGGCTCCGATCGACGAACCGTCGACTCCGTTGGATTCATGACGTTTGGATAGTGCTAGGGGTGCCCCTCTCCTCTAGTCCCATGGCCCAGGTGTCACCTTGCAGGTCCATCTTGGAAACTAGGGTTTTGCTCAATGAGGGAGTGTGCAATTTTTGCACACGGGGGTCAACTTTGCAAAATCCTCCACCGGGCACTTATAGCTAGCGTTCCTAGCCGGAACCTCCCTAGACACACTTGCAAAACTCCTTGGAACCATTTTTTTATGCACGGTTGGAATTCTATGCCCCCGGCAGGTATCCAGCAGGTGTCCTTGAAGGCCTTTTGGATGTGAGACGAAACGAGCCAGAGTATGACAACCGTGGCTCTAATCGATGAACCATCGACTCCATTGGATTCAGGACATCTGGATAGTGCTAGTGGTGCCCCTCTCCTCTGCTCTCGTGGCCCAAGTGTCACCTTGCAGGTCCATCTACGAAACTAGGGTTTTGCTTAGTGAGGGAGTGTGCAATTTTTGCACACGGGGGTCAACTTTGCAAAATCCTCCACTAGGCACTTACGGCTAGTGTTGATGAGGAGATGTTGATGAGGAACCTAGAGATGACAATGATGATGAAGATTTTGATGATGATGATGATGATGTTGATGATGAAGATGTTGATGATGATGGTGATGGTGATGAAGACGATGATGAAGATGATGAGGATGAAGAAGATGATGATGATGGAGATGTTGATGAGGAAGGGGGAGATGACAATGATGATGAAGATGTTGATGATGATGATGATGATGGAGATGATGAAGATGTTGATGATGATGGTGATCGTGGTGAAGATGATGATGATGATGATGATGATGATGAAGAAGATGATGATGATGGAGATGTTGATGATGAACCTAGAGATGACAATGATATTGGAGGAAGTATCTAAATGGTACATAGGGTTTAGTGGTAGGGTTTGGTTGATGGTTAGGGTTAGAGTTATAGAAGGAAATTGAATTAGGTCATATCTCTAATGTACAATTTATATTAATGGTATGGCTTGGTCTAAGGTGGTGCTCTCAAATAGCTAATTCATTATGAAATATTTAACAAGACATGAATTAAATTTAATATAAGTGTATTGTTAAATATAGTGAGCATTGAGCATGGGAAACCAAATCTATGAATATGTGTATTGTTAAATATAAATTTTGTTGGGTGAAGCCAATAATCAACATAATATAATCTTAGGGTTTATTGATCACATGTAAAAAATGGCATATTCATAAACTTGACATACAAGAGAACTTTTGGCATATTTATAAACAACATAAATGTAAATTTGGCATATCAAGAACACAAAATTGACATATTCATAAACAACATACATGAGAAAATTGAGCATATATCAATATTCAATTACAAATAGTATAAATAGTATAGTATTAAAAGTATGTAACATACCTCGTCATGCTAGATCCCACCTATTATCATACAACCAAGCCCTCCAGATCATTTCTTGTACTGATGGTCTCCATTAGTCTCTTGTGCTTTGTATCCGGTAAGAAGTAGCGTACCTTCGATGTATTTCAGTTGGGCATTGTTCGTACCCGGAGGTTTGTACCAATGATTAAGTTGGTAAAGTGATACACACTTGCACCTGGTTTGTAATCCCTGTAAACATATCCACCCTTCTGTCTTGCATTGTTGTCCTTTGTCAAGTATTCACCTTTAACAACCATAGACCCGGTTGGGTAGTGGTTGTTTTCATCGTCAGTCATGGACATAATGAGGGTTTGCTTTCCATCTATATAGCATGCAAACCAGTAATCACCACCCCATTCACTATATTTTGAGGCAAACACTACGTATATGTGCCCTGCATAATATGATTGTAGGTATATGATCAAAATATTTTTCGTGCGATACAAGGCCATTAATGTGCATTTGAAGACTACGTAAATAAACAAAAAATGTTAAGGAAATGCATCATACCAGGTTGTACAAGGTCTGAGACATGATCAAAATCTGCAAAAATAGATGATTGGTCTTCTTCCAACGGAGTTAACTCAACAATTGCACGTTCTTCAAGTGGAAGTGATATGCGATCCCATCCATCAACCCAATCCGATGATTCACACCCATCCCAGTCACCATCGCAACAAGGCGAGAAAAAACAAGCGAGTTTTCTGGTCCAAATTTCAAATATTGGGTTATCAAAGCTTCGAACTGAATGAAAGCCACGAGTCCCAGGCACAGTCTTGCATTCCCATGCATGTGAACGATCTATGTCTACCACCTCCCAAAAAAATCTCTCCACATGTCTCTTTCTTGTGGATTCTACTCGCATAGTTGATTCCTCTCCCATTACTAACGTGCACCACCTGACTATAGATTGACCATTTTGAATAGTAGATTCTGTAGATACTTTCAATTCCTCTCTTCATAGGGTTGTTTTGACACATGTTCTGGCTCCATCATGCTCTCCTTTACCATGCCCAGTCTCAAAATAGTTCCACATATGTGGCACTTTGTAGTTTTTATGCAATGAACACAACCATTGAAATATGCGTGCATTTTTCAACTAACTAGCACATCCATCAGACCAAATCCAGTGTCGATCCATTTGTATGTTCCTTCCCTTCAAGTGATCATAGAACATGATGAAGCAATGACGTACATAGTGGAAGTCGTGGCACCTATCATCACTTATGTAGAAGTGATATTCCTTTAGAATTTCTCTTTGCTCTTCAATGCTATTTGGGCCATGCCTATATGTGATATGGACCATCAAGGAAATCTACTCAAAGTGATAATACTGACTTTGGATCTCATTTTGAGGTTGCAGAGTGTAGTTCTCGGCAAAATAAACAACTGAAAGTATAGTACCACGGGGAAATGTATGTCTGCATATTATAAACTGTTCATTCTACCATCGTGCTAAGTGGACATGATGAACATAATCGTGTGTCTTTTCAATAAATTCCTTGACGAAGTCACTAACTGGTACTTGGTGACACAAAATGATATCAACGTGAGTTTTTTGTAAGCAAAGATTGAAATGTAACTGTTCAAACATAATTTTATAGATATAAATGCATACCTAAGATGTCAATAATTGTATTTTTTTGCTTTCTTTCCCTGGGACTATTTCATAGCTGATATATTTGAAACTTTTCATGTCTACAACCATTTTCCCAAATTCATTGTCTCCACTCTCGTGCATACATTGGCTCAATAATGCCATTCCATCACAGTTGGGGCATGTTCCATCCAAACAAGATTTTGCATAGTATGTTTTCCCCTCAGGCCTATTGCACATGATGCTATGAATGAATTCTCTTGATGAAGTCGGTGGTATTGTCAGGGAGCAATCCTGCACATGGTTAGTATGCAACACACGACGAATGTACAAAAATGTTTCATAGTAATATTCATATTCTACATGGTATCTACAACAACAAGTGTTTATACGAAGAGTATTTATTCTAACATACCATGGCTTACATTTCTCAAAAGATCTTTGCCCCAAGTTCAATTGTCTATGTTCATTCCTAAATTTCTCGTATAGTTCTGTCTGTGTTATATCAAGAAGATGCTTAGTATGTGGTTCACGATCCTTTGAACCCCTTCTCAGTTTTAGTACATCCTTTCGGTTTGAAGAAGGCCTTGTGTGATCATGCCAAAAACTCTACACTAGGGGAGGGTTGTCTATTCTTGAGCGGGAAGACCAGTAGTTGAGATAGGGTGATCAGTAGTGGACATAGTAATGGTATTGGTTGACCTTAGTTTTGAAATAACTATATACTATAAGTGGTTCATAAAAGCACTTTATGTACAAGTAATTCTTAATATTTTCAGGTTTTTAAAATTATTTATATAAAAAAATTGAACTACATTTTGAAATATAATGAATATTTGAAATTGGAAAATCATTTTAAGTCACATCAATGTTCAAGCATTGGTCCCAATCAAAAATACACTAAGGCACACTAACACTAGACAACTTGGAACTTTGTGGTTGACATGGCATCATTTTGGATTAGTCACACCTCAAGACCAATATGGTTAGATAGAGAACATGACAAAGTATATGTCATAAAAATTTGGAGGAAAAACAAGCTCGGGAACATGGAGAATTAAGCTACACCACTACTGGTAAAAAAAATGCTCAAGAATAGACAACCCTCCCCTAGTCCCTTTACTGCATCAACTAGCTTCATGTCACGACGTGGCAACCGACCAATAAAGGCCCAAAAATCTGTCTGATCGGTTGTGTCAAGATGTTCTCTTCTAATAGAATACCTACGGAGGGTTTTTACATTCAAACTAACTAGTGGAAGTTGTGGCACCAACCCAGACTAAGCCTTTTTATATTCCCTATTCGCCGAATGAAAAATTGACAAGAAACTTAGATTTATGTACCTTTCTCAAACCCTAACCCTAATACTAGCTCCAACCATAACACTTCTTAACCCCCAAACCCTTATCCTTTTACTATACAAATGTCCCCTAACCACATCCCTTATACTAATTCTTCTTGGCCCCCATGATGGTTTCACTCTCACAAGACCTGAAATCATGATGCTATCAATTATCAATGGCAATCCTTATATCTAAAATTTTATTTTATGATGAACAAACCAAAGACTTCATCACAGCCCCTTCCTCTCATGAACCTTCTTATCCTCCTGTTATTTATCTTCTCAATCCTACTACAATTGACCCATGCTTCCTACTAATGACATGTGCCAAGTCCCACTCAGCTCCAACATTCCTTTTTACCCACAATTATCACATCAAACACAAATTGGCCATTATGATCCTTGACAACAAATCCAAAAGAACCTCATCTATTGGACTTTCATCAATCGCTTAAAGCTTCCTACTACCCCTCACCCTTCACCATATTATCTAGATTTGATCCAATAAAACAACCCTCATCTTTTGATAAAAAAATGTTGTGATGGAAAATTTTCCATCATACCCTTTCAGGACACCATACATTGTGATGTCTCTCCTCATGATTACTTAGACATACTCCTCGACATCCCTTATCACCAACAACACAATTCCCTCTACAATGGTACTATAAATACCTACCATCTCTTAAAACATGGCAATTCCTTTCAACTTACATCTATTTCCATTTCCCTTTCCCATCTTGCTACTTCTCAATAGGTTAGTATACACAAATATATCCCCCCCACACTTTCTCCCCAACAAGTTCCTATCTCTATAATACCCTAGTCTGATTCCCAATTATTCCTTCCTCCCTCATCTGACTACAAATCCATAAGCTCCACCACACACCTCAATTTTTCTCCCTTTTATTCTCTTTCCCAATCCCTTTTTCCTTTAGACCTATGGTGATCTCAACTACTACCTTTACAAAATGCAACGTATGGCTCCCAATTTCTACCAAGCAATAACTAGCTCCACACATTCAAGACAATCAAAATTAGATGCGTATAGCAATGACACCTCTTCAAACCTTCATTGATTCAAACACTTTTTCTCTTTGAATCCTAGAGGAAACAGGCCATAGGGGTACACCTTATGGTCTTCACTCCTTTAGGAAACACATTCCTCTTCTCATAGCAACATCATGCCATTCAATGTATAGACCCACTTTCTATTTTCGACTTTTAGACATGCCATTGGCACATAAGACATTTTAGATGTTTAAGGGAGACTTGAACTCCCATTATGAGATTCCAACTTTGAAATCATTTATTATTCCTTTTATTGGAACAGGTAGAAATAATAGAAGTGAAAAAAAAAGATTCCAATAGTAGTGGTGGTTTCAAATGACACCATAAACACTTAAGAACAATGAGCAAAGCTCCATGAGATGATGATATGTGTGATAGACCGATAAAAAAGACCATTTATCTATAGGTTTAGGTGAGTAGGGAAAATTTTAGGGGCTATTTTTCCATTCTTTTTTCAAAAAAATATTCAGCAATTTTCATTTAATCTAAACTAATTCACCCAAACTCTAGAGGCTAAAAATACCTTTTCTCTAAAAATTGCCATTTTTTCTATAAACTATACAAAATCCTTAGAAATTTGAATAGTTTTACAAAAAATATTGTCAATCATTTTATGTTGGCACTTTAATAATTAGTAACCTTCTCTAATCAATTTAGGTATAATAAGAAACACAGCCACCTCCAAATAATAGCCATCATACTAATCAATCCATGGTATAGTAACATTTCTTAAAGGAAAGTTTAAGAAGTATACCTGATTTGTTTGGTATGTTGTAATATCTTCACAAATTCTGTCAGGGTATTGCCAATGTCTTGTAGAATTTCAAGTTCCCAGTATTCACATGGAAGTGAATAAAGGCAGATCCAAACTGGGGAGACGATCATATCCTCCTTGTCCAGGTGAAAACGTTCTTTCCATGGCCGGAGATACAACCCTGTTAATAAGAAGAAGTAGCCCTCCCCCTTTAGAGTCCTATCCCTGTCTAATTGATTGAAGAAAATGAATGTGAAGAAACCCTTTGAGCCTAAGTGCATATCATAGTGCCCCTTGGGGTTCCAAGTGGCCTTGATCCACCTGATGAGATCTCTTTCCTTAGGCCAAACCCCATGAGATCTAGTTATGGAACCATGAGTTATTGGTGGAACCATGAGCACTCTTCGTGGAACCATGAGATCTAATTATGGAACCATGAGCATTGTTGGTGGAAACATGAGATCTATTTATAGAACCATGAGAATTGTTGGGAGAATGGTTCCACAAACAATGCTCATGGTTCCATAATTAGAGCTCATGGTTCCACCAACAATGCTCATGGTTCCACCGATAATGCTCATGGTTCCACCAATAATGCTCATGGTTCCATAACTAGAGCTCATGGTTCCACGAACAGTGCTCATGGTTCCACCAACAATGCTCATGGTTCCACGAACAGTGCTCATGGTTCCACCAACAATGCTCATGGTTCCATAACTAGAGCTCATGGTTCCACCGGCAATGCTCATGGTTCCACCAATAATGTTCATGGTTTCATAACTATAGCTCATGGTTCCACCAACAATGCTCATGGTTCTTCCAACAACGCTCATGGTTCCATAACTAGAGCTCATGGTTACACAAAGGTTCCACCAACAATGCTCATGGTTCCACGGATAGTGCTCATGGTTCCACCAACAATGCTCATGGTTCCATAACTAGAGCTCATGGTTCCACAGACATTGCTCATGGTTCCACCAACAATGCTCATGGTTCCATCGATAATGCTCATGGCTCCACCAACAATGCTCATGGTTCCATAACTAGAGCTCATGGTTCCACGAACAGTGCTCATGGTTCCACCAATAATGCTCATGGTTCCACCAACAATGCTCATGGTTCCATAACTAGAGCTCATGGTTCCACCAATAATATTCATGGTTTCATAACTATAGCTCATGGTTCCACCAACAATGCTCATCGTTCTGCCAACAACGCTCATGGTTCCACCAACAACGCTCATGGTTCCATAACTAGAGCTCATGGTTACACAGACAATGCTCATGGTTCCACCAACAATGCTCATGGTTCCACAGACAGTACTCATGGTTCCACCAACAATGCTCATGGTTCCATAACTAGAGCTCATGGTTCCACGGACAGTGCTCATGGTTCCACCAACAATGCTCATGGTTCCATAACTAAAGCCCATGGTTCCACCAACAATGCTCATGGTTCCATAACTAGAGCTCATGGTTCCATAACTAAAGCTCATGGTTCCACTGACAGTGATCATGGTTCCACGGAAAGTGCTCATGGTTCCATAATTAAAGCTCATGGTTCCATAAATAGAGCTCATGGTTCCACCAACAATGCTCATGGTTCCGCCAACAACGCTCTGGTTCCACCAACAATGCTCATGGTTCCATAACTAGAGCTCATGGTTCCATAAATAGATCTCATGGTTCCATAAATAGAGGTGGAACCATGAGCATTGTTGGTGGAACCATGAGCTCTATTTATGGAACCATGAGCATTCATGTTGGTGGAACCATGAGCATTGTTGGTGGAACCATGAGCTCTATTAGTGGAACCATGAGCATTTTTGGTGGAACCATGAGCTCTATTGATGGAACCGTGAGCATTATTGATGGAACCATGAGCTCTATTTATGGAACCATTAGCATTGTTGGTGGAACCATGAGCTCTATTTGTGGAACCATGAGCATTGTTGGTGGAACCATGAGCTCTATTTATGGAACCATGAGCATTATTGGTGGAACCATGAGCATTGTTGGAGGAACCATGAGCTCTATTTATGGAACCATGAGAATTCTTGGGGGAACCATGAGCTTTAGTTATGGAACCATGAGCTCTATTGATGGAACCATGAGCATTGTTGGTGGAACCATGAGCTCTATTGGTGGAACCATGAGCATTGTTGGTGGAACCATGAGCTCTATTGGTGGAACCATGAGCTCTATTTATGGAACCATGAGTATTATTGGTGGAACCATGAGCATTGTTGGTGGAACCATAAGCTTTGTTTATGGAACCATGAAAATTGTTGGGGGGAACCATGAGCTTTAGTTATGGAACCATGAGCTTTAGTTATGGAACCATGATCTCTATTGATGGAACCATGGGCATTGTTGGTGGAACCATGAGCTTTATTGGTGGAACCATGAGCTCTATTGGTGGAACCATGAGCTTGTTGGTGGAACCATGAGCTCTATTGATGGAACCATGAGCATTGTTTGTGGAACCTTGAGCTTTATTTATGGAGCCATGAGCTCTATTTATGGAACCATGAGCATTGTTGGTTCTACAAATTCTCTCTTATCTTATCACATATTTTCTTTATCTCTTTTCTTATCTGCATTGTCCACATGTGCCAAAGTTGATTAATTATCATATCAAATATACTAAGGAGATTTTCCCAATAATGTGATCATCTTGTTTTACTATCATTCCAAGTGGTCATATGCTAAATTAATTCACTCTAGAGGTGGTCGGTCTTTAGAGGAGACTTAATAAATCAACCATGGTTAGTATTACATTACACACCACTCATGCTTCGACATGCAAATCATTCCCTCAACACATGAGGTACCACCTCAACACACGAGGATCTGTATTGACACACAAGACCTTAGCCTTGAAAATCAATACTGTACAACATCATCACTTTGACATACAAAGTACTTACCTCAACACATGAGGCTTATCCATTCTTGAGTCCAACTCAAGATTCTTCTCCAAGTTTCTTGAGTCCAACTCAAGCTCGTATAATGCACTACCTCGACACACGAGGCTCAATATTGACACACAAGATTGACTTGGAGAATGACTCATGATGTTGTAACTTTAACAGTTAGCGCATATCACTCACATAGAGTTTTTTCATTGGTCAATATTTTTAGGAATTTGATGATATTTTGATGGATTTCCAAGATATTGGTTTGGATGGATGGTTTTCCAATTTTTGGAATTTGATGGATTGCTCAACATGTTTGATGGACATTTGGCATTAGAATTTAGATCAGTAGCAACAATTCACATGGTTGACTTCTTAGAGTATTTTTGGTAGGATAATGATTCATTCACATGTTTTCATACACGGGTTTTTACACGATACAGGATTCAAATGTTGATCCACACTATTTTATGTCAATCGGATTATTGACATTTTTTTTATGTGTCGATATTTGAGAGCTTCATAGTCTTCAAACTTCATAGGGATGAGCTTTTGACCTTGTAGAGGACAAATAATTCGTCTACATTTTCTCTTGGCACATTTGATTGTGAGGGGTTTTTTGGATATGCGATGTGTTGGACTTATAGACAATTCAATTCTCACCAGGAATTTCTCTGGTCAGTTTTGGGTTCACCTCAGTGAACACTTGGAGGATATCTAGCTCATTTTGTTGCACAATGAGTTTTCTAGATTTGGTTTCAGCATCCACTTTCAGTGGTTTTTTCAGGAAAATCTTGATCGACACTCATGAGATTTCAAACCATGAGTAGCATATTGAAGACTTGGATATGTTATCATCTTTTTCACTAGCCTTTGTTTCTATTTGGCACATGTGTACAAACTTATGATTAACGTGAGCAAGATTGTTAGTAATTTGGCTCTAATCATTAAGTCCTAAACCACCTTGTTGTTATCTTGGGTTGTATTCATGATTAGTTATGTGGACCATTAAAGGTGGTTATTAAATAAATTGTATTATAGATGTACTTTATTGATGAATACAATATAGATTTGTCTCTTGCATTTTTCCACCATCTCCTTGTTTCTTGGTATTTTTTTCTTCTTATTTCTTGTTATTTATGCCAATCTTATTGATGCCAAAATCATTCATATATATATATATATATATATATAATTACTTTGCAACATTACTTTGCAAAGTAATGTTGCAGCATGAAAATTACTTTGCAACATTGTATATATATATATCATGTTGCAAAATAATTTTCATGCTATAAATTTGAATAATAAAATTGGCAGAATTTATGTCAATTGATATTTGAAGTTTACAGTTCTAAATAGAGGTTTTGCGATAGCGTACCCATGTTTTAAATTTGAAATCCCAAATTTCTACCAATTGAAATTTTAAGTTTGGAATTGCTACCCATGTCAAGTAATAGTGTGTTCAAAACCTTAATTAGTTTTCTTTGTGTCATTTTGACAATTCTTTTATGAAAATAATCTTGCACCTAGAAAAAAGAAAGGGGGGATTATATAAAATGAATCCATAGGAAATCCTTTACAATAGTATAGTTACCACTAAAGATTTTAAATGTATTTTTTTAAACAAAAGTATTATGATTAGAGAAAAAATAATATTATGATTATTGTGTGTTTTAATGCATATAAATGATAAGTGAAGAGAAATCATAAAACTTTGAAATGTAAAATCTAAGCTGAATCACCTCTATTTATCAATGTTTTCGAAGTAAATATATAATAATTATTGTATATTTTAATGCATATGAATGATAAGTGAAGAGAAATCATAAAACTTTGAAATGTAAAATCTAAGCTTAATCACCTCTATTTATCAATGTTTTCGATGGATTGCCTTATTGAACCATTGTATGGATGAATCACTATATTAGAATACAAAATAGTTGCTCAATATCTTTATTGAACCCGGTCGTATCATCTCAGTAGACCTATGAATCAACTTGTCGAACTAGATTTTAAATTTCAAAATGAGAATGAAGAGAAAAGGAAAAAAAATGAAAATCACCTATTTATCTATGTATAATTTTGAATAAATGAGAATGAAGAAAAAGGAAAAAAATCACCTATTTATCTATGCATAATTTTGAATTTATAAGATTGATTTTAGAATTCAAAATGGGTGGGATATTTAAAACTTAGAAGTCATTTTCTTTATATTTTCAATGAAATGGATGTTACACCAAATGATAAATAATTTAAATAATTTAATTTTTTTGTTTGTTTATTTAAATTAGAAAAGATAGATTGATATTAAATTTATTAAATTATAATAATATTATATTTCAATGAAATGGGTGTTACACCATGATAAATAATTTAAATCATTCAATTTTTTTGTTTATTTATTTAAATTATGAAAGATAGATTATTATAAAATTTATTAAATAATAATATTATTATATTTTTAAGTAATTTCATCTTAATTTATATAATTTTAGTTTTAATTTTCTATATTATTTTTAAAAAAAAATTACTTTTATATTACATTAGTTTTTTTCAAAGTTAATTATCAAAGATTGAAAATGTAGGCTTATAAAATTAAGTTATAAATCTGTATAATAAATATATTAATAATAAAACTACCAACTAGCATTTGACACTTTAGTCATTGAAAAACAAGTTCAAAAATTATACTTTATAAATCAATGTTTGTCTTTAGATGAATATTATTTATTTTTAGATAAATATTATAGCATAAAATTAGATTAAACACTTTAGTAATATAATTCAATAAAAATGTTTATCTTAAAAAAAAATGAGTATAATAAATGATATCATTTATATAGAAATGGATAATTAAAATGGCTAAGGATTTTTAATGATTATCACCAATGGAAAACATGTGATCTTGAAGAAAGGCTAATCAACCCTTCTCTACGATTCCCTTCAATGAATATACTAAGTTTGAACAAGGGTCAACTAAATCTTTTAGAATATTAATATTTTGGACGAGTTGGATAACCTTTCTCCAACCTACCCCTCTATGATAATTTTAATCTAAATAGGGGTTGGTTGACCCTTCCATGGGCATCCACTCCATGAGTATACTAAGCTTGAGAAAAGGGTTGGACGATCCTTTTTCAAAATCCCCCTCAACGAGAATATTAATCTTGAGTAATGGTTAATCAACCCTTCCCTAGGTTCCTCTTGATGAGAATACTATGCTTGAAGAAGGGTCAGTTGACCCTTGTTTAATATTCATCTCAATGAGAATACTAATCTATGACAAGGGTTGGTTGATCCTTCCTTGGCCTCCCACTCGATAAGAATTCTAATATTAAAGAAAGGTAAATCAACTCTTCTTGAAGATACTCCTTCATAAAAATATTAATATATAGAAAAGATCAATCAAACCTATCCCAAGCTTCCCCTATATGAAAATTTTAATCTAGGAGGGTCGATGACCATTCCCATGTCTCCCACTTGACAAGAATACTAAAATTTTACAAGGGTCAGTTCACTCTTCCTTATTCTCCCCCTTAATGAGAATATTAATATAGAGGAAGGGTTAGTTGACCTTTCCCCATGATCCCCCTCAGAGAGCTTCACCAATACGTTTAATAAATAGGGAAAATTTATAGTTGTGGTTATTTATGTTGAATGTTTTATGATTGTGGTGTAGTTATGCTTGTTTCAATTGTATTGCATATTATGGCGGTTGTATGATTAATAGTGGAATTGGATATGTTTATGGAAATTGTGAAGATATTTTTTTGTCTGTGAGATATTGCAGCGTGTCACAACCTCACTACATCATTAAGGTCCAATCCCAACTCCTTTAGTCACTATTACCTAGGTTTTTAATTAATGTAAGGTGGTCATCCTCATTAAAAAATCCCCGTAGGTAATTGGATCGCATGCTCAATATGACTTAAGATTCTCAAATTGTCTCATTAAGGAATGCCCACTATGTATTTGGTTTGTACTCAATAATGTAATAATGTAATGTGACCTTACTAAAAAAGGCCCACTAGGTAGTTGGTATTCAATAATGTAATATGGCCTAGTTATTAATGTAGGAGCCACTAGTGGTTATCATTAGGGTTTGAATCTATAACTAATTTTATTTGTGGCTTCAAAGTTGTAGCATAAAATATTGCAGCTCAATTTTCTCTGTACTTAGGAACATGTTAGCAATCTCACCAATGTCATCATAAGTAGAGTTGCACCACCATTTCGGGATTGGGATCAAATAATGATTCTAAGAAGTATTGTGGAGGTTACAATCATTCTTGGGATAGGTCATCGATAACCTTTTGGGTGGATCTCAATTGGCTCCATGCCCACCACTAGAAAAATGGCCATGGACAAATAGATGAACAAAGCGGATGGTGATTTCTCTACCTTGGATTAGTAGAGACCATCCCTTGTTGAGTCAATTAGCCGCTTCAAGACACCGTGAACACCTTTCAACAGAACACAACCACCCAATTTGAGGGACTCACTAGTCGGATTTTATAGGCATTGAGGACTCTTACGATGATGATAGAGGTAGGTCCCAATGACTCTTGCATGACATAAAATTCACTCAGGTACATCAATTACTCAAGATTATTTGAACAAGTTTCATGGGTTTGATTTTGCATGATGTGTTGGCCATAGGGAACACTATTTTGCTCTTCGGGAAGCCCGAGATTAAATGCTAAAACTCTAGTTGGGTGTGTTGTATATTGATCAAGAACAGTGGCAATGGTGTCACAATGGCACAAGAAAACATATCAGAGGTACATTTGTTGGGACCAAATTGTGAAATCCCTATATCCTTGATTTGACATAGATACCAATTTTGTGGGGATATTGACCAAGTTAAGATAACCCAACATAGTGTGTGAATATACTGCTACTTTTGAATGAATGGACCTCCACATGGAACAATTCAATGATAAATTTTTCAAAGTGTGTTATTAATGTCTCAAGCAAGAGGATGTTTCAACCAATGACATGGTTGAAGGTGTATCGAGGAGCTCGTCATACTCAAGTTGTAACAAGTGTTCAACACCCCAATTTTGTTCCACAACCTCTCCTCAACTTTTTAATGTCCACAAGTCGGCCACTAATAAAGTGGTAGAATACAAATGTCAAAATCTTGCTTCAATTTTAATAAAATATCCTTCTCCCCTATGTCAAGTGAGCGAAAGAGCACATTTCATTTTCTTCGATTTTGTGTGCATGCCCTGAAGAACCAAACTCTAGGAAACTTGCTAGATACATTGGTGTAAATTTTGCTCTTTTCGCCTCCCCTATTCAGATATATTTCAACAACCACTCCTGGATCATTATTTTCGAAATCTCACATATTTTAGATTGAAATGGGTGGTTGTGATAGCCAGTTAAGTTGAGACTCCTTGATCCACGTTACCATTGATTTCAAGAGTTATATGGTCAGCAGGCCGTGTCAAAGGTCAAGATATTGAGGCAGTCCACTACATTAAAATATCATCCCATCGATTGTCATGGCTTGGCTTGAAAAAGATTCCAGGTTCACATAGGCAATCTATCGAAGAAAGAGATAAACACTTGCGAAAAAATTCTGAAGCGTCCACTAAATCGCTCAAATTTGTGACAGGAATCATGAGAACCCCAAATGCTGAGTCATTAACAATGACGGCCAGATAAGAATCGATGAATGCTAGCAAAAGATAATCCTTCTGTGCCGACGCAATTCTATTTCTTCGAGCAATTTCTTTCCTCAAAATGAAAGCCGTTGAAGGTCATTGAAAACGTAGAGATCAATTAATGAATTCTGCTTATTTTAATGTGTAGAGTTCAGAGTTTGCTTTGGAACTATTGTTTTCGATCCCATAGCGAGACAATGAATGCCCACTTCCTCATTTACATAAACAGACATACCGAGCGAGTAGTTGTCCACGTTCGTAGAGTCGAATATGAATACAAATTCGAATAAGGTTCGAAACTTCGAAAGAGATAAAATGATCCAGAATTCCACATGTCAAATCAAGTTGAAATGAAACTCGGGGTTCGACCATGTTCAAAATAATCACCATGTTCAATGACAATTTTGAAATCGTGTATTATTACAAATTTACAAACATATAGAACAGAGCACTCTTGTTTTAGAAGAAAGGTTTCCACCAAATAAATCCTGCTATGCAAAGAGGAATATAGAAGGGAAATTATTTAAATCAACTGAACCATTCAATAAATTAGAGCCATTTAATAAATTAGAGTGTAGAATTTGCCAATTTGGTAGGCAAGGCAGTTTCCATAGCAATCTTTTCTTTTGGATTGCCATACTTTTGCTTTACTAAATGCCCGACGACCTCTCTTGGTATAATACTACAAAAATAAAAATGCTTGAGGTGCATTATGAATATATGAAACCCTTATATGCAAATCTGTGTTAAAAGAAAACAGCTGGAATTTCATCATATTTGACTGCAGAATTTTCCAATTGGAAATTGACAAAATGGTTTTCGTGGCGAGAATTTGCCATGGATCTGTAGAAACTTCATGCTAAACGAAGGAGTAGATATGAAGTAGCGATGCTTTACTGGTAACTGGCAACCATTCCCAACAACAAAACAAAAAAAACATTTTTTTATCTAAATATAAGATGGTTATGGGTCATAATTCAACAATTTTTTATTATTAAATATAAGATGGTTATGGGTCATAATTCATGATTTCTTTGAGAGGCTAGCCATTTCCCATTTGGAAAGCATGGCTGAAAGTGTTAGGCCAGCATTGAAAATAAAATCAACAGGGTGATACAGATTCAACAATATCTCCATACACAACTCTGAAACAGAGAACTTTAAATCACTGGTGCATCCCATCATGTAAAATGCCAATGCTCCTACTCATCCTTATTTTGTATGAAATAAAGTTCTGAAGAGTTGCATGGTCCCCTGCAAAACTGAAAGCAAATCTGAACTTATTTACAATATGCCATCCATATTTAAAGTTTATGCAGCCAAATAAACTTGGAATTACAAAAATATATTAAAATAGAGGCAGAGGTGAACAATATAGGACTGAATCGAACATTTTATTTTTCCTATGGCTCACAAATGACAGTGCCCGGCTTGAATTGTGAGGCTTCTTCACTCCCCCGTACCCCGTGTGGATTTTTTTGCAGCCTTGGTTGCAGGTTGCTTCCTCGGCGGCGCCGGTGTAGATTCATACGCAACGTTTGTTGCCAGTTGCTTCCTCGATGTCTTTCACTTGAATTTTGAACATAAATCGTGAACCAAAACACCAGGATGATTTTCATATATACACCCCTAAACCATATTCAACCAAACTGGATAATTATTATAATGCCAATAAATGCAGAATCTTTATTGGCAATAATTCATTACATAGCCATATTGGATACTAACGATATATAAGGAATCCATAAAATCCACTAGAGGCCCTAAGGCCATACTCCACGCTTGTAAACGGCCATATCTAAACTATACCCATTTCTATTCCCCTTTCACAGGAACACCAACAACAACAGCCTCTGATCCCCCCTCATCCTCGGAAGATTTATTCCTCAGCTTGTTTTAACTTATTTCTCTGATAAATTGCATTTTTTCAGATTTTCGAGAATGCAAAGATCCTTTAACTACCTCTTCAAATTTTTGAGAATGCAAACATCTTTTGTCCAGCTAACACTTGTAGGTAACAGCAGCATGAGCCCGCTTTGGGCGGCACTGATGGCTCATTCTCAAGAAGTTCCAGCAACGGCCCTGCTCACATTCAAATCCAAATCTAAATGAATGGAATGGGCGGGTGTTAATCAATCATGCCCAATTTCAAATTCAAATAAATGGAACGGCGTTAAAAGTTCTGGCAATGAGATTCCCTCGAAAATTCAAATTCAAATCCTTTTGCAATGACGTTTTCCTCCTCTGTTGTTAGAAACGGGTGACAACCGGTTATGACTAAATCGTTTTGGAAAGTTTGTACATGACTAAATCCTTGACGAATAAAATCCTCCTGAAGTGGCAGTTGTTTGCCTTGCGTCTGAAAGAATGTACAAAAATTTCTGATCACTTGAATGCATTCAATACTATTATTTGTCAGTTGGATAGTATGGAAGATATTATTAAATCTGAAGACAAAGCGATTTTACTGTTGCGCTCTCTACCTGAGTCGTGGGCACATTTTGTAACCTCTATCAGTTTTAGTTCTACTGAGTCTATTACCTTCGATGAAGTTGTGGGAGCCTTACTTTCTGAGGAAACTCGAAAGAAATCTAGTCTTGAAACCTCGACATCAGAAGTAATGGTGGCCAAAGGAAGAACCAGTGAAAGAGGACAACATTCAAAGGGTACATCAAGGTCAAAGTCGAAGGGCAAAAAGAGTAAATTGAAGTGCTGGTACTGCAATAAAGCAGGGCATCTTAAGAAAGATTGTTGGAAACGCAAGCGAGCTTCTAAGGAGGAGGACTCTACAAAGGAGGCGAACATAGCCGAGAATGATTTAGGTATGATCGATGAGGTATTATCTACATCCACTGTCTCACAATACCATTCTGACTGGTCAATTGATTCTGGAGCATCTCACCACATGTGTCTTCATAGAAATTGGTATTCCTCATACCAATCTATAGATGACGGGGTAGTTTATATGGAAAATAATGTTACATGTAAAACTGTTGGGGTAGGGAGTATCAGAATTAAAATGTATGATGGGTCTATTAAGACTCTAACAGATGTGAGACATGTACCTAAACTAAGGAAGAACTTGATATCAATGGGAGCTCTTGATGATGTTGGTTACAAGTTTACAGTTCAAGGTGGAGTTATGAAGGTATCGAAAGGTATCTTGGTTGTTATGAAGGCAAACAGAGTTGGGAACCTGTATAGACTTGAAGGGAGGATGGAAGTCGATCACGCAACAGTAACATCAGTTGGTGCAGCAGCAAACATCACTTGTCTATGGCATCAACGGTTAGGCCATATAAGCGAAAGAGGTATGAAGGTACTTGCTGATCGAAAGTTGCTTCCTAGTTTAAAAACTGTAGATTTGAAGTTTTGTGAGCACTGTATTTATGGTAAACAGGCTAGACAAAAATTTAAATCTGGAAAACACACTAGTAAAGGTATCCTAGACTACATACATTCTGATCTATGGGGTCCATCTCCAAAAATTTCTTACGGGGATCGTCATATTTCGTCAGTTTTATAGATGATTACTCGAGGAAAGTTTGGATCTATTTATTAAAGAGAAAAGCTGATGTTTTTGATATATTTAAGCAGTTTAGAGCTTTGGTTTAAAAGAGCACTGGCAGGTTCATTAAATGTCTTAGAACAGATAATGGAAACGAATTTACTTCAAAGGAGTTTGATAATTATTGCAAGTAGGATGGGATAGAGAGGCATAAGACCACTGTTTACACTCCGCAGTAGAACGGCGTTGCTGAACGCATGAACAACACTCTTCTTGAAAGAGCAAGGAGTATGCTCAGTAATGAGAAGTTGCAGCAGGAATTGTGGGGAGAGGCATTCCTTACAGCTTGTTACTTGGTCAATCGATCACCATCAACAACAATTGACTGCAAAATTCCAGAAGAGGTATGGACAGGTCAATCATGTGATTATTCTAATCTTAGAGTATTTGGTTGTGAAGCCTATGCACTTACTCCTAAAAATCAGCGTTCCAAACTAGATCCTAAGTCAACAAAATTGATCTTTGTTGGATATGGTGATGGTGTTAAGGGATATAGGTTGTGGAATCCTACTGTCCACAAAATCATCATAAACAGAGATGTAAAATTTGATGAACTTTCTCTAACAAATGTAGATGTAAGTAATGATTTGAAACAGGCTAATGTACCATAGTTTCAGCCAATTTAGTTTGATACTCAGTCATCTGCAAGGGGGAATCATGAGGATGTCTAGGAAGAGGATATTCATGAGGACACTCCTCAGGAAGAGGATGAGCAGACAGAAATAGAAGAAATACCACATCAAATTCTACGAAGATCTACACGGAACGAAACTTTTCCAAAGAGGTATGATGATTTCGAAACATCTATTGCTTTCATTTCTAATGAAGGAGAACCTGACAGTTATAAGGAAGCATTAGAAGTGTCTGACAGTGACAAATGGAAACATGCAATGAAAGAAGAAATGGATTCTTTGGCAAAGAACAAAACTTGGGATCTTGTGGAACTTCCAGAGAGTAGGAAAGTGGTTGGATGCAAATGGGTGTACAAACTGAAGAAAGGAGTTGATGAAACTGTTCCGAAGTACAAAGCAAGATTGGTTGCAAAAGGGTTTTCTTAGAAAGCAGGTGTTGGAGCCAAGGCCGCAGCTATGGTAAAAGCTGCGAATTTTGAGGAAAAAGCACAAGTATGGAAGAGAGTGCTAAGTTTTGAATAAGCGCCAATTTTGGGACAGAAGCAGACGGTGCACAGTACGGTGCCAGATGGATAATCTCAGCGCAGATTACGGACCGGAAATCGCGGAGCTCGCGCGCACGTCAGAAGAGAATGAAGGTAGCTAAGTGGAAAGCCCAGCTACCACAATGAATGAAGCAATGGAGTAGAGGGCTCAGCTACCCTCATTAAGGCTGAATACAGAAGTTATGGTTGCTCGGATCAAGGAGGAGCAATGGACCAAAGCATTGAAGGCAAAGGACAAGGCGCCCATACCCGTAAGTTGCGCCGGAAATCATGGAGCCTGCAGGAAGCGGCGACATGACTGCAAGCGGCGCCTACAGTACACCTAGCCATGTCTGTGGTTAGGGTTTTTGGGGATTACTGCTGGGAAAGGCCCACAGTTTTGTAAAGGTGCGACCGCCATGGCCACCTATATATATGTATAATTGTAAAGGGTAGATGTTAGTTAGCTAGTTAGTTAGCTAGTTAGTGAGCTAGTTAATTAGTTATTCAATTAGCTAAGCATGTGAGTGAGCTAGCTAATATAGTAGATACTAGATGTAAGAAGGATTGATCGAGTTGATCATCCTCTGTTACGATCTTGTTGATTGTTTTCTACCGTGTTGCTAGAAAACAGGAGTTAGAGCTGGTTAGCAGTGAAGCTAATGCTTGAGTTGCAGACAGTCGGAGTTGACGTCTGAACTATTGTAATCTCTAAAGAGGAAGAGACTAGATCGAGAGAAGGGCTCCCAGCTGTGTGCGTGGAGTTTCCTGGAAAGATCTAAGGCTACAGCTGTGTGCGCAGCATATTGTATAAATCTATCATTTTCTGGTTAATATAAGATACTCCCGTGGAGGTGGGTTTCCCCGTGGAGGTGGACTTCATATTTCTCGTTGTTGTGATGCTGTGATTGAAGTGATTGCCTGTTTTAGTTTACTAACAGCGTATACCGGAATGTTGCATTATCTTTATGAGTGTGTTGAGTAAGTTCTTAAAAGCTTCCTTGGGAATTAAAATCGTTAAGGGTCGAAGGAATCGGTAAGATGATGTCGCCGCAGCGATAGGGGAATGTGTTGCTGCGACAGGCGCGCAAGCGAAACGACGCATAGAATATCGGCGCAGAGGATAATTGGCCCTAGCGCAGGAATGGAAGTACCGCGCAGCTAGGCTGCTGAGCAGGAGCTTGAGCGCTGCTGCGCTCATAAGTCTGAAGAGGGGTCAGACATTCACCTTAGAGGAAACGAAGAGGAAGAGAGAGCAGTCTCCGCGTCGCCTAGGTTAAGGAAACCTGATTCCTTAACCCCCCCATAGCCACTTCGGGTGAGACCTCGAGCTGCTGTGCAGCTCGTTGCCGAGAGGGCCAGTGCGCCAAGGGGTTTTGTTGCTGCGCTTCATTAAAACCCGGGTCTGTCCAAAAAGAAGCCAACAAATGGTTCCGTTGCCTTATGACTTCTTGATCACTTCACTCCGTTGCTTTGAACCCTGTTGTTGAGCCAACAAATGGTTCCGTTGCCTTATGACTTCTTGATCACTTCACTCCGTTGCTTTGAACCCTGTTGTTGAGCCAACAAATGGTTCCGTTGCCTTATGACTTCTTGATCACTTCACTCCGTTGCTTTGAACCCTGTTGTTGAGCCAACAAATGGTTCTGTTGCCTTATGACTTCTTGATCACTTCACTCCGTTGCTTTGAACCCTGTTGTTGAGCCAACAAATGGTTCTGATGCCTTGTGACTTGTTACGGTGAGACTTGCTATTTATGCGACATAGGAGATTGTTGTTGAAGCCAACAAATGGTTCGGTTGCCTTGAGACTTGCTCAGCTAACAAATGTGTTACTGGAATCCTACAGCTACAGAAATTCAGGACTGGTTCGATTTAAAGGCTAAAGAGTTCGCTAAACAAGAAAATAGAAGCTCTAGGCTCCGGACGGAAGACTGGTTGCAGAAGTATATCTATACTGACCTTCATGAAATTTTCTTTGTCACATTTGCACTTGAGTTGCATGCTTGGATAGCCAAGTTAGCAGATACTAGACCCACTGTGCATATTGATCGACCAGTCGCTTGGACCCCTGAGCTAGTCAGTATTTTGAAGCGGGTAGATAATTCTGTGTCCCGCGCAGTAGACTTTTGGTTGAATAGTCTGCTGGAAGGTTTCATCACTGAGTTTGCAGTGGATACAAGAAAGAGTTTCAGTGAAGCTGAGAGGAATTTCTTCCAAGCACATAGAGGTAAGTTCTTAAATTCTTTGAACTTATGGATTAAAATGCTTCTGTATGAAAAAGCAAAACTATGTATAGCTTCAGATGAATAGCATAGACAAGTAATGTCCGTAGAATCTGATAGTGACCCTGAAGTTATCGGTTGCACTCGTAGTGGAAAACGGTATAAAGTAGGCCTTGACCAACATTCTTTTGAGTCGAGCCCAGAAGACAGTCAAGTTCCTAGAGCAAGCCACATAGAAAGACAAGGGAGCGCTCATATCCCTTATCACCCTTTTACACCGCAAAAGCCAGACGAAGCTCAGTATAATCCCGCAGTAACACCTTCTAGTAGCCCACACGGTACTTCTAGTACCTCTGTGCCACCTTTGTTCAACCAGCCCAGAAGAACTGCTACAGCACCTCCACCTCAACCTAGCGCAAGAAAGATGGGTGATGACATGAAATTACCAACTTTTAGAGGAACAGGGATAGAATACCCTGAGCAACACTGGTTCCTATGTGAAGCCATTTGGACAACTAAGCAAATTAATGATGATGCTGTTAAACTGGTTCAGTTAGCAACCACACTAAGAGAAAGAGCCTTAACTTGGTTCATGAAATACTCAGCAGCACAGAATAGAACGCTTGCTGATGTAAGAAATGCAATGATTAGAGAATTCAAGAAACCTAAATCAGAATCACAATGTATAACAGAGCTCAAAGACATCAAGCAGTTACCTACAGAGTCAGTATGGGACTTTGACCAAAAGTTCAAAGCCTTGATAGATCAAGTAAGCTTTGAGTTTGCACCACAACAGCATAAGGAATGGTTCATTGCTGCGCTGCTTCCACACATTAGACTTCCTCTTATGCAACAGAATCTCACTACTCAGGAACAAGCTCTAGAGATGGCTATGAAACTAGAAGCTTCACCAATTGCTGGAACAAGCAACGATGTTGCGCAGTTGCAGAACCAATTAGCAAACTTAACCTTGCAAGTGCATGATATTAAGAAAGGCAAGGATGCTAAGGAAGAGATATGGTGTACAAAATGTAAAGCACAAGGTCATTCAAAGGACCATTGTCCCGTTTTCATAGAGTATATTGCAACTGGAGCACCTAACCCTTTACCACAGGCACAGGGGCCTTGGTGTGAAATCTGTAGAACTAGAGGTCATAGACCACAAGAATGTCACTTACTTCAGAAATATGTACAAACTCCAAAGAATCTATATTGTAATTTCTGTAAATCGGTAGGCCATGATGAGAACAATTGCAGAGCATATGACCTTATGATGGAAAGGAAACACGATGTTTATAGAGTACAATCAGAAGCACAAGGACCCGTAGCAGGCCCACAGTATGACCAAACTCGCGTCGGCCGAACATGAAACTATAGGGGCCGCGGACGCGCAACAAATTTTGGCCGCGGAAGAGGCCAGATCACTTGTTATAATTGTGGAGCGCAAGGTCATTTTGCAAGAGATTGCCAAAACCCTACAACCCTTTGCAGATATTGTAAATCTTATGATCATATCATTGAAGAATGCCCTCAGTTGATGGCTAAGATGCAAGCAAAGACGCCACAGGTCAACCAGAATATTCAATTGATTGGAGCAGAAAAAATGGAACCAGATCCTACAGTTAATATTGTGACGCGCAGTGGAACAACCACTGGTGCACCAGAGTCGGGAACTGGAAAGCAAGCGACGCAATGGGTGCGTCGCGCTAATATTAAACCAGCCCCACTTAATCTGCAGAAGCAAAAAGAAGCATTCAAGCAAGCCCAAGAGTATTTCTCAGATCCGAGAGCTTCAAGTTCTATCGCAACTCCGCATAATGATATTAGATCGCAAGTGCTAAGACAAGACAACCTGGTACAAGAACAGGCCACTACATCCGGAAGGCCCGATGAAGAAGATGCACTAGGTACTGTCCATACTTTTCTAAGGAACTGCTTAAAGTTGTTGCGCAATGAAAAAGAAACTATGGAACTTCAACACCTATTGGATAAATGTCAACAATCTGCTTCGACAAACACGCCGCAGCATGCTGTTCACCAGATTGGGAGTCACACTAGAATTGGAAAAGAGATGAGGCTCACAGCGCAGATTGGAGCATTTGAGATGGACGAAGTCATTTTAGATTTGGGATCAGAAGTTAATGTTCTCACCATGCAGACATGGGAACAGATGGGAAGCCCTCAACTTACAAGATCCCCTATCCAGCTAAGACTCGCGAACCAGCAACGAGTCTCTCCATTGGGCAGATTACCCAATGTACCTATTGATATCGAGGGAGTAAGAAGTTCTGCAGACTTTGAAGTAATCAAAATTCTGGATGATAGTAGACCTTACCCAGCACTTTTAGGTATAGACTGGGCATTTGATAATTTGGCTGTCATTAATCTGAAGAAAAGACAGATGACCTTCGAGGACGACCAGATTAGGGTCATTGCACCGCTTGATCCTATTCAAGGACCAAGGTATATAGAACCCATTCGGGCAGAAGAAGAAGCGCGCCATATGGAAAGTTTGTATCAGATGACTGCTAGTTAGAGTGACTATGTCAATCCCACAACAAATGGCCATATCAGCTGGCGATGCGATAGCTCGTGCACATCAGACTCAGATGCAGGATTGGAAAACTGGCAGAATCGCTTACATGAGGTTTCTACAAGACGTTGCGCCATGATGACTAAATCCATTCGATGGATTGGCACAGAATTGACTGACACTCCAATTTTGTATGGTTTAACTGAAGTAAGCGAATTCATACATGCATATGAACAACACCTTCCAGAACAGCAGCGCATACAGGCATTAGATGTATCACTGCGCGCTACACCCGCAAGATGGTGGGGTGCGCATAAAGAGAATATTCACACATGGCAAGACTGTCGCAGATTGATACTGCGCAGATTCCAGGACACTACAGCAGAAGTGTCGCGCAAATATGAGGGACAGAGTGACCCCAGGTCACACATTGAAGCATGCATTCAGCAATGGTCGGATATTCCGGACGATGAGTGGGTTCACCTATTCATCCACACATTGGACACAGTTCCAAGGAACTGGTATACTGAAACAGAATTGCGCAAAGATACTATCAGTTGGCCTCTTATGATAGAAATTTTTCAACTTACCTTCAGCTTTGAGTCAGAACATCCAAGTATTGATCAGGCTCTCAAGTGTATTAAAAAGAAGGTATTTGAGCCATGTCTATTACCAGAATATTCCCAACCGGATTGGGCTGTTCAGATAGAACATGCCCTGGAATGCTATAATTTCACCGCCGGAGAAGAGGAGGATGATCCTCGCAACATCAATATCCCAGAATCAGAAGGGACACGCAATGTTGAAGGTCCTCAGCTTGATATCCCTGCCATTACAGAACACATCAAGCTCAAAAAGATTAACATTGGTACAGAAGCTGAACCTAAAATTGCTTCTATCGGAGACTATTGGGATGATGAAACTGTTGGGCATATTTCAGATTTATTACGTGACTACCAGGATATCTTTCCTACCAAGTTCACAGAAATGAAAGGCATCCTAGGAGACTTAGGAGTGATGCGTATACCTCTGAAAGCAGACGCCAAGCCAGTAAAGCAGCGCCCATACAGGTTGAACCCGCGCTATAAAGAAAAAGTCAAAGAAGAAATTGACAAGATGCTCGTAGCAGGTATTATTGAGCCAGTAGAGGAGAGTGATTGGATTAGCCCTATGGTTGTACAAGAGAAGAAGACAAAAGGTGAAATAAGAATTTGTGTGGACTTGCGCAAACTCAATGACGCATCAGCGCATGATCCATTTCCTACTCCCTTTACAGATGAAGTGCTTGATAATGTTGGAGGACAAGAGGCTTACTCCTTCACTGATGGATTTTCGGGATACCATCAGATCAGAATCCATCCAGACGACCGCCATAAGACTACTTTTGCGACTGAATGGGGATCATTCCAGTATACGGTAATGCCCTTTGGTCTTATAAACGCTCCTGCTATCTTCTCTAGAGTCGTTGTTGCTGTTTTTAAAGAATTCATCCATAAGTTTTTAGAAGTCTATTTTGATGATTGGACTGTGTTTGGTTTACTAAAGAACCATATGGGGAACCTGCGAATGATGTTAGAAAAATGTAGACAGCATCAGATTTCCCTTAACTTGAAAAAATGTATCTTCTGTACTCCTTTTGGTATTTTGTTGGGTCATATTGTATGCAGACAAGGACTCCTGATGGATCCTGCGAAGGTTTCCATCATTGCTAATTTACCTGCGCCCAACTCAGTCAAACAATTGCGCACTACATTGGGACATACAGGATACTACAGAAAATTTATCAAGGGTTATGCAAAGATCATAGCACCTATGGAGAGATTGCTGAAAAAGGATTCGAAATTCCAATGGACAGAAGAATGCCAATAGAGCTTGGACACACTTAAAGACAAGATGATCAGTGCGCCAATTCTAGTTTTCCCAGACTGGAATAAACCCTTTCATGTTCATGTCGATGCTTCTTCCATAGCATTGGGGGTCGTACTTACACAACCGGGAGAAGGAGGTATCGATCACCCCATTGCTTACTCTAGCCGGAAGCTGTCCACAGCCGAGAAGAACTACACTACTACAGAGAGAGAAGGACTAGCTATGGTGTACGCCCTACAGAAGTTCAGACACTACTTACTGGGCGCACATTTTAAAATGTATACTGACCATTCTGCTTTGAAATACTTGGTCAATAAGCCAGTGTTAGGGGGAAGAATTTGCAGATGGCTACTGCTCTTTCAAGAATATGATTTTGAGGTTATTGTAAAGCTAGGTAGATTGAATGCAGGACCTGACCACTTATCTAGGATCGAGTCAGGAGAAGAACCTACAAATCTGGAGGACAATCTGCCTGATGCACAGCTATTTTTTGTTCAAGCAGCAGATGAATATTATTCTGATATCCTTGAGTTTCTCACTACCGGACAAGCGCCAGTTGAGTTTACAATCCAGCAGAAGAAACAACTTGTCGTCAAAGCCGCAGACTTCACTTTGATAGCAGGCCAGCTTTATAAGTTGGGCCCCGATGAAGTCTTGCGCAGATGTATTTTACCGCATGAAAAGAACTCTATCATCGCAGAAGCGCACTCAGGCACCGCAGGAGGCCATTTCGCAGGAAAGCCGACTGCTCAGAAGATCTTAGCCGCAGGTCTTTGGTGGCCGACATTGCATAAGGATACTAAGGAATTCTGCAAATGTTGCGATGTGTGCCAGCGAACAGGAAAACCTTCAAGAAGAGATGAGATGCCGCTAAGACCTCAGATAACGGTGCGTGCTTTTGATAAATGGGCCATTGATTTTGTAGGTCCTATCAACCCACCAGGAAAGAGAACCGGCGCAAGATACATCATTACAGCTACTGAATACCTCACCAGATGGGCTGAGGCTAAGCCAGTGAAGAACTGCGACGCTGCCACGGCCGCGCAGTTCATTTTTGAGAATATTATCACTAGATTCAGATGTCCACTGATTCTAATGAGTGATCAGGGTACACATTTCCTCAATGAGACTATAGAATCCCTTACTGAAGAATTCCAAATTAGTCACCATAAGAGTACACCCTACCACCCTCAAGCTAATGGCATGGTGGAGGAATTCAATAAAATTCTTGAGAATGCCCTGACGAAGATCTGTAATCAACAAAGAGATGATTGGGACCTTAGAGTCACAACTGTATTATGGGCTTACAGAACTACATGCAAGAAATTAACAAGCCACACACCTTTCAGTTTGGTGTATGGACAAGAAGCAGTTATGCCTATGGAATACATTATTCCCAGTCTCAGAATTGCGCAAATTACAGAAATGGCAGATACGGATACCATGAGTGAAAGACTTTCACAATTGCTTGCCTTAGAGGAAAACAGACTTTTAGCCGGATTCCATCAACAGGTGCAGAAGGCAAGGCAGAAAGCTTGGCATGACAGGCATATTAAGAATAAAGTCTTTCAGGAACGAGACTTGGTACTCCTATATGATAGTAAATTCATCAAGTTTCCAGGCAAGTTGCGTGTACACTGGTTAGGCCCTTTTCAGGTGATAAAAATAACAGAAGGAGGAGCAGTTCAGCTTGCGAAGCTGAATGGAGAAGTACTGCCTACAAAGATCAACGGGAGTCGGCTCAAGCTTTACCGCGACGGCCACTCCGCCCTGTCGACTTAAATAGTTGCTCAAAGAAATGCAGATGTCCAGTGTAGTTGAAAGAGGCATCGCATTATCAGTCTACACGGAAGTCGCGAGACCCTTAGTCTCTGGCTTCCCGCGCAGTTCCTTGAACCATCCGCGCATATCAGTAAAAGTTTGTAAGAAGCGACCTTATTTTGCGCTCTGACGAAGTTTTTTTTCCCGTAATGTTGAACTGTCGCTCTCGAGGAGTTCCCTGTGATAATTTGCCGCTTGAAGAGTTCTCGATGTGGACCCCTATAGGCACAGTTACCTAAGTTGAAATGACCCACCGAAAAATTTGAATTACAGCAGTTATATAGCCGCGTCTGAGAATAAATAAAGGATAAGCCCGCCATTTAAGTGTAGCCGCTCTGACAGATTCGGCTTGATCTCCGTAAGATTTGCATTTAACCCATGTGTCGAAAGCTTTAGCTTCTCCCGGAAGGCTTTCAGAGCCCGTCCATCACAATAAATGCACCGCAGAGGCGAGGGGGATAGAAGGGTTGTCAATTCATGCAGAGCCACCTACAGCTAGTAGCCCCACTTGGCCGCATTTACTATCACCTTTGGCTATAAATACCCCACACTTGTATATTTTCGAGTTACTTTCCTCGAGTTGCATAGTCTTGTTTGAGAATCTAAGCTATTGTTTTCAGAGCCGAGTTGTGCAGAACTGCTTCCTTTGTTGTCAGCGTTCATACCCCACGCTGTTCCGCCGTTTCTGTCCAAGTTCTTGTTACCTATACCCATTCACGACGGAGAACCTGTCAACTGAAGAAGTTGTTCGTCAATTCCTGCGCCGAGGCCTAGATTTCGGCATGACTACTCCGGTGACGGCCTCGACTTATGTACACCCTGGTTATCATGATCCCAGACAATCTCCGTCCACAAGAGCGTCTCAGCCACAGCCAGAAGAGCCCGTTCCAGAGCCGTTGGCCACTATGGTGAATTATATTCCGCCGCGTCCAGACGATGCACCAGAGGTGCATATTCCGAAGAATGCAAAGTATCCACTTCCGTTACCTCCACTACCGGCTGGCGTGCGACTAGAAGGGTCCCTGCTCGGACACCTTCCACTGGTCAAGTTCTCTGATTTCAACCTGGGAGACTATAAAACATATCCTCAGTTCGCGCTAGATCGATATCTGACGGTAGTGCATAATCCCACCAGAAAGGTTGACGAATTCATCCCGAAGGGATTTGCAGCAAATCTTGAGCGACCTGGACTCCTGAACCTGTTAAAGCTACCGCATTTCGGGCGTAGCAATGAAGTGAACGCAGTTGTTAAGACACTGCTATCCTGCGTTCATGGAGGTTACCTTTGGCTGGGGAGGCCAATCGATTTAAATGTCGATTTGATTCATCGTATTACCGGCTTATCTAAGGTTGGTAAGGATCCCAATATTCATTTTGTGGGAAAAGACAAGGATAGAAAATTGGCTGCACAGCTGGTGCAGAAATACAACCTTACAAGAGGAGGTCGGGCTTATGACCTCACTATAGTAGAAGACGAAGCACTTAGATTTACAGGAAGTCTGCTCGCAGGCAGACTTCTCACAAAGTGCAGACCGAAGGAAGTTACTGGAGCTGTCGTGGAACTCGCCATCGCAGCTGCGGAGGGAGAACAGTACAACTGGTCCCTCTTCCTCCTCAATTCTTTCTTGGAAGACTGCCGGAACGTCCAAGATAACCCTGGTCAGTTGTTCCATTTTTCTTGGCTTTTAATTTTATGTGCTTTCGTCGGGTGGAAGGAGCCCCCGAACACTCAGTTCCTCCCGCACCGCGCAGGAGAACCTGCCGGAATCCGCTATGTTAACCTTTGGGAGTCTGCTAATCCCGCAAAGCGCAAGATGAACCGCGCTGTATTTTGTGAATACTACTATCTCCTCAGAGATACCATTCAGGAAATGCCAAGGCTGAGTGAGGAGACAGCAAAAATATATGACGGAAAGTTGGCCTTTACTGCCGACTTACATCAACTTTACCTCCGTCCCTGCGGCATTCAAGAGGAATGGGCCGTAGGCCTTTACAGGATGACCACCGAAGATGTCGAAGAAACTATCAAGTCTTGGTCGGACGAATGGAGGGAAGCCGCCGACATCGCATCCGCGATGCCACCCGCCGCTGCGCAAGAGAAGGATAAGGGCAAGGAAGCCCCCGAGCAAAGAAGTGATGAAGGTTCGACAGAACCAGCAACCAAGAAACAAAAGGTGTCGCATCCCTCTGAGGCCCTTCCCTCGGGGATCGACCAGTATTTGAAAGAGCAATTTCGCGAGCTGCGGACCACGCACGCTCACATCATAAGTGCTCTAGACTTGCAGTTTGTGGAATTAAAAGGTCTCGCAGGAAGGATTGCACAGACCCATGCGCCAGCATCTACTTCGCAGGCACCACAAGTAACCACAAGCACTGAGCAAGTTGAAGTACTCGCAGAAAGGCATACTGTCGTGCACATTCCGCCTACAAGCATGACACTTCCGGATCCTCTAGCTGCACTACAGGTAAGCGCAGTTGGGCCCGTCGAAATAAATTTGTCTTTAATTCCTATAGAGACTCTACAGCTAGTACATGAGAAAGTTTCTGTTGAGTTGAGAGCTAGAGAGCTCTCTACATTCCAGGCAAACCAACGACTGCAATCGCAGGAGATAGAGCTGAAGGCAAGCCATAAGAATATCTCCGAGAAGCTCGCACTTTATGAGGCGCAAGACATTGGCATAAGAAACGCAGTGGATGAGATTTCCCAGGAGTTGCCGGCTTGCGAGATTCAACCAGACCTCCCTCTGGTTGAGAAAGTTCAAATTATTGGAGGAAGGGTGAAAACCCTGGAGCACGAAATAGTTGCTATGGCTGAGGGCCATAGAACCCAAATTGCCGAGCTGGAAGCTCGGGTTGCTACGAAGTTTACAGATGATGCGCAGGAACAATTTGAAGCGCTGAGAAGAGCTTCCACACAAATGAAAGACAAAATACAGGAAGCCGAGAACCTGATGAGCCAAGCTACGGAAGCTTGGACGGAGCTTGAGAAGCTCCCTTTTAAAGTTGGTCTTTTGGAACAGGTGCAAGCCGCAGAACAATCCTTAACTGTTCTGACTGAAGAAGCTAAGGCCTTAGCAGGCTTAGCAAAAATGAAGAAAATGAGAGAAGTGCGCAGAATGCAACAGCAACTGCACAAGCTCAGAACTGAAGATGAGAAGCTCACCAACAGCATTCAGCCATTTATGGATGAGTATGCTGACATCGTTGCCCAAGTCGAGGCAAAAATCAAAGACATTGCAGAATCTCAACAGCTGATTGATGGCATAACTAAAGAAGAAGCCACTGCAGAAACAGTGCAGACAACTGTGGAGTGTGTCGATGAATTGGACTCCGCTATTGCGCAGTGGAAGAAAACATTCGCGGAGACCCAAGCAAAAGCAGATACGCAAGTAAAGCGACCACACGCTAGTACGAGTGGCTCGAGGGCGAGCCACAAGTAAGTGTTAGGGGCCTGTTGGAGCCAAGGCCGCAGCTATGGTAAAAGCTGCGAATTTTGAGGAAAAAGCACAAGTATGGAAGAGAGTGCTAAGTTTTGAATAAGCGCCAATTTTGGGACAGAAGCAGACGGTGCGCAGTACGGTGCCAGATGGATAATCTCAGCGCAGATTACGGACCGGAAATCGCGGAGCTCGCGCGCACGTCAGAAGAGAATGAAGGTAGCTGAGTGGAAAGCCCAGCTACCACAATGAATGAAGCAATGGAGTAGAGGGCTCAGCTACCCTCATTAAGGCTGAATACAGAAGTTATGGTTGCTCGGATCAAGGAGGAGCAACGGACCAAAGCATTGAAGGCAAAGGACAAGGCGCCCATACCCGTAAGCTGCACCGGAAATCATGGAGCCTGTAGGAAGCGGCAACATGACTGCAAGCGGCGCCTACAGTACACCTAGCCATGTCTGTGGTTAGGGTTTTTGGGGATTACTATTGGGAAAGGCCCACAGTTTTGTAAAGGTGCGACCGCCATGGCCACCTATATATATGTATAATTGTAAAGGGTAGATGTTAGTTAGCTAGTTAGTTAGCTAGTTAGTGAGCTAGTTAATTAGTTAGTCAATTAGCTAAGCCTGTGAGTGAGCTAGCTAAGATAGTGGATACTAGATGTAAGAAGGATTGATCGAGTTGATCATCCTCTGTTACGATCTTGTTGATTGTTTTCTACCGTGTTGCTAGAAAACAGGAGTTAGAGCTGGTTAGCAGTGAAGCTAATCCTTGAGTTGCAGACAGTCGGAGTCGACGTCTGAACTATTGTAATCTCTGAAGAGGAAGAGACTAGATCGAGAGAAGGGCTCCCAGCTGTGTGCGTGGAGTTTCCTGGAAATATCTAAGGCTGCAGCTGTGTGCGCAGCATATTGTATAAATCTATCATTTTCTGGTTAATATAAGATACTCCCGTGGAGGTGGGTTTCCCCGTGGAGGTGGACTTCATATTTCTCGTTGTTGTGATGCTGTGATTGAAGTGATTGCCTGTTTTAGTTTACTAACAGCGTATACAGGAATGTTGCATTATCTTTATGAGTGTGTTGAGTAAGTTCTTAAAAGCTTCCTTGGGAATTAAAATCGTTAAGGGTCGAAGGAATCGGTAAGACGATGTCGCCGCAGCGATAGGGGAATGTGTTGCTGCGACGGGCGCGCAAGCGAAACGACGCATAGAATATCGGCGCAGAGGATAATTGGCCCTAGCGCAGGAATGGAAGTACCGCGCAGCTAGGCTGCTGAGCAGGAGCTTGAGCGCTGCTGCGCTCATAAGTCTGAAGAGGGGTCAGACATTCACCTTAGAGGAAACGAAGAGGAAGAGAGAGCAGTCTCCGCGTCGCCTAGGTTAAGGAAACCTGATTCCTTAGCCCCCCCATAGCCACTTCGGGTGAGACCTCGAGCTGCTGCGCAACTCGTTGCCGAGAGGGCCAGTGCGCCAAGGGGTTTTGTTGCTGCGCTTCATTAAAACCCGGGTCTGTCCAAAAAGCAGCCAACAGCAGGTATTGACTTTCATGAGATTTTTTCACTAGTTGTAAAACTTGTTTCTATCATAATTTTGTTAGCACTAGTTGCTTTATATGATTTGGAGTTAGAGCAGCTAGATGTCAAAACAACTTTCTTACATGGAGATTTAGATGAGGAAATTTTCATGGAACAACCAGAAGGGTTTGTTCAGAATCGCAACAAGAGGTTTGTTTGCAAGCTCAAATAATCATTGTATGGCCTGAGGCAGTCTCCCAGGAAATGGTACAAGAAGTTTGATCCTTTCATGGTGAGTCAGAATTTTACCAGGAGTGAGTATGATCATTGTGTATACTTTAAAAAGTTGGAAAATGACATGTTCATTATTTTGGTATTGTATGTTGATGATATGCTTGTCACAAGCAAGAGCATGTTTGAAATCAGCACGTTAAAGGCTCAGTTGGCTAGGACGTTTGATATGAAGGATCTAGGAGCAGCAAATCAAAACTTGGGCATGCAGATACATAGAGACAGGAAAAATGGCAAGTTGTGGTTATCACAAAAGAAGTATATGGAGAAAATACTTCAGAAATTCGGTATGGATAAGGTGAAACCTGCTAATATCCCTCTAGCTTCTCATTTCAAGCTTTCTTTAGGTTTGAGTCCTAAAAATGATGAAGAAAAGCAGTATATGTCTCGTGTACCATATGCTAATGCAGTAGGAAGTTTGATGTATGCGATGATAAGTACAAGACCATATATTTCACATGCAGTTGGTGTTGTCAGTAGATACATGGCAAATCCAGGAAAAGAGCATTGAGCAGCAGTGAAATGGGTGCTTCGGTATCTTAGAGGCACAAGTGACTATTGTATCACTTTTGATGGTTGCAGTGATTTGGACAAGAGGAGGTCCACTTCAGGTTATGTTTTTACTCTTGTAGGTGGAGCTATTAGTTGGATGTCAAAGCTTCAGAATATTGTTGCTTTGTCCACTACATAGGTTGAATATATAGCTGCTTCACATGCTTGCAAAGAGGTAGTCTGGTTAAAAGGTTTGCTGGGTGAGTTAGGAAAGGTTCAGAACTCTATAAAGATTTTCTGTGATAGTCAAAGTGCTATTCATTTGGCTAAAAATCCAGCTTATCACAGTAAGACAAAACATATTCCTGTAAAATATCATTTTGTAAGACATGTGGTTGATGAAGGTGGAGTGGTTCTTGAAAAGGTCCACACTCAAAAGAATAGTGCAGACATGTTCACGAAGCCAGTTACTTCGGAGAAGCTACAGTGGTGCTTAGCTTCTCTAGGCTTGCAAGAAAGGTGATCAATAGAGCAATGAGCAATGGTATCAGGTAAATTGTTGTCCAGGTGGAGATTGTTAGAAATGGGTGACAACCGGCTATGACGGTAACTATGTAACTAACTAACCAAATATGCAGTTATTAGTAATCGTGTAAGAAATGTATATGTTTCTTGTATTCTCGTAAGAGAAGATAATTGGAGAGTTGAGAGTTGTTGTATTCTTCAGTTGTTGAATAATAAGAAGACCGATACCATTGCTCCATGGATGTTTCCCTAAGAGAGGGTTTTACCACGTAAACCTCTACGTATATCTCATGTGTGTGTATTTATTTGCTTTCTATGGCTGTTAGATCCAACAAGTGGTATTAGAGCTTGGTAGGAGGCCGTAGTGAATGAGAAAGTTTAGTTCGAGTCTGAGGAAAGATGAAACCTGAAGCCTGAACCCTGAATTCGGAAGCCTGTGCAGAGAAGGAGCGGTAATATTAAACTACCGCGGGTCTTAAGCTTGGTGGGGCGGGGCAGTTTATGGCACACTTCTGAAAATCGAAAAGTTATGGATTACCGCGACCTTCTTTCATCAAGGAGCGCGGCACTGTGTTTATTACCATGAAAAGGCATTTTCATGTACTGGTTATTACCGTGAAAACGTGTTTTCATGTAATATCTAATATTCCCTTTATTTAAAGCATGAATGATGGAGTTAGTAAGGCTTACGTAAGAAAAAAGGGTGACATATTATATTTAACATATGTTTGGTTATGAGTTTTTTGAACGTGGATATGCTAGGTGGATGGTATAATAAGGGAGTTATAAGCGATGGTTTATTAAAAGGTTTTTTGTTATAAGGTTTAAAGGTGGGAGTTATAAGGTTTAATATATATTATTTCTTGATTGTTTAAAAAAAAAGAAAACCTTTATTCCATTGTTTTGGAATTTTAAAATTATAAAACCTTTATTCCATTATTTCAAAAAGGGTTTTCCTTATAAAGTTTTTGACCTGGTTTCTTGAGAAAATGGCGAAAACGCAAAGTGTCAAATTTGAAATTGAGAAGTTCAATGGGAGCAATAATTTTGAGTTATGGAAGGTCAAGATGCGGGATATGCTCGTGCAGCAAGGAGTGGCGAAGGCATTGGAAGGGAAGACAAGGAAACCCGTGGATATTTTAGATGAAGACTGGAGCGAGATGGATGAAAGAGCTCTCAGTGCTATTCGTCTGTGCTTTGCGGACGATGTTTTATTTAACATCGTGTTTGAAACTATAGCAGCAGGTCTCTGGACAAAGTTGGAAAGTTTGTACATGACTAAAATCCTCGACGAATAAAATCCTCCTGAAGCGGCAATTGTTTACCTTGCGTCTGAAAGAAGGTACAAAAATTTCTGATCACTTGAATGTGTTCAATACTATTATTTTTCAGTTGGATAGTATGGAAGATATTATTAAATCTGAAGACAAGGCGATTTTACTGTTGTGCTCTCTGCCTGAGTCGTGGGCACATTTTGTAGCCTCTATCAGTTTTAGTTCTACTGAGTCTATTACCTTCGATGAAGTTGTGGGAGCCTTACTTTCTGGGGAAACTCGAAAGAAATCTAGTCTTGAAACCTCAACATCAGAAGTAATGGTGGCCAGAGGAAGAACCAGTGAAAGAGGACAACATTCAAAGGGTACATCAACGTCAAAGTCGAAGGGAAAAAAGAGTAAATTGAAGTGTTGGTACTGCAATAAAGCAGGACATCTTAAGAAAGATTGCTGGAAACGCAAGCGAGCTTCTGAGGAGAAGGACTCTACAAAGGAGGCGAACATAGCCGAGAATGATTCAGGTATGATTCATCAGGTATTATCTACATCTACTGTCTCACAATACCATTCTGACTGGTTAATTGATTCTGGAGCATCTCACCACATGTGTCTTCATAGAAATTGGTATTCCTCATACCAATCTATAGATGACAGGGTAGTTTATATGGGAAATAATGTTACATGTAAAACTGTTGGGGTCGGGAGTATTAGAATAAAAATGTATGATGGGACTATTAGGACTCTAACATATGTGAGACATGTACCTGAACTAAGGAAGAACTTGATATCAATGGGAGCTCTTGATGATGTTGGTTACAAGTTTACAGTTCAAGGTGAAGTTATGAAGGTATCGAAAGGTATCTTGGTTGTTATGAAGGCAAACAGAGTTGGGAACCTGTATAGACTTGAAGGGAGGATGGAAGTCGATCACGCAATAGCAGCATCAGTTGGTGCAGCAGCAGACATCACTCGTTTATGGCATCAATGGTTAGGTCATATAAGCGAAAGAGGTATGAAGGTACTTGCTGATCGAAAGTTGCTTTCTAGTTTAAAAACTGTAGATTTGAAGTTTTGTGAGCACTGTATTTATGGTAAACAGGCTAGACAAAAATTTAAATCTGGAAAACACACTAGTAAAGGTATCCTAGACTACATACATTCTGATCTATGTGGTCCATCTCCAAAAATTTCTTATGGGGGATCGTCATATTTCGTCAGTTTTATAGATGATTACTCGAGGAAAGTTTGGATCTATTTATTAAAGAGAAAAGCTGATGTTTTTGATATATTTAAGGAGTTTAGAGCTTTGGTTGAAAAGAGGACTGGCAGGTTCATTAAATGTCTTAGAACAGATAATGGAACCGAATTTACTTCGAAGGAGTTTGATAATTATTGCAAGCAGGATGGGATAGAGAGGCATAAGACCACTGTTTACACTCCGCAGCAGAATGGTGTTGTTGAATGCATGAACAGGACTCTTCTTGAAAGAGCAAGGAGTATGCTCAGTAATGCGAAGTTGCAACAAGAATTGTGGGGAGAGGCATTGCTTACAGCTTGTTACCTAGTCAATCGATCACCATCAACAACAATTGACTGCAAAATTCCATAAGAGGTATGGACAGGTCAATCATGTGATTATTCTAATCTTAGAGTATTTGGTTGTGAAGCCTATGCACTCATTCCGAAAAATCAGCGTTCCAAACTAGATCCTAAGTGAAGAAAATTGATCTTTGTTGGATATGGTGATGGTGTTAAGGGATATAGGTTGTGGTATGTGTGGTGCTAAAATGTATCTGTCTATTAGAATGAACCATGAAATCAAATTATGGATGAGTATTGGTAGATGATCCAATACATTTGAAGAATTGTTTGCTCTTTGGGGTTTACTTTATTTTGTTAAGAAAAGAGGGTTTTTGGAATTAAAGGTTTATTGTGACTCAAAGGTTATTGTGGATTGGGCAAATGGTTTCTCTTCTCTCCATTCCTTGGTGCTACAACATTGGATGCTTAGAGTGCATAATTTGATACAATTTTTTGCTTTGCTTTCGATCAATCATATTCACCGTATCTTCAATCAACATGCATACTCTCTTTCAAAGAAGGCAATGGCTGAGATGAATGGGTTCCTCTTCTTTGAGGAATTTTTTTATGATGATCTTATTGATTCGGGATCCTTGTTTGTGCTATGAGGTCTATGGGATAGTTCATCATTTGTCAATTAGTTTTCTATTGAGTCTCTGTCAGTATATTGGATAGTTTATTTTTGGAAGGTCTATAAGTTGTTTTAGCCCCGTTATAGGATTAAACTGGGTAGATTTTTAGTGGATTTGGAACTCTTCATCGATTCCTTTTTAATGTTGAGTATGGATATATGTAAATTTGATTCTAAATGAATAGCAAGTTGCATGCTTTTTTTCTCTTGAAAAAAAACAATATATATATATATATATATATATATATATAATCCCAAAAGTAAATTTGCAACTATTCGAACATTTCTTTTCAATAAAGCCAATTGTGTTTGACTTTCTTCAAAAATATATATTTTCTAATAAAAATTAGTTTGTTTAATTTTAATTTAAAAAATAAAAACATAAATAACAATTAATATAAGATATTTAAAAAATATATATTTTATTTTCAAAATTTATGTAACTATTTCCCATTAGTACATTTAGTTTCATGGCAAACTGAATTACAATAAACATCATTGGTGAATAATAAAAAAATGAATAAATTTCACATTTCAAAAACAAAATTGAGGACACTTTCATATCCAAATTGAAGTGCTTTAATGACCATTTATACCAACATTAGTTTTAAGTTTCTATTTATTTGAAGGAGGGCTAATGACAAGATTTAATGATCAAGAAGATTCAGCCGATAGTACTAAATAAAGTGGAAATTAGTCCCACGTGTAAAGCTATGAAAATTAGCGCTAATTTGATTGTTATTCAAGAAAAGTAATTGTTGGTTGTTCTTCAAAATCACACCACAGAAAGTAGTAGGTACACTTCCCTAATATTTACCCTAGTTGCCATAATAGGGAGTAAACTTCTCATGTTGTTTGTGATAAAGATTAAAAAAAAGAGAACACAATTTAGTCAAGGTGGCACCTATTCTTTCGCTTCTAAGTGTGAGTCCACATAGATGAGGTTTTGGTTAGTGTTAGAAAGTGCTTCTGAGACTAGATTTTGGTTTGTTTGACTCTTCTGTTGTCCTACTGTACCTTGATATCCTATATTTCCAAGTTTGTCAATATGCTTGCGCTGCAAAATAGAAGCAAATTTAAAATGGATTCGGTGTTTTGGAAAGTTGTAAAGAACTTGAAAAGTGCAATAATTATAAACATACGTGTATGTTTCATTGAAGCTTATGCTTGTACAATGCAATAGTGGTGGAAGGTGAAGCCTGAGTTTTGGGATAGGGCTCTTAGTTAGTTTTCAGTCGACAAGGCTTGCGGACCTATTTGAGAAGTAGGCGTTGATGTAGGAAATGAAACATAATATATACAAAGCGTTTTTTAGCTTTAACTAGTTTACGACCTCCTAGTGCACGCCTAGTTAAAATTTCCGATAGTGCCCTCTTTCTACAGATCTTTACATTATAGAAACTACAACTCCATTAAACAAATAACAATGAAGATGCATAGAGCATGTACATACCTATTTATGCAAAAGGGACAAAACCAACAAGGATGAAAGGATGGATAAAACAAACCACATGAGAGCAAGCCCAAGTGGACTACTTCCCTGCTCACCCACCTGTAGTAGATAGAGAGACCACGCGTTGTCTAGGCCACAAGCTTACTAGCGATATTGTATAAGAAACCTACACTCTCATTGCAATTAGAACTCCCAACAACTTCGAATAGACATGGAAAACACAAGCAACACCACATCAAAATGTTTGCAAGCAAAACAATCCCAAATTGATAGGTTTAGTAACTCATTCTCTATGCCAACTGATTCTCGATCCTTCCCTTAATCCACATTAATTGACATAAATAAACTCTAGTTGCTCGTCCCCTTCGAGGACCTTTGCTTGCAATCAACTGTTATTAATTGACATTAAATTAGAGCAATAAGTCTTGTGTAGTTCAATACCATGTCAGCGTTTAACTTTGTAACCCACAGGGTGCAGATGACCGTTGTCTAGGCTTGGGTCACCAGGTAGAGGCCACTGCTCCATTGATCACAACTCATACATTAATAACATTCCCAACCGTATTTAAGACTGACCGCCGAACAAGTGGATGAGCAGGGCAGCGAGCTAGGTGTGAAGAGATTTTTACATTTTGCCTTGTTTTAAGATTAACAACTTCCTCACATACTGTGAATGGTAGGTCGAGCAAACCGTTAGCTGTTATTCAAGCCAGAAGATGTCTCAACAGAATTGAACCCAGGGATGAAATGAAATCCATCTATCCCCTCCAATGAACCACCATATTCTTGACATAATTATTCAAAAACTTACAAAACTGATGACACCAATGATCATGCCCTAATAAATTTTTCCAAACCAAAATATTTATGAAACACCCCCCTCTTTCTTGCAAAAGCCCATCGTAGAGACCCTTCCACTTAAAAACATTTCGGCAATTCCTCACCCCCTCCCCGAAACTTCCGCGGTTCCCTTTCTCTTTCGCCGAAAGCTTCAAACATGTCGTTCAGGTTTGAAAGAACCGCGTACGTCAAAACTTTATTGGGGAATCTGAAGTAGCAGGAATTTTGAAAATATCGGAAGTTACTTGGGGAAGAATTTTAGTTGGAATTTGCAAAAAGAAAAGTTACATCTACATTTATGTCAGTTCTCGCCTTCACCGCGTAAGATGGACACCCCCTCCCCAAAACATCCGCGGTTCCCTTTCTCTTTCGGCGAAAGCTTCAAGACGCGTAAAGGCTATGTCGTTCATGTTTGAAAGAGCAGCGTACGTCAAAACTTTATTGGGGAATCTGAAGTAGCAGGAATTTTGAAAATAAAGTTTGGAATTTGCAACTAAAATTCCAACTAAAATTCTTCCTGCTAGTTGGAATTTGCAAAAAGAAAAGTTACATTTACATTTATGTCAGTTCTCGCCTTCACCGCGTAAGATGGACGCAGTCATTTGACGGAGGGGAGACAGCGTGAACAAAATTGGGAGCACTGAACTGACTGGGCGCCATTTACTCAAGCAAGTTCAGTTTGTCGTTGGGAAACCCCCTGTATCCGCAAATACATTTGAACATAGCTTTCTTTGTCCCATCCCATTTCTTTCATTTCCCCATAGTTATTTGATTCACCTTCTCTGTAACTTGCTTGTCAAGAAGCACATATTAGACAGTAGTGAGTCAATCAGGACTTCCATCCCAAACGTTTCTTCAATTGGTCTCCTATTTCTGGGATTGAGTATGCCTCCGCCGCTAGTTGATCCTATTACTGGTGCAATTATAGAGCAAGCATTAAGTAAGCTGTTAGATGTCGTTAAAATCATAGCTTCCAGCAAAATACGGGGAAAAGAACAAAAAGAAAAGCTGGAGTCTCTCAAGCCTATTATCGATCAAATTTGTCAGAAACTTTCCGACCCAGACAGAGCTAACCAGTTCAAGGACTTTCAAGTCGTCCTGCAAGATGGACTTGTTCTCGTGGAAAAACTAGAGAAAATACACAGCTTTGATATAATCAAAAAGTACCAATACGGAAAGAAAATTCGTAAGTTTCAAAAGAAAGTCTCCGAATTCCTTCATACTCATGGTCCTCCGAGTCTCATACTTGATTTGCAGAAGCTAGATGCAGATTTCAATGGGTTTTGCCAACGATTTGAAGGTCTAATTGAAAGCCTAATTCAGAATGTCATTGCCAGAATGACCAATGATCCCATTTCCAATACTATCCGGCTTCAACAAATGAACAACACGACTCAAGTATTTCCGACTTCCATGGAGGGAATGAATGAATCTACAGCCGCCCAACAGGCAATTAGCTGCACCTACCAAGTCCCAGACATGCCAAACTTTGTAGTGGGTTTGGATAAACCTATCGATGCCGTTAAACAAATTCTATTGCAGAATGGTGTTAATATCGTTGGAATCACAGGGATGGGTGGGAGCGGCAAAACCACTCTTGCATCAGCAGTTTGCAACGATACCCAAGTCAGAGGTAACAACATTTCTAGTCTTCTGAATTTTGTTGTCCAAACTTGCATTTTGTGTTCTCACCTTATCATAGTTTTAATGTTATCCCCTATGTGATTTCCAGATCGATTCAAAACCAATATATTTTTCATTCCCGTCTCACAACTTGAACGAAATGCAAATGGGCTTTTAGATATTTTAGAGGTTATGTGGGATAAGATAATTGGTGGGATAAGATAATTGGTGGCCATAGGCCTCATTTCCAGAGCATAGAGGACGCACACAACCAACTGTTGACAAATCTTAGGTTAACACTATGTCAGCCAACTTTGGTGGTTTTGGATGATGTTTGGCCGAAACCCAATGTAGAACAGTTGTTATTTGAAGTAAAAGGATACAAGACAATTATTACAACCAGAGAAGTGTTGGAATAATGTAGAAATGCTAGGCAGGTATCTAGTTATTGGGTTGATGTGTACTTTCTATGATTAGCATGTAGAGGTTTCAGATCCATCTTTCTTGGATCTATGGTTTGGTTTGTTGTGACTATCTACACCTATATATTGTAATCAGTTCTCACTTAATAAATGAATTGGTTTGGCCATTCCTTGTGTATGAGAGCGAGCCTTTGTGCTCAGCTCCACATTGCCTCTCTGTCAATGTTAATTTGGTATCAGAGCCAGCGTGGAGGAGACGGTGTGAACGGTGCTGCAGCCACCGATTCAGTGTGCACATTATTGGAGAATTAGATGCTGTAAAAGCCTGACCTGCTACCTGAAAAGAGTCGCTGATCCAGTGTGATCGTTGTGGCTGTATGAAGTAAGGAGGCCGTGAAGAATGCCAGTGAGGAGGCCGTGTATGAAGTGAGGAGGCCGTGAAGAATGCCAGTGAGGAGGCCGTGAATGCCAGTGAGGAGGCCGTGAATGCAAATTGTGAAGAGGCCGTGAATGGGCATTGCCTCAATCCGCTGCTAGCAATTCCTGAAGAAGCCATTGCGGCCTGTCTGCGTGGAGGAAGGACTACTGCCCAGCTAAATTGAAGAGGCCTGCTATTGTGAGAAGGAGGCCGTGAGAGCCATTGCGGCCTGTCCACGTGCCCAACCAAAAGAGCCAAGTCATATTCTCAAGAAGATAACGAGGTGAGGAGTTTCTCACATGAAATTGCTAGGCGTATCGGTAAAGAAGTGCCAGGTTTTGGCTTCGTGGATGGTATCGCTAGCTATTTATGGGTGGTAAGTTTTATACTGTAACTGCTAGCAAGATTTCAGTTACCCGCACTCTTATTTTGTTCAATGAACTATTGAAGCTGTCAAAAGAAAGTGAGCAGATTGTTTCAGTTGAAATAGGATCGCTGGTCAAAGACACCAACGCTTAAGCAATTTTAAAGCCTTGGTATGATGAGTCGAGAGACGAAGGTTGCAGAGCTGGAGTCTTGTGAATTGATACAGAAGCCACCAATTTCTTTTGAAGCCGCCGAAGCCGCAGAGCTTAGCCCGATAGGGTGAATGATAGCCAGTGGTAGCGCGTGAATGTGAGCCTGAAATCGCTGCCAAGAGATCTCTGTGTTGAGAAGAGAGGGCCAGAGATCGCTGAGGAGGAGTCGCTCAGCTACAAATTGGTGCAAAATTAAAGGCTCGTGAGTTCAGATTTTTTTTTAAAACGCATTTGTGTTTCTGGGAACATACACTACCGCGTGCATCTCCTTTGCTAGGACGCGGTACTGCACAACTACCGCGGATTCATCTTCTACAAGGGCGCGGCACATTCAGCACTTACGCGGTATTTTTTCTCAGCTTCTGCCGCACTGGTGCTATATTCCCGAAGGCGGTACTGCATTCTTTGGCTGCAAATCAATGGTGTAAAGGTATCCACTACATTTTTTTTTATTATTTCTGAGTTTAACTGCAATGGCTGCCGCCTCCCAACAGCCGTTGGCTGATGCATATATAAATGAAGCCTCCAAATTGAATGGAGAAAATTATGTCAACTGGAAATTCAAGCTGCAAACCGTTCTAGAATTATTTGGTGGCTGGACGATTGTGAATGGCACTGAGTTGAAGCCTGCTGATCCTGCACTTGTTCCAGATTGGAACAAAAGGGAAGCCAAAGCCAAGGTGACTCTGCGAATGTCTGTGCAAGACAAGATTATCCCTCACATCAGAAATTGTGACACGTCTAAAAAGACATGGGATACGCTTAAAAGATTATATGAAACAACTGATGCAAATCGCATATTGTTTCTGAAGACCAAAATGTTCTCAATCAAGATGGAAGCAAATGAGGGGGTAAGTAAATTCATTTCTCGTATCAAAGATCTAAGTGATAACTTGGCAGCTATAGGTGAAGCAGTAGATAGTACTGATCAAGTAACTATCGCACTGAAAGGTTTGCATCCCGATTATAAAGTGTTTATTTCAGCACTTGCAGCAAGAGAAAAACACCCAAATTTTGAAGAACTCACAGGTATTTTGCTTCAAGAAGAAGAAAGGATGAAAAATTATGACCTCGAGGCTCGAGGTTCTGATCTCGCACTGATGGCAAGAGGTCGAAATATGCACAGAGGCAAACCATGGGGTAGGCCGTGGAATGGAGACAGAGGCAGTTCATGGAATCGAGATAAAGGCAAACAGTGGCATGGAGACAGAGGCAGATCGTGGAATGAAGACAGAGGCAAATTTCACTCAAAACATAAAGGTATGGTTCAGACTGATCATTCTAGAAATAATGTAGATGGTCATTATTGGCACAAACCAGGACACCTCAATAGAAATCATTATCAGAAGAAATATTACAGAGGTAGAAGCTACAATGGAAATCACAATCATAATGGGAATTTTGCAAACACAGACACTACTTCTGAAGATAAATTTAAAAATCTGAGATTATTTATTTCTGAGGATGCTCTGTCTGCTGAGACAGATGATAAGAATGCATGGTTTATAGATTCTGGTGCATCTGCACATATGTCTTGTAGGAGTGAATGGTTCGAAGAATATAATGAGAATCTTAATGACACTCACATCTATTTAGGTGATAATAGGTCACTCAAGGTTCAAGGTTATGGAAAAGTGAAGGTGAAATTAGCTAATGGTGAATTGAAACAGATACATAATGTTATGTATGTTCCTGGTATTAAAAAGAATCTTATTTCTGTTTCAACTATAACCGAATATGACCTAAAGGTAGAGTTTGGCAAGTACCAGTGTCATATCAAAGACATTCAAGACCACTACAAGACTGTTGCTACAGGTTCAAGATGTGGAGGACTATATAAGCTGGATGTGTGCAAAGACAATCATCAAGCACTGGCATCCACTATCATCACCACAGAGGAACTCTGGCATCAAAGGTATGGCCATATTAATCATCATGATCTTATGCTGCTTCAGAACAAATTAATGGTAGAAGGTCTGCCTGTTATAAAGAATGTGTATTTAGAATGTAGTGCGTGTGCACTTGGAAAACAGCACCGAAATGCATTCCCAATACATCAAGAGAAGAAACAAACTGATCTGCTTGAATTAATCCATACAGATGTATGCGGACCTATGCAGACTAGATCATTAGGAGGTGCATCATATTTTCTAACATTCATTGATGATAGATCTAGATACACATGGGTCTATTTCATAAGAAGAAAAGGAGATGTCTTCGAATATTTCAAGGAGTTCAGAATGATGGTCGAAAAGCAGACAGGAAAATGCATTAAATTTCTCAGATCTGACAATGGAGGTGAGTACGTGTCTGGAGCTTTCAAGAAATACTGTAAGGAGAATGGAATCCAGCAACAATTTACAGTATCCCACACTCCTCAGCAAAATGGTGTAGCTGAGCGAAAGAACAGGACACTAGTTGAATGTGCTCGCAGTATGCTCCAAGGTAAGAACATGTCAAATGGTTTTTGGGCTGAAGCTATTAATACTGCTGCATATTTGAAAAATAGAAGTCCAACAAGGAAATTAGATCTGCAAATACCATTTGAGGTCCTTTATGGATATAAACCTGAAGTTAAGCATCTACGAATTTTTGGTTGTAAAGCGTTTGCACATATACCAAAAGATGATAGAAGGAAACTAGATGCTAAATCCTTTGAATGTATCTTTGTTGGATATCACAATGATCATAAAGCTTATAAGCTATTTCACCCTAGCTCTCATAAGTTAATTGCTAGCAGAGATGTAGTGTTCCATGAACATGCAGATACAAGTGACAAATATGATCAAGGACATACTTCTACTAATGAATATGTGAAATTAAATTCCATCATTCAGCAGCAGGAAGTGGAACAGCCACAAGAGAAGGAGCAGGAACAGAATAGCAGAAGCAATGGAAGCAGCAACAGCAGTCAAAATAGCAGAAACAGCATGAGCACTTCTATCAGTTCAGATGAAGATACAGCAGAAAGCAGAAGGATAATGGATGGTACCCCTACAGGCAATATAGGACTAAGAAGGTCTTCAAGACAGACTCGTCCTCCTTCAAGGTATGATGACTATGCTTTAATGTCCAATGCAATGAATGAACCAATGAATTATAAACAAGCCAAAGATAAAGAAGAATGGGTTGAAGCTATGAATGAAGAATATAACTCTATTATGAAGAATCAGACTTGGGAATTAACAGAGTTACCAGAGAACAAAACACCCATAGGATGTAAATGGCTGTTTAAACATAAGCTTAAATCAGATGGTAGCATTGACAGATTTAAAGCAAGATTAGTTGCCAAAGGTTATGCTCAACAGGAGGGAATTGACTTTGAGGAAACTTTTGCACCAGTAGCAAAACTAAACACAATTAGAATTCTGGTTGCATTAGCTACAGCTCATAATTGGAAGACCCATCAATTAGATGTAAAATCTGCCTTCTTAAATGGTGAACTAAAAGAAGAAGTGTACTTAGTCCAACCTGAAGGCTTTGTACAGAAAGGACAGGAGCACCTTGTATGTAAGCTAAAGAAAGCCATCTATGGATTAAAACAGGCCCCTAGGTCATGGTACATAAAGATTGATACCTTCTTTAATCAAAAAGGCTTTGCGAAAAGCAAAAGTGATCCTAACCTGTATGTGAAGAAAGATAAGGAAGGAAATGTTTGTTTAATATCGTTATATGTTGATGATCTCATTATCACAGGAAATGCTTGTAAGTTGATTGCAGAAATCAAAAATCAGTTATCACAGGAATTTGAAATGAAAGACCTTGGTGAACTTCACTATTGCTTGGGACTTGAAGTATGGAAAGAATCTAGTAAAACTATGATCACTCAAAGTAAGTATGTGAAGGAAATATTGAGCAGATTTCATATGAGTGATTGCAAAGAATCAGTGATTCCTTTAGAACAGAATGTGAAGCTAAGCAGTCAAGATGGAACAAAAGATGCAGATGGTTCTTTGTATAGACAGCTAGTGGGAAGTCTGAATTATCTCACTACTACAAGGCCATATATCTCATATGCAGTCAGCATTCTTAGTCAATTCATGGCTAAGCCAAATGAAAGCCATTGGAAGGCTGCAAAGAAGGTCCTTAGATATCTGAAAGGGACAATGAACTTTGGTCTTTTATATACTGATAAGTTTGATGTTCAATTGGCAGGATTTTCTGACTCTGATTGGGCAGGAAACGTTGATGACAGAAGGTCTACTACAGGATATGCATTCAACATTGGATCAGGGGTCGTAGCATGGAGCAGCAAGAAACAGCCAACTGTTTCTCTATCATCTACAGAAGCTGAGTATAAAGCCATGTCTAGTGCTACATGTGAAGCTGTATGGTTGAGGAGGATTCTTGAAGATATTGGAGAAAAGCAAGCAGAACCCACAAATATACATTGTGACAATCAAAGTGCAGTCAAGCTAGCACACAACCCTGTTTATCATGCAAGAACAAAACACATTGAGCTGCAACATCACTTTGTTAGAGAAAAGATTGATTCTAAGGAAATTAAACTTCTGTATTGTAATACAAGTGATAATGTCGCTGATATATTTACAAAACCGATTGGCAGAATTCACTTTGAAATCCTTAGACAGAAATTAGGTGTTGTAGAAAATCCATTTCTACATTAAGGGGGTATGTTGGAATAATGTAGAAATGCTAGGCAGGTATCTAGTTATTGGGTTGATGTGTACTTTCTATGATTAGCATGTAGAGGTTTCAGATCCATCTTTCTTGGATCTATGGTTTGGTTTGTTGTGACTATCTACACCTATATATTGTAATCAGTTCTCACTTAATAAATGAATTGGTTTGGCCATTCCTTGTGTATGAGAGCGAGCCTTTGTGCTCAGCTCCACATTGCCTCTCTGTCAATGTTAATTAGAAGAATCCAACATTTTTATTACAGGTACTTCTCGTCAACTGTATAAGATACCGGTGTTGAAGGACGCTGATGCCCTGTCACTTTTCTGTTTCTGGGCCTTTAGTCAGAAATCGATTCCAGCAACAGAAAAGGAGGATCTTGTTAAACAGGTATGAATGATCCCAACTATTTCTCTATACAGGACCTAATCATAATGCCAAAATATTATTTTGTGTTCAATAGAGTTTCAGCAGAAAAATAGCATAGTTTAACGACTTAGTAAATTTGTAGGTTGCAAAAAAGTGCAAGGGTTTACCGCTTGCGCTCAAGGTGATTGCAAGTTCATTGCACGGTGAATCCCGGCCATTTTGGGAACGTGCTGAGGAAAAGCTTTCAAGAGCAAAACATATATCACAAGCTCACATAGATGACCTTTACAATCGCTTGGAAATGAGTATAGATATACTTGAGGATGAACAGAAGCAGTGTTTTTTGGACTTGGGGGCATTTCCGAAAAGTAGAAAGTTCAGCATAGATTCATTATTGGACATTTGGGTTTATGTCCGCGGGATGGAATGGCGTGATGCTTTTGTTGTCTTGGTAGAACTTGCAAAAAGAAATCTCCTAAATCTCACAAGCTATCCAGGGTATGGAATTTGTTGGCATTTGCACTCTTCTATAAATTTGTTGGCTGTTAGGCCGGTTTCATGTCTTTTTTCAATTAAATTCTTGTGCTTTGTGGCATCCATCGATATGGTAGTGTCAATCTTTTGAGTTCACCAATACCATTACTGGTTTGACTAATACAACAAAGTTTTATGTGTTAGAAATGGGGCCATCGAATATAGCTGTGCTTCCGAGCTCTTTTTTTCTCAACATGATGTAATGCGGGATTTAGCCTTCCGTCTGGCCAGTCAGGATAGTATCATCCATCGTAAGAGGCTTTTCATGCCTTGCAAGGAGGATAATGTCCCAACAAAATGGCTAAATACCCAGCCAGATCAGAAATATGGCGCTCAGTTTCTTGCATTTCATACAGGTCAGGCTGCTCCTGGTACACCTTTTCATGTTCTAGACATCGAATACAATAATTTTATTAGTTCAATTTACTATTTTTCCAAACTTATTAACGTGTTAATAAGCAATTTCATTTTGCTTTTACATTTCTGGGGCTTGTAGGTGAAATGCAAGAACAAGCGTGGCGTCAAATTGATTTTCCTTTTCCTGAGGTGGAAGCTTTGGCTCTATTCTTTGCTGCAGATCATTACTGTCTTCCAACATTTTTACAGACCATGCCAAAACTGAAGGTTCTTATCGTATACAATTACAGTTCTAAGCGCACAATACTGGGTGGGCTGCTAAACTTTCCTTCGCCTGTTCAGATTAGGTCTGTGCTTCTTAACAAGCTGATTGTGCAGCCTCCTCTTTATAACAACTGTAGAGCCTGGGAGAGGCTGGAAAAGTTGCATGTATGCCTCTGTGAGGGCCTTGGAAATATCATTTTGTTGGATAAGGAAAATGAACACCTAAACTTTCCGAAAATGGTGGAAATTAATATTGATCACTGTAGTGATTTGAGGGAACTACCAACCACGCTATGCAACTTAACTTCCCTTCAAAACTTGTCTGTCACTAATTGCCATTTAATCCAAAACTTACCTGATGGCTTAGGAAGCTTAAGCTCACTTAGGGTGCTAAGATTGTCTGCCTGTCCAAGCTTGTCAAAGCTGCCACCTTCCATTTGCAATCTTGGGAAACTAGAATATCTTGATATTTCACAGTGTGGGTCTTTGAAGTACCTTCCCTCCAAATTTGACGAGCTATCAAAGTTAGAGACGTTGGACATGAGGGAGTGCTCAGGATTGAAGAAGCAGCAGAAAGTCAAACTGAAATCCTTAAAACGTGTAATCATCTCTTATCCTCAGGCTGAAAGAGAGTGGCTGTCCATTCCGAATCTCACAGTTGAAGTTGTGCCAGAACGCTTTAGTTTGGATTGGCTTGATGATTGAACTGGTTGGAAGCTTAGGATTGGATTGGTTGGAATTTTCCTTTGAAAGTACACCCCTTACATATAATATATTTGATGATATGAGGTCAATTATGAAATGCCTTCATCACGTCGTGCTTTATATGCAGTGCAACCTTTCAACTTATTTAGGTCATTAATATGACTGGAATACTAGAGTTCAATAAATTTTCCATTTTGTTAGTTATTATATGTAACTACTGGTTAGTAGAAAAATGAGGATGAAGGATGAAGCAAAGAGATGGTTTTATTTTATTTAGTTATAGTTTTTGTAGTATGAAGCAGAAAGATGGTTTTATTTTATTATAATTATTTTAATTAGTTATAGTATTTTTTTTCAACAAGTTTATATTTTATTTTTTTGGTTATAGTTAATCTGAACATAATGTTCCATCAATAAAAAAATATTGAATACATTCATTTTCAAACTTTGCTGGTATGTGGATATTTTTAATCTTCATCAATTAAAATATTATCTTATACTTTCTACTTTATCTAATATAAATTAATCATCTCAAAATGCAAGATAATGGATATTGGAAGTATGATATGTCAAAGTATAATGCAACACCTCACTTTACCTTTAAGGCTACATTCTTTGGCTTAACATACTTTGACCTTTAGTCACGACACCTCAAACACTTAGTTCCTTTCCTAAATACATACCTACATAAAGAGACATGTTATGTTCCTTTCCCAAATACCTACATCATAAGACATCGTTACGTTGTGAGTATGCTATTAAATTTATAGTATCACACATTTTTGCTGCATAAGTTATGTCAATACTTAGTTTATGTGGTTTACTATATCATTTGATTATAAAACTTTATCTTTATTATTGGATATTTTTTATTTAATTTAAGGGATAGAGGATCTTTCTTAGTTTATGTATCTTTAGATTTTATTATACTTATAGATATTATTATATTCATGGATATTATAATAATAAATGAATGATAATGATAATTTTCATATGGATATTTTAGATAGTTAATTAGTTGACTAGAAAATATTTTATTTGGACATAATAACCTGTGATCAATGTTATCTTCATATGATTTGGAAGATTGAATGTGTGTGTGTATACGCATGTGCATTGATTGGCATGGCGTGCATTCTCTTTGATTGAAGGTTATTTGATGTGATTTATCAAGGTTATGATTCATGTTTACCCTTGAATAATTAGATGATGTTATGATGTTATGTATTCACATATGGATTATTGTTTTGATGTATCATTTATGATTTGCAATCCATGCATTTTTTATCATTAATAATTTAAAAATAGAATGTTCCAATGGTTCATGTCTTCCATGACTAAGTGAAGTACTATGATGTCATTTTGAGGAACTAAAATTATTTTATGCTTATGTTCTTGAGACTCACATTGACTTGGGTTTTAGATGTTGGGAGCAACCTAGAAGAATGCTAAACATGTGTTGGAAATAATACCTAAGGGAAATGAGTTTTGCTCAATGAGGATATCAACCCATGGGATAGCACCTTATGAGACTTAGAAACAAAAATGTAGCTCTAGAGGCTTAAAATTTGGTTCCTAAGCCGATTCGGGGTTAAAGGCCTAAAGGGACGAGTTTAATTCACTAGATACACATTTTCACCCCTAAACCCAGTTTTACCCCAAGTAATTTAGTTATGGTAAATAGCCTTGGAAACTGGGATGGGAAAGCCTAGAAAATTTCTTGAGAATAAGTTGTTATATTTTGAGGGATTGGAAAAGAGGAATCCTGCCTTATGGGAAGGAGTTGGATTCTTGAAGTTTGTCTCCTCAAGAAAGATAATTGTTTGGACCTATGATTTTATGGAAGCAATTTGATAACTGCTCCAACATTGTCTAAGTGGGTAGAGGAGGTTGGGGGTGTACTTGACCTCGAGGGTACTAAAGCCCATTTTTCTGAGCCTAACAATTGATTTTGTACCATTCAAATTCCATAACTGGAGGTATTAAGATCTACAACATAATTTTCCACATCTAGAGGTACTAGGAACTAGAGTGAGATAATGTAGTACTTGTAGAAGAAGCCCATATCTAGAGATCTACAACAATATTAGGAGTTGGAATGGGTTGTACCTTTATATTTTATTGTAAGTTGTTAAGAATGATTAGTTATATTGATGGTAGAACTTTGTGAATGAATTCGTAATATAGCTTAAAAAACCCTTGCAACTATATTTATTTATTTTGAGGCATCTCATTGTTACATAAAATAAATAAACTCTCCTTAATTCCTAGAAACATATAGTGCCCTAAACATAAATATAATTCCTAGCATTTAATCTTTTTAATTTTTTGATATTATAAATTGAGTATAATAAAATTCCAATAAGCCAAGTTAAATGGCTTTTTGTGAATATAAAGCAACAAGAAGAAGTCGAATAATTGAATAAGCCCTACTTAATACCTATAAACATATAGTATCCCAAACCTAAATATAATCCCTAGCATTTAACCTCTTTACATTCTTTGATGCCATTGATTTAATATAATAGAATTCCAATAAACCAAGTTAAATGGCTTGTTGTGAACATAAATCAAACAAGAAATCCAATCATTAAACCATACTGAACTTTGCAATTGTATGACTAATATTCAAAGAAATCTGGAAACTATGAGATATAGAGTTAGTGATTATGCATGGAATGAAATTTATTTTTAATTATATATATATATATATATATATATATATATATGAGTATCTGGGAAAAGTAGAGGATGGATCTTGGAGCTCGCAGGGATTTTGTTTCATGGCTGAACCCTTGGTAGGCTGCCAGGGCCGTTTTTTCTGTCAGGTTGAGGCGTATCAGCCTGACATTCAAAGTTTGCGTGGTGGAGTCCAACTACATTGAACACTGTGTACGCATGCGGGGTCTTGCTGTGAAAACCTTGGTTTGTGTTAAAACCCTTGTGGTTTTGTAATTTCTGCTGTTCACTGTTTACTTTTTACTGTGGTCTTGCTACCGTCATGGCTACCTATGATGACTTGGTGGACTATGCTTTCGATCCATCGGATGGAATGCCCATCTGGACTCAGCCATTGAGTGCCGGGTGGCAGGATGGGGCTCATTCAGCTGCTGGTGGGGTGGTAGGTTTACCTGTTTCTGAGAATAACCCGAAGTTAGGGTTTTCTCCCTCCTTTTTTCTTGCTAGCTCTCCAGGTTCCGGGTCGCTTAATGCTCCTACGGGTCGTATCCCATCGTCTTCACCTTTGCCGGAGACTGGGACTTCACTATGGTCATCTGAACAGGTTATTAAGGCCATTGAGGTTTCGGCGGAAGGAACGAAAGGGCCTTTTTTGGTAAGTGGCGTTTCTCAGGGAACTGGAAGGGTGGCCTTACCATCATCGGACTCCGTTCCTGGTTTGAACACTGTTGGGGCAAGGGAGGGTTCGAGGCAGGGTTTGCTGGAATTACATGAACATCGGGGGTTTTCTAGCCCATGTGTGGGCTCTGGTACCAGCTCCGACCCTTCATCGGATGAAACTTCACATCAAGTGGATAGAGGCAGAAAAAGATGGCTTAAGATGAGCAGGACCAAGTATAACTATGCACTGGGGGAAGACATTGAGTGGAATCAATTGGTTACTATGACCAGTATTACCTTGGTTGTTAAGGCTTTGGGCCGATCCTTCTCACTGCGTACCATTGAGGCCTGGGTGGGGGAAAATTGGGCTGCAGAATTAGGTTATTCCCCAGAAGTTGTGGAATTAACCCGCAACTGGTTTGCTTTCAATTTCCACGATGAGGCACATACTAAATGGGTTCTTAACTCCAACTGGAGCTGGGATCATTGCCCGGTCATGATTAAGCCTTGGCATCCGATGTTTGACGCGAGCTGGGAACGTCTGGATCTTGTCCCACTGTGGGTTCGGCTCCCTGGTTTACCTCTCCATTACTGGTCGGAGAGACATTTCAGGGGGATTGGTAACCTGATTGGTACCTACTTGGTAACCTGATTGGTACCTACTTAGATGGTGATTATAGTTTTCTACAGACCCGTCAAAGGAAGATTGCCCGTATTCTTGTTAATCTGAACATCAGAGATGGGTTAGCACCGGATGTTACGCTTAGCTGGGGACCCTATGTTTATGTGCAGAAACTGGACTATGAAAATGTTCCATTCAGATGTCGTCGGTGTCATGCTTATGGTCATTTGGTGGTTGAGTGTAAACTTCCCTTACGGAGGAATATTGGAGGGACACATAGATCTACTATTGCTGTGGAGGAGTCTACCCCGCCGGTTGATGTTCCAGCTTCTGGACCTTCCCAGGATGCGGCTCTTGATGTGGATGAGAGACATGGAACCCCGCGGGATGTGGAAGACCCACATGGGCTTGTACCTTCGGAACCTGGGACTACGGCGGAAGGGGCTGAAGGCATACAACCGGAACTGGTTTTGGATGTGCCAATTCTTGGACAGTCGGCACCGGGAACATCAGAATTTGTGCTTGCTCAACCTGCTCCTGCCTCGGCACCTGGGACATCGGCTGCGGGTATTACTCCATCCATTAACCCCCTCTCCTTTCTTTTTGTTTTAAAAAACTTTTCATTCGAAAATCCAGACTGGTTAGAGGCATTAAAAAATTTGAATATCTCCTCGGCCATGGATTTTGTGCCTTCTTGTATTGTCTCTGACCGCCCTTCCTCTTCACATACCCTCCCCCCACCTCCTCATACTCAGCCGTACCCCGGGGTGAGACTGCTGGACCTACCTACTGAAAATGATCCTGGCCCTTTGGAAGGTCTTTCCTCCTCCCCTACTAACTCATCGGATTTTGGATATTTTCTTCGATCTCTCACAAAGGTTTCCCCGGGAGGTTTGGGTGCTGGGGTGAATAAAATTGGCAAAGGCCGTGGCAGGAAATCACATCTTTCTAAGGCACAGTCAAAGGCAAAGATGGATCTGATTGAAGGCAAACAAGTGACTATTAATCGGGCACTTAGAGCGGTGTATGCCCAGAAGAGGGGTCGTTGATGAAGATTATGTCCTTTAACTGTAGGGGTCTTGCTGGTCCCCATAAAAGATCAACACTGTGTAGAGTGGTATCATTGGAACACCCGGATATCATTCTACTCCAGGAGACTATGGGTGTTGGGGAGGGTATTAAAACTTTACTGGAAAGCTGGTTTGGAGGATGGACATTTGCTACCTTGGATGCTCGTGGTAGGTCTGGTGGCCAGGCAATAGGTTGGAATTCTGGTACGGTGCATTGCCACAACCTATGGGGTGTGGAAGCGGCATTGGGTATGACCTGCTCGTCTCTTGATTTTGGTGAACTCTTTACAGTGGTAAATGTTTATGGACCATATTTGAATCGGGCTCCTTTCTGGGATTCTCTTCTCTCGCATCCTTTGTTACAGGAAGGAAACCTGATTCTCGGAGGGGATTTAAATTTTTCTCTTGGCCCGGCTGAAGTTTGGGGTAGCAGGGCACGGCCTGACCCATTGACAGATTTTTTCACTCATAAGCTGATCTCTAATAACTTGCTGGATATTGAACCTACTCTTCTAAAACCTACTTGGAGGAATAACAGGATAGGTGACAACAGGGTGGAGAAACGGTTGGACCGGTTTCTGGTATCTGAACCTTTTGTGGATAGAAACTATCTACTGAGGCAGTGGGTAGGGTCGGGGGGGATCGTCTGACCACTTCCCTATCTTTCTGGAGATCCGTGATGGACCATCTAAATCAGCTGGATCGCTGAAATTCAATAAGATTTGGTTAAAGGATGAGACTTTTTTTGACCTGGTGAGAACCCTCTGGGTACCCTACAACCCAGGGGGGGGACACTCTGCCTCATTTCAGTTCTCTGCTAATATTAAACGAATTAAAAGGCCTGTGAAGGTTTGGGCCTATGAAAAAAATTGTAGAGTTGATAGAGATCTGAAATTGATTGAATTGGAGCTTCAGTCTATTTATGATTCTGGCTCTGGGGGACTGGGTACTATGGAAGAAAAAACACACTTGATATCTCTGGAAGGTAGGAGACATTTGCTATTACTGGAAAAAGAGGAAACCTGGCGTCTAAAAAGCAGGGCTTTGTGGCTATCGGCTGGGGATGAGAACACAAAGTTTTTCCATGCATATGCAAAAGGTAGAAAGGCTTCTAATACCATTTGGAGCCTGGAAGACTCTTTGGGGGATACCCAGACTTCTTTTGATAGCATGGATGGGGTTGGGGTTAATCACTTCCAAACTCTCTTTAAAGCTCCTGCACAGGCTAATATTTTGGAGATTTTCAGAGTGGCACAATATTTTCCTCGGTTTGTGGATGAGGATGACATTCACTCATTGATGACTATTGTCACTGAAGAGGAGCTGAAGGGAGTTTTACAGAGTTTTCAGAAAGACAAAAGTCTGAGGCCTGATGGATGGACTGTTGAATTCCTTTTAGCACTTTTTGATCACATTGGAGTGGATCTTCCACAGATGGTGGAAGACACTAGAATCTCGGGGCGGATCCCAGCTGCCATAAACTCCACCTTTCTAGCCCTAATACCAAAAACTGACAATTCTTCCTCTCTAAGTGATTTCAGACCCATCTCTTTGTGTAATTGTGTATATAAGGTGGTGTCAAAAATTATTGCCAGGAGGCTAAAAATTATACTGTCAAAGCATATTTCTGAGGAACAATTTGGATTCCTGGAAGGACGACAAATCCATGAGGCGATTGGGATAGCTCAAGAAGGCATCCATAGTATGAAAACAAAGAAAATCAAAGGAGCTATTATCAAGATTGATCTGTCAAAAGCTTATGACAAGGTGAGTTGGATGTATATTCATTTACTTCTTACACATCTGGGTTTTGGTGTGGATTTTATTAGGTGGATTATGAGCTGTATTTCTACGGTCTCTTTTGCGGTACTCATCAATGGTGCAGCATCTCCCTTCTTTCGGTATGAAAGAGGTCTACGGCAGGGATGCCCTCTTTCACCTTTACTGTTCCTGTTGGTTGCTGAAGGACTAAGTAAAGCATTGAAGAAGGCCTGTAGGGATGGCACCCTTCAGGGGATACAAGTGGCTCCAGATTTATATATCACACATCTGCTTTTCGTGGATGATATACTCATCTTCTATTCTGGGTCGGCTAGGGATATGGAAACTCTCTAGGACATCTTTCAACTTTTCTCTCAAGCTACGGGTATGGAGATCAATTATAGGAAATCTACTATAACGACTCACCTACTTAGGGAATGTGAAATTTCGGCTATTCGAAGGATCTTCCCCTATACTTTTTTACATCTTGATGAAGGTTTCTGCTACCTTGGATATCACTTAAAACCTAATGCATATACCAAACGCGATTGGCACTGGCTTATTGAAAAATTTCATAAACGTTTGAAGGTATGGAGTCACAGGTGGCTATCTAGGGCTGGGAGGTTGGTCCTGGTGAAGTCTGTCTTAGAAGCCATACCGGTGTACTGGATGTCCCTCACTTGGATTCCCAAAGGGACGCTGGAAAAAGCTAGGAAACTGTGCTTTCATTTTCTATGGAGTGGGAAAGGAGATTTTGTTTCCCCATGGGTCTGTTGGCAGAAAATCGCTATCCCTAAATCCTTAGGGGGATGGGGTCTTAAGAACATCCATCTATTCTCAAAAGCTCTGGCGACGAAGGGGGTCTGGCGACTGCTTAAATCTGAAAGCCTTTGGACAAGAGTTGTCATACAGAAATACATTGCCCCTGTATCAGTAATGGACTGGGTCAGGGCTACGAATAAGACTGTTGTTGGTTGCTCTGTTATCTAGAAAACAGTTATCAAATCTTTTTCTGTGATTGGAGATCTCCTAACTTGGAATATTGGGAATGGACAAGCTCTTCGTGTTGGGATAGATTCGTGGTATGGGAGTCCCAGAGCTCTCGGCAGAAAAGGGTCTGTCATAACGTCCTGCTGCGCCAACAAATCATGATCGTCATTCTTCAACTGCATCAGCGCAGGCACAATGTCGGTAGCACAGACCATGCCTAGTGGGATGAAGATTTGTCGACTGATACCTCTTCTTGAACTTGGATCATACATGTTTGATCAGAAGGATGACTTCCAAGATAGAACCTATTGTTCTAAATGGACGCAATTATGCAATATTGCCACCAAATAAGAAGACTTTATTGAAAAGTAAAGGACTATGGAAATATATAAAGGTCACTATTCGAAATCCGACGGATGACCATGTTAAGTTTTCCATAAATAGAAAGAAGGATGAAGCTGTTTGGGTCATTATGAACTATATTTTGAGGGAGATTCACTTTCAAAAGAGCAATATTGAGTGTCTTCATGCTATTTGGAGTAAGTTGAATTCATTGTTCAAAAAGGTTAATGAAATTCAAGTAATGCAAATAGAGAAAGAATTGATCTCTCTAGAACCCCATTCCTTTGAAAGGATTGACGACTATTTATCTTGCATCATGGATCTATAATTGAAATTGATTGAATGTGGTTAGGGTTTTCCGAAGAAGGATAGACAACTCATTGAACTAGTCTTGATGAATTTGAGGACACCTTATGATGTCTTTGGCTCCTCCTTTCACGCCAAGTGGATGTCACGCAAATAAGATGGTAAGGATTTTACCTTTGATATCTTCTATGATTTTTTGATAAAAGACCAACAAAAGTTGCTTGAAGAAGGGAATCTTGGTAGCAAACAACAGGCTCACTCGCTCCAAATCAAGGTCAATCAAAATTATAAAGAATATGGTTGATTATATTATCAACCAACCTACTAAAGGAAAGAATGAAGAGTTTTCTTCAACAAAGAAGGTTTGAAAAAAGAAAACATGTCACTACTGTTGAAAAGTGGGACATGTTGAGAAAACCCGTTGTAAGAAGATGAAGGACTTGGAAGAAAAGTTCAAACATATTAAGGAAGGCATTTCGACTAGTCAATTGCTCAACTAACTTGAAGAAAGCTTTACCTTCTCTATTAGGACTTCCTAGGAATTACATGCCTGTACTACTTAAATAGAATGGATAGTTGATTTTGGTTGTACTCATCATATGTCTAAGGATGCTTCTCTATTCTCTTGCTTAAGTGGATCTCTAGAACCTAATATTTTTGTAGCTAATGATTATGCTTGTTAACAAGTAAAATTTTCTGACCTTCCATGTCACTAGCTCAGTCACCTCCATACGTCACCATGTCCCCTCATTCATGTCCATTTGACCTTGGAAAATCAATCAAAAATCCCAAACGTAAAAGCTAAGCCTAAAAAAAGTCTTCATAACCCAAGTATCTCTTAATCCCTCAATAAGAGTGACCTATTTCACTCATAATCCTTTCATATGAGCGATTCAAGTCACACAAAATCACTAAAAAAGTGCAACCCAACCATCGACTTGGTTTTCATCACCTTCTGCTTCATGTGCGACACAAAGAAAACCAAAGTGACACGAGTCTTTATGTGGCCTGCGAGTTTAGAGCCCAAAGATCAACTCTAGAATCCCATCCTCAATTATAAAAGAGACACCAAGGTCCCTCATTCCACACACAACTCCTTTCCATTTGTTCAAAGACGTCACTCTGTTGGATTTTTGTCGAGATTGAAGTAGACCTTTTCTCACTTCCCTCTCAAATTTGTTGGATATCCTATGTAGTGATGTGTGGCTGGAGAACTAGAAGGATGCGAGGAGAACCAACAAAAACTTCCTCGAAAATTTGTTGCGGCCTCCTCTTCCGCGATCTCTCAGGTGCTCTTGGTTCATGCAATTAAGTTGTTTGTGTGGATATTTTTAATCTTCATCAATTAAGATATTATCTTATACTTTATATTTAATCTAATATAAATTAATCATATCAAAATGAAAGATAATGGATATGGAAGTATGATATGTCAAAGTATAATGTAACACCTCACTTTACTCTTAAGAGTACATTCTTTGTCTAAACATCTTTGACCAAATTTTGACCTTGAGTAGCGGCACCTCAAACACATAGTTCGTTTCCCAAATACATACCTACATCATTTGACATGGTATGTTCCTTTCCCATATACCTAAATCATAAGACATCGTTATTTTGTGAGGGTGGTATTAAATTTACAGGATCGCACATTTTTGTGGTATAAGTTATGTGAATACTTAGTTTATGTGGTTTACTATCTCATTTGACTAGAAAAATTTACCCTTATTATTTGATGTTTTCTACTTAATTTAAGAGAGAGAGGATCTTCGTGTTACTTCATGGATCTTGAGATTTTGTTATACTGGTAGATATGATCATTTTCATGGATATTATAACAATATATGAATGATAATGATAAATCTCATGTGGATATTTTAGATAGTTAATTAGTTGACTAGAAAATGTTTTATTTGGACACAATAACTTGTGATCAATGTTACCTTCATATGATTTGGAGGAATAAATGTGTGTGTGTGTGCACGTGCATGTATTGATTGGCATGGTGTGCATTCTCTTTGATTGAAGGTTATTTGATGTGATTTATCAAGGTTATGATTCATGTTTACCCTTGAATAGTTGGATGACGTTATTTGTTATGTACTCACATATGGATTGTTGTTTTGATGTATCATTTATGATTTGCAATCCATGCATTTGTTTATCATTAATAATTTAAAGATAGAATGTTCCAATGATTCATGTCTTCCATGACCAAGTGAAGTACTATGATGTCATTTCGAGGAACTAAACTTATTTTATATTTACGTTCTAAGACTCACACTGACCTGGGTTGTAGATGTTTGAAATAATTTGGAAGAATGCTAAACACGTGTTGGAAATAATACCTAAGGGAAATGGGCAAATCCATGAAGATGGGTAACACTTTTTGGCCAAATTGATGGTGAAAATTCAATTTTGACTCATTTGTTAAATCAAAAGCCTCAAAAATCATAGATGCATTGTGATTTCTAACCTGCACACAAATACAAATTGTATGGAACTATGTTGTCTTTTCAGTTATATTTAAAAAAAAAAACATTTAATATGTCAAAATTTCATTTAATGATAGGTTCGTTCTTGTAAATTCCATTTGAGTGACTTGTGTGCACATAAAATAATTTAGTGATAATTGCATAATTTTTCAAAAAAAAATATGAACATAATCAACACAGAATGCACTGGGGCTCACATATTTTTTTAATTAATTTTTTTATTAATTTTCGAAATTGACCTTTGAAACTTTTAATCATATTTCGTAGACATGTGTGTGCACATAATTTTTTTTTTACTGGTTACAAAAATAAAAAATAAAAAAATACCCTTTTGAAGAGGATGCATTGATGTGGGGCGTATATTTTTTTGAAATTTTTTGGTTGTGTACTTTATATGTTATTGATTTTTCTTTGCAATGATTTTATGTTGTGGACATGGTTGTGTAAGTGTAAGTTTGGAAATAAAATTAAAACAAATTATCAAATGAACTCACAAACTTGTAATTATATGCTGATGGATAGAAGATTCATTGGAAAATCCATCGGTATGGAGTCCACCACCTAAGGTGCATCCTAGGACAGTGCTTAGGCGTGACAAAGAGTCGAGTAAAATTAAATTTGCAAAAAAAGGGGGTTAAAATCCTATTTTAAAGCTCTCGATCGAACTTAATAGCTCAATTGAGGACTTTAAATCCCTCGAGAGGTTTTATGTGCATTTTTTAATAATTTAAAACAATTTAAACTTTATACGTAAAAAATGAAATATATTAATTTAAATAGTTCGATCAAGCAATTAGCTTGATCAAGCTATTTAAATTAATATATTTTATTTTGTACTTATAAAGCTTAAATATTGTCCATATATATGAATTTTTTATTAATTTAGTTTAAATATTAAAAAATAGCATTATATAATAATTCATAATATTCATAATATAGATTTCAAATGTTTTTTAATGTAACATGATTTATGGACCGTGGTTTTGTTAATCCATGATAAATTTGCCCATGGTATCACACCACATCAAATACCATGCTCAAATTTACCATGGGTTACCAAAACCTAAATTAGTAATTAGTTTAACATGATATCACATTAAGCTAATTACTATTTGGGTTTTGGTAACTCATGGTAAATTTGCTCATGGTATTTGAGCATGGGAAAATTTACCATGGGTACATTAAAAAAATCAAGGATGGATTCAAAAAGATTTAAAATAGTTATTTTTAAATGTATGTATTATTATCACGTCTAAAACTAAATTAAAAATATAACAATCATAAAAAAAATTAAATTCTACATGTAAAAAATAATATTAATGCAAATAGCTCGATCGAGTTAATATCTTCATCGAGCTAATACCTTGATTGAGCTATTAAGCTAATATATCGATCAAGGGTTTAGCTAACCTTCCATTGAGCTCGAAAGCTCAATTGAGGTTTAATTAAACTCTTGATCAAGCTATTGAAAAAACCTTGATCAAGGGTTTGTTTAAGCACTCGATCTAGCTTTTGAAAGCTCTATCAAAGGCTTATATAACTCTCAACTGAGCTCATGTTTAAGGCAATTCACACCCACGTATTGCCAAAAAGTGTTACCCATATTCATGGGAACACCCAAATGACTTTTGCTCAATGAGGATAGTCAACCCATTGGATAGCACCTTATGAGACATAGAAATGGAAATGTAAAATTTGGTCCCTTAGTTGATTCAGGGTTAAAGGCCTAAAATGGATGACTATATTTCACTAGATACATGTTTTCATCCCTAAACCCAATTTTTTCCGAAGTAATTCAATTATGGTAAATAGCCTTGGAAAATGGGATGGGATAGCCAAGATAATTTCTTGGAAATAAGTTGTTACCTTTTGAGGGATTGGAAAAGAGGAATCATGCCTTGTGGGAGGGGGTTGGATTCTTGATGATTGTCAGCTTGAGAAAGATAATTGTTTGGATCTATGATTTTATGGAAGCAATTTTATAACTACTCCAACATTGTCTAAGTGGGTGGAGGAGTTTGGCGATGTAATTGACCTCGAAGGGTACTAATGCCCATTTTTTGAGCCTAACAATTGATTTTGTACCATTCGAATTTCATAATTGGAGGTATTAAGAGCTAGAGTGTAATTTTCCACAGCTGGAGGTACTAGGAACTAGACTCAAATAGTATAGTACTTGTAGAAGAAACCCATAACTAGAGACCTAAAACAATATTAGGAGTCGGAGTGGATGTTCTTAGACACCATAACCTTGAGAGGTATGGGAGTGTTGTAAGTCCATAGGCATCTCCACCAAACAATTGTTGTTTTAGTTGGATGTTCGATCCATTTCTTTAATTTTTTAGGTAGAATGATTTGATCTATATAGAAAACTTAAATAGTTGTTGACCCTTATTATCATTGGGATTAATAGCTGCTCAGGGGGCATGAATTGATTTCAAGTGTTGCATTGTTTGGGTGAAAATTCAACCCTTAGGTACAATCCCCCCCATTTCTATTTATACATTAGAGCATTGATTTGGACCAGGAGTTGGCTATCAACAACTTGTAAGGGTATAGGTATAGGTTTGGTTTACTTGGTTTGACTTAGAGAGAAATTCCAATAGATAACCACCCTCCCAACTAGTTCAATGCTAGGATGGGTTTTTGAAAACAACTACAATACTGTATTGATTTCTATTCTTGTTCTTTGTTTAGTTACTTTAGGTAGTTTTTTAATATGTAGTTAAAATAATTTAATATATAAGTTAATCTCTTTAAGTCCTTATCTTACAGTAATGTAGTAATCAATGTTAGATCTTGCATTTAACTCCTTTAATGTTCTTGATTGCAATTCTTTTGTGATGAACTTTTTATTATCTTACATTCATATCTTACTGTAATTTGTTAATAATGATTAGTTGTACTTAAATATTGATGGTAGAACCTTGCGAATGAAGTCATGATATAACTTAAAAACCCATGCAAATATCTTTATTTATCTTGAGGCATCTCAATGTTACCTAAAATAAATAAGGTCTCCTTAATTCCTAGAAGCATATAGTACCTTGAACATAAATATAATCCGTATCATTTATTATTTATACATTTTTTGATGTTATTGATTTAGTGTAATAAAATTTCAATAAACCAAGTTAAATGGGTTTTTTTTAACATAAAGAAACAAGAAGAAATCCAATCATTGAATAATCTCTCCTTAATTCCTAAATAAATAAGCTCTCCTTAATCCCTAGAAACATATAGTACTCTAAACCTAAATATAATCCCTAGCATTTAACCTTTTACATTCTTTGATGTCATTGATCTAGTATAATAGAATTCCAATAAACCAAGTTAAATGGCTTGTTCTGAACATAAAGCAACAAGAAATCCAATCATTTAACCATACTTAACTTTACAATTGTATGACTACTATTCAAATAAATCTTGGAACTATGAGATATAGAGTTAGTCATTATGCATGGAATGAAATTTATTTTAAATCAAAGAGCAAGAGAAATGCATTAGCTAGAATACTTAGAAGTGTGTGTGTTAAGAAGACATACATATATACCATAAGAATTTTAATATATATATATATATATATATATATATGACTAGGGGAATCGACAACTGGGGTTGGGCTGGTACACACGTTACATGAGGTCCAGGGATCCAATTGCGCTACCATTATACCCCTAGGTGCATCCACAAGGCCCAGACCATGGCACACAAGTAAGTTGGGTGGATTCGAACACATGAGCTTCCGCTTACAACCGATTACAACTTCTCATCTTTACCGCTTGAGTTTCCCTCGACGGTCTCTCAAATAGATATTATAAATTAAAAGTTGATAATTCATTTTCTTATGAGCCTAGATGTGATTGCAAAGTTTTGTGACAAGCCCTATTCTTAATTCATATTTGATAAGGATAATTGAACCCTAATGACCTAAAATTTCCATTGTTTGAATTGCCACACCAACTATCTCTTGAATATGCCACTAAACGACCCACTTGGTAGTGTGCACTAGAGCGATAAGGAGTTTATGGTTATGGAAATCCTATTTATTAAGATGGTTTGTTCATTTTTTCTTTAGAGTTTCTCCTATTCTCACATGTGTTTATAGTTGCGGTTATTTCATGTTAATGTTGATATTATGTTGCAAAATGATTGGTTATAGTGATGATTATATACAATTGCGATTTCACGTTGATGATGTATGGGATGTCTGCAAATAGATTGTGAATAAAATTACATTTGTAGTGGTATTAAATATGGATTAGTTTTGTGATGATGGTATATTGTTTTGGTTTCCTATACATTTTCTTGAATTTGATATGGTACCTTCAAAAAAAGAAATAACATGGCTGGTTATGAAATTTTATGTGTGTGCAAGTGTTCTATCCTAGAACTATTAGTGGAAGTAAAAACTATTGGCATGAATATATAATCCCAAGACCCATATATAAGGGAACATGAATATAAAATATGTCAAAGTGTTGAAACCCAAGGCCTTGACCCTATACAAAATTGGATTGATAAGTGTGCAATACATATCAACTATGGGCTTGTTGAAATACTTATAATATGGTTATGGGCCCACAAACAATTATTTTGGGATTATTTAGCAACCTAAAGCATGATGTGGATGGAATCACATGTCACAATGGTACTATGTATTAACACTACTCATTGAATGGTATAAATGCATATTATACACCAATCCATCTCATCCCTTGATCTCAATCCACTAGTCCTATTTTACGCTTGGGGTTCAATTGATTTTACCTTAGTTTCATTTGGCCATTTCACCTTTTCTCTCAAAACTCTAGTCAAGCTCAAACTATGTAGTCATGATGCATATGGGGTTAGAGGATAAACCATTGTAGGTATTTTTTCTCTAATACCAAAGTTTTGTGCTTTAACCCCATGAATTTTTGTTTCATGCATAAAGTGTTTCTCATTTTTTTTTATCTCTATATTTACATGCTTAATTATGGGTTGTAAAACTTAAATAAAACCGAACCAGGACTAATCTTTATTAGCTCTGTTCATGTCATATAAATATCTCGTTCATTCTAGAAATACTAGTTCTTGAATCTTCACAATGATATAAAATTTATGTGGATTGCATTTTTAGTTACCACTGCTAGCTAGGATAGGATTCATTTTCAGTACTTAGCATTTAAATCATACTACACACTACATTTCATACTTTGGATAATTTAAAACTCAAACCATAAATGGCTGCTGAGATAGAATTCAAATGGGTTCCATATTCCAAACAACATGGAGTCTAATTCAGACTTTACATTGGGGAGAACCATTGATGTTTGAGAGGGAATTTTCTCACTTGAATAAGGTATTGAGTCTTGTGAAATATTAATCACAATAGGATCTAGTAGCTAAATATTACCTCACAATAAATAAAATTTGCTTATTATGCAAGAAATTAGTGCAAAAGGATTTATGGAAAACAAATGATAAAAAACCAGTAATACAAATGATAAAAAACTAGAGATACAAATGATCAAATATCAAGTTTATTATTTTTCCAACCCATAAATGAGTTGTGAACATCCTTATATAACATTTGGAAGAATTCGATTTCCTTTGGAGGTAGCTACAAGTGGCTAGCTTAGATTGGACCTCAATCCCCCCTAGGTTGACCAATAGGCTCGCAAATCACCCAAAACAGGTACGAATTGTCCATGTGAACATTGGGTGAGAATGGGAATACATAAATGAGGATCACACATGTGGTGGATAAGATTGGGTGGAAGTTAGGTAGCCAAGGATAGGCCAAAACAACCAAGAAAGGGCCAAAATGTACACATACAATGCATGGGCGCCTTAAGTCAAAGACAACTTCCTTAAAACAGGGAAACATGGTGCCTTTTCTCAAGAGGTGGCAATAAAAGTTGGAGGTAGCCATTAATAGGGCTCCCAACAACTATATTTGACCATAATTTGGCCCATAAGTGGTGGAATGGTCATAATTAGCCCCAGCTAACTTCTAACAACCTAGGATTGTAATTATTAACCTTATTTTGGACCATTTAATCAACAACGTGATGTATGAATAAGGTCCTAAGGTGTAATAATGTTCTAACACCCCCCATAAGCTAGACTTTGGTAGTCAAAACAAAATTAAGGCCTTGGAAACTAAGGCTCAAGTCACCTTTTACAACAACAATTTTTATTAGTCCATGTAACCAAGGTAAGGAGGAAAACCACATGGGAAATAAAAAATCCCCTCTAAAATGGACATGAAACAAATCTGGAAAATAATATAGTCTTCACCATGCATCACTCACCCCAAGGAGTGATATGAGGTAAGTGAAGATATCAACAGTTTGCTCAGCAGAAGGGAAATACTGCAAGGCAATAACATGGTCACTCACCAAGCCTCGAATGTAGTGCATGTGGATATCTATGTGCTTGGTCCTCTGCCTCTGTACTGGATAAATGGAGATCTTTATTTTACTTTTATTATCACACCAAATGACTGTGGGTGAATCAAACACAAATCCAAACTCTCCAAGAATGTCTTGCAACCACACACATTGTGTAGTTGCATTCAATGCTCCCCTGTATTCGGCCTCAACTGAAGATAAGGAGATGGTGTGCTTCTTCTTAATAGACTAGCAAATGGGACCATGTGCAAGCATAAACACATAACCAAAAGTAGACTTCTGATCATAACTATCTCCAGCCCAATCAGAATCAGTAAAACCAACTAGTTCAAGTCATGAACCAACTGCATAGTGTATCCCAAACTGCTTGGTACCTTGCACATAGTGCAGGATCATTTTGGAAGCCTTCCAATGGACCTCATGAGGCTCTTTCATGTGCCTTGAAACAACCCCAAAAACATAAGACAAATCTGGTTGAGGGTGTGTGAGATACATCAAGCTCCCAACTAGTTGTCTATATAATGAATTGTCAACCAATGGTGAAGAACCCCAATCAATGAGCTTAAATCTTGAAAGGAATGGGAATTTTGCAGCCTTACATTCAGCCATTTTAAAATTCTGTAGCATATCTGAAGCATATCTTGATTGAGAAATAGTGATCCCATCAACAATTTGATCAATCTCCAAACCCATAAATTGTTTCAACAATCCTAGATCTGTGATGGCAAATGCACTGTGCAATGCGGATTTAACTGAGCCTAGTTCGTTGGTTCGGATACCAGTGATCAATAGATCATCAACATACAGTACAATAATCAAAATAATATCACTAACATGCTTCATGTAAACATTTGGATCAGACTTACATCTCTCAAACCTTTGTGATAGCAGAAAATTGTCCATCTTGGCATACCAAGCTCTAGGAGCCTGCTTGAGACCATAGAGGGACTTCTTCAACCTGCAAAAAAGTTTGGGATATGAAATGAATCCTTTAGGCTACTGCATATATATTTACTCATCAATATCCCCATGAAAAAATGCACTCTTCACATCCATGTGATGAACCTCCCATCACTTGGAAGCTGCAATGGCCAAAACTAGCCTGATTGAGTCCATCTTTGCCACCAGTTCAAATGTCTCTGTATATTCAACTCCATGGACTTGACAGAATAATTTTTCCACCAACCTAGCCTATACTTCATATCAGAACCATTAGAGGCTATTTTGTTCCTATAAACCCACTTACATTGCACTAGTTTCCTCTTGGAAGGAAGAGGGACCAAATCCCAAGTTTCATTGTCATGGAGGGAGTTCATCTCTTCTTGCATGGTTGTTTTCCATCTTGGATATTTTAATGCTTCTGCATATTATTGTGGATCAGATCCAACCATAAGGAAACACCTCTCATGAATATATGGATCACACGAAGAAAAGGAATTGTGAAACTGTGATCTAAACTTCCTAGCGTCTTGAGGATCACCTGCAAGCTCACCAACAGCTTGTATCTTTTTCTCAGGCCACTTGGGACTTGTAGGAGGGTCATGATATGCATCCATATCATCATATTCATCCTCCATATCAGAATTAGAAATATCAAATAAAGAATCATCACTTACATCCTCTTCATGCAGGGGGTTTGAGCATTCCCCTTCACCTTGTTCTGCTGCATGCATGGGCTCTTCTTCGGAGTGAACACTCCTCTCAATGAAATTTTTATGAGATGAGGGGTCAAAGAGATCGTATCCCTTTTCATATTCTGCATATCCAACCATTATTGAATCCTTGCTTTGGATATGCAAGGCCTTTCTCTTTTCTGGAGGTATTCTAGCCCATGCCCTTGAGCCAAACACCCTGAAATGAGACACATTTGGCTTGTGTCCCATCCAAGCCTCAAATGAAGCCATGCCTTCCAAGGATTTGTGTGGTGCTATGTTATGAACATATGCAGCAAAATTTATGGCTTCAACCCATAGTTTAGGAGACAAATACTTAGCCTCCATCATGCATGTGGCCATCTCCTTTAATGCTCTATTCTTGCGCTCTGCAACACCATTCTGTTAGGGTGTGTAAGGCATAGAATGTTGAATTTGGATGCCATATTCTTGACAGAGCTGCTGCAGGTCCTTATTCACATATTCCCTTCCATTATTAGTCCTTAAGACCTTCATCTTCCTCCCATTGAAGTTCTCCACAGAATCTTTGAAAACTTTGAAAGATTGGAAGACTTCAGATTTTTGCTTGAGAAAGAACACCCAACAATATCTTGAGAAATCATAAATGAAAGTAAGCACATACTTTGAGTTTCCATAGGAGTGTGTAGGAAGAGTACCTATTAGATATGAATGGACCAAAGCAAGAGGTTGATTAACTTTTCTTTCCTTCCCCTTCTCATACTCGTGCTCTGCATCCTTCCCAACAATGCACCCTTTGCAAGTGCCTTTGAAAAATCTGATTGTTGGAAGGCCTTCAACCATGTCTTCTTTGCTCAATGCTTAAATATATATGTAGTTGAGGTGTCCAAACCTCTCATGCCAAATTTTTATGACTTCATTAGCATGCGACATAAGTGCATTTGGAGAGGAGTACTCAAGAAAATGAGAGAACTTGTACATTCTTGAATCATGGTATACAACACCAACTGCTACAACTTTGCCAGTAGAAATTTCAGAAATTTCCACATCATCTTGAGTGAATATCACTCTCTTGGCCGAACTAGTGTGGGTCATTTGGTAAACAAAGAGTAATTTTGCTGCAATATCTGGCACATATAGTACATTACTGAATTACCCATTTTCTAGAGTGATTTTCCCAATGCATGCAACTGGGATTTTTGAATCATCTCCCATGAGAATGGAAGGACCACCGTAAGGAGAAAGAGTAGAGAAAGAATATCTTGAAGAAGCCATGTGACTTGAGGCACCTGAATCTATGATGAAAGAAGAAGATTTTGAGGTACTAGCCATCAATGCATGGAACCTATCCTTGTATTTAGAAACACCCTCTTTCTTCTTTGAACTTTATGGAAGAGGAATGTTATTCTTTTGGAGGAGATGGGTCATCATATCAATAGTTTTCTTCATGCATTCACTTTCAGGGTGCCAACCCTTTTGACATTAAGTGCATTTGGTATTTTATTTCTTCTTTCCCCTGTCTTTGACAGGATTCGAACCCCCATCAGAATATTTGGGCCTCTCCTTGTCTTTCTTCTTCTCTTGGTGTTTCGAACCCTTGGGATTTTTATTTCCTTTAGCTTGCTTCGAATATCCAGCAGCAAGAACTTGGTCCTTTTTATTAATGGAACCCATTAGAACAATATTATCTTGTTCTTGAGTTTGCATTTCCATGAAATCAGCTAAAGATGGCATCTTCCAAATGCGAACTATAAGTTTGGTGGAGTGAAATGTAGAGACAAAGACTGAATACTCAGGACCCAACTTTTAAATGATGGACATAACCAACTATTCTTCTTTCTTATCAATGCCACACTGTTTGATTTGAAAAACCAAGGATTTGAACTTGGTGAAGAAATCCTGGATGGATTCGAAGTTGCTTGGACTCGGTGAGATCAACTCATTCTCAACTTGATGGCCCCTCATCTCATCATTATTCCCAAACAAAGGCTCAAGCTTGATCCATACTTCATTTGGAGTAGTAAGACTATCAATATGAAACAAGAGGTCTCTTGAAATACTGATACAAAGCATGCCAAATGCTTCATCCATTCTGTTAAAGAAATTGGACTTATCTAATGCAGAGTTTGTCTCAACCTCAGTCCCTATGGTGATTCTGAAGAGACCCTTGGATCTCAGCTGGATAACCATTTCGGCCTTCCACTCAAAATAGTTGAATGGAGTGAGAAAATTTACATGGTATTGCTCCATCTTCTGTAGCTTACGCACTTGGTGACAATGTACACTTTGAACCTACAATGCAAAGTCTCAAAACTCAGGAGGGGAACCTAACTAACTAATTCGAACCCTACTTGATAAAAGACACATTCAGGAGAGCATCACATTCTGGGTAGACTCCAAAGGATTTCTCTAATGGCTTCAAGGAAATGGCCCCGAGGACTTCTGTGGTTTCTCCACTGCTTCTGGTGCACTTCTAAAATGGTCTTGGTTCGAATAGAAGCTCCAAGAGCTCTAATACCATGTGAAATATTAATCACAGTAGGATCTAGTAGCTAAATATTACCTCACAATCAATACATTTGGCTTAGTATGCAAGAAATTAGTGCAAAAAGAATTCTGGAAAAAAATGATAAAAAACTAGTCACAAATGATAAAAAACAAGTAATACAAACGATCAAAAACTAGATAAACAAATGATCAAATAGAAAATTTATTACTTGTCCAACCCAGAAATGATTTGTGAACATCCTTATATAAAATTTGGAAGAATTCGATTTCCTTTGGAGGCAGATACAAGTGGCTAGCTTAGATTGGACCTCAATCCCCCTAGGTTGACCAATAGGCTCCCAAATCACCACAAACAGGTATGAATTGTCCATGTGAATGTTGGGTGAGCATGGGAAGACATAAATGAGGCTCACACATGTGGTGGATAATATTGGGTGGAAGTTAGGTAGCCAAGGATAGGCCAAAACAACCAAGAAAGGGACAAATGTCCACATATAATGCATGGGCTCCTTCAGTAGAGGACAACTTCCTTAAAACAGGGAAACATGGTGCCTTTTCTCAAGAGGTGGTAATAAATGTTGAAGGTGGCCATTAATAAGGCGCCCAACAACTATATTTTACCATATTTTGGCCCAAAAGTGGTGGAGTGGTCATAATTAGCCCCAACTAACTTCTAACAACTTGGGATTGTAATTATTAACATTATTATGGACCATTTAATCAACAAAGTGATGTATGACTAAGGTACTAAAGTGTAATAATGTTCTAACAAGTATTACATCCATTCATTGGTTTGGATGAATTTTCAGATCACAAATCCCAGTTGAGAGGCATTTTGGCGCCGAAAATATTAGAGGACCAATTTAGATTAGCGTTCCTTTGATTTTATTCTATGGAACATGGTGTTGAATCTAGTTCCTAGTTATAGCTCTAACTTAGGCTCTAAATCATGCTACTATATTTGGATATGGTTCCAGCTCGTCTATTCCCGTGGTGCAAAAATTTTCACATTTAATTTGCTCCGAGCAACCTCTAAATATAAACTCTTCAAATAGAACTCAATCCCATATTTATCATGCACGTCTCTTGTATTATGTGGATACGAAGGCAATTGATCTTGGTTGTTAATGAAGATAAGTTGAATTCTATTCGTCTCGTTATTTGAGATCCCAATGAGTTTATGCCAGCATGAAAAGGGGTGTGGGGCGCTCTCCTCTTCTAGGATCAATTTCTTTTTGACATGGATATGTTAAAATCTAAACCTTAACTCAACTAGAACACTTAACACAACTTTTATAACAGTAGTCTATATCCATAAAACTCAACACATATCACATGCATGCATTTTTCATGTCACTTTAAGATGATATACAGTAACTATGTAAACTTTGCATCATAAATAAATACATAACAACAATCTGAAAAAAAATATTTTGACATAGTGATATTTGGTCCAAAGACTCTAGAAAACCCCGTAGGGAGAAAACCAATCAATATATTAGTCTTGATTGAGCTCGAGTAAAACTTCTCAAAGAGTACAACAATAGTACACTAAAACATTTGATATGTTATTTTTTCATCATTTAATTCAATAGATCTAGGATCTTAACTGAATGAATAACATGTACAACATATCAAGCATAAGAAACAAGAGACAAGAGACACAAAACATTTCATCGGGGAAAACCAAGAAGGTGAAAAACCCCGCAACTTCCTCAGAGATAGAATAAGCATCAATACAAGGATCACCATGATCAAACCCAAGAGATAGACATCTTCAACAGCATGCTCCTCCTCCACTTGTACGCACTCCTCCTCTCTCTCACTAATGCGAAGTGAGTGAACAATAGAAATGTGTAAAATGAGAGAGACACACTCTCTATTTATACACTAACTTGACTTGAACTTTACTCAACTAGGTCGGCCTCAACTTAACCACTTAACATAATGCTGACTGGGCTGACCCTCACTAGGGTGGTCTAATAACCCTTTGACCCACATGACTCATACAGGGCCGACCCCATCAAGGTGGTCTAATAACCCATCAAGTATAAGTTACAAAACTTACAATATAACTGATGACACTTCCAATAAGAGGAATAATACATCTCCATTGGGGATACAATAAAGTACAAATACAATATACAAGTGAATATCTTCCGAAGTTACAAATACATCAACACTCCCTCTTAACTAGGAAAGTATTCTCTTGACACAAGTCATCGATACATATAGGCACAAGTCTTTAATTCTGGAGCTGGATCATCATCACTGGATCACAGAGCATCATCATCATCACTACTGCTGTATTCGTCATCTCGATCACTGGGCTATCTATAAATTCTTCTCGTCATAGGAAGTTCTACAGAGCTAGCCCTTTTTCATGTTGGATGTAGTCCCACCACTTGCAGGTCTTCATCATCACTGGCCATACTATGGAATCCTCAGGACTTATTATGTGCATCACAAAACCTTGAAAGAGTATCCCAGGATCCTTTATGTGCCTAAGCATGACTGGAAAGATCTCCCAAGGCACTATTACATGTGACCCCACCACAAAACCTTGAAAGAGAATCCCAGGACTAATTACGGGAACACAACCCAACCTATCGAATCTCCCAGGGCGCTATTATATGTGGTCACCACAAAACCTTGCAAGAGCATCCCAGGATTGATTACGGGCACATAGCCCAACCTATCGGATCTCCCTGGGTGATATTATATGTGGTCATGGCAAAACCTTGAAAGAGCATCCCAGGACTGATTTCGAGCACACAACTCAACCTATCGGATCTCCCAAGATATTTTACATGCAACTGCACAACCTGTCCAAGGCCATAGAGTATCATCCTGATACTCATGATCATACTGATCATGTCATCTCATTGTCCACGAAGCACAACCCAGATGCACATCACACAACACTTATATTCACCGGCATGGGAAGACACACTTCAACCATCCATGAAAGGCTCAGCACTTATATCTACGCCATGGGAAGACACACTTCAACCATGTGAGAATGGCATCGCACTTATATCCATAGCCATGGGAAGACACACTTCAACCATGCTAGGAATGGCACAACACTTATATCGCATCCATGGGAAGACACACTTCAACCATGCTCGAATGTCACAGCACTTATATAGCAGCCATGGGAAGACACACTTCAACCATGCTCGAATGGCACATCACTTACATCAACGACCATGGGAATACACACTTCAACCATGTCGGAATGGCCCCAACCCTTATATCTGCACCATGGTAGGACACACCTACCACCATGTGAGAATGGATCATGTGCATCTGTGTCTTCGGAACTCATCACACATGATCCAAGTGATCATCATCATAGCATTGTCCTGATGCATATCATCCATAGAATCATCCTGATGCTCATCACACATGATCATCCTGATCATCGTCACTGCATCGTCCTGATGCATATCATCCAAAGCATCGTCCTAATACTCATCACACATGATCATCCTAATCATCGTCACTGCATCGTCCTGATGCATATCATCCAGAGCATCGTCCTGATACTCATCACACATGATCATCCTGATCATCGTCACTGCATCGTCCTGATGCATATCATCTAGAGCATCATCCTGATACTCATCACACATGATCATCCTGATCATCGTCACTGCATCGTCCTGATGCATGTCATCATACATGATCCAAATGATCATACAAAGCATCCAACTGATGCATATCCAAAGCAGTAATTGGAGCATCGTCCCGATGCTCATCACACGGTGCTTACATCCACAACCATGGGAAGGATCCTCCTCTCACCATGCTTGGAATGGGTCCTGCAAATGTGTCCATCACTTCTTCCTCGAAGTATCTTCAATCCGAAGAACACCAAGCCTCTCTCTAAAGTACTCAAACTTCACTTTGGCTAGTGGTTTCATCAACACATCCGCAACCTGCTCATCCGTCGCAATATACATGAGCTTCACTTCTCCTCTCTGCACCATATCCCTAATATAGTGATATTTGATCTCAATGTGCTTTGACCTGTCATGGAACATCGGGTTCTCAGACAGCTTCACACAATTCTGGTTGTCATAAAAGATACTAGTAGCCTCCAACGGGAGATCAAATAACTTAGATAGTAGCTTCCGGAGCCATACTGCCTCACAACTAGCTAAACAAGCTGCAACATACTCTGCTTCAACTGTACTTAGTGCTACGCAGGACTGCTTCCTGCTAAACCAAGAGATCACACCTGATCCTATACTGAAGCAACACCCATAAGTTCTCTTCCTATCTGCAGCACTGCCTGCCCAATCTGAATCAACATAACCCTGCAGGTTAAACTTTTGATTCGCATCATACTTGAGCCCATAATCAATTGTACCCTTCATGTACCTCCGAATGTTCTTTACAGCAACCAGGTGAACACCTTTGGGATTTGTCAGGAACTGACTCATTGTGTTCACCGCAAAGAAAATATCTGGTCTCGTGTTCGTCAGGTACATCAAGGACCCAATCATCTGACAATACACAGTGACATCAACCAGATCATATGAAGCATCACACAGAAGCTTCAGGTTCAATGCCATAGGTGTGGCCATGGCCTTTCAATGCATCATCCTGAACCTCTTCAAGATCTCTACTGCATACTTTCCTTGTCCAAGGAAGATTCCATCTGCACTCTGCCACACCTCCATGCCTAGAAAGTAGTGCATCATCCCAAGTCCTTCATTTAGAACTTGGCAGCAAGCTTGATCTTGTAGATCCACTTGGAAGTCACAACATACTTCCCTTCTGGTCTCGGGACCACATCCCAGAAATCATTCTTCATGATCGACTGGTACTCCTTGATCATGGCATTCTTCCATTACTGCATCCCAGATCCTGGGAACTTCGGATTCTTCAATATCTTCAATAGATAGTGAACTTCGTTGTTGGAACAAATGTTGTTGTCCTTTTTGTAGGCGATGGTACACGGTCTTTCCTACAAGACAAGTCCAATTGCATGATTAGAAACTTCTCATAGTTTTTCAAAAACACATTCTTATGCATAAAGACATATGTCATACAGTCATGCAATTATCTTGGCTAATGTTTCAATACAACATTTATCCATATTCCGTAACTTTCTAGATGCCTTCCATCTCTACCAGAACATTGTTAAGAGTGTGCACAACTCCCAACATGTCAGCGAAGAGGTTTCATTCTAGGTAAGTAGAAATGGAATGTTGTACAATACCATAGGCCACTTACCCATTATTTTCATATTTAGTAGTATCTTGTTCATTAATGAAACTTTTCTAATATGCATGATACATGTCCTAAATCTAGGAACATAAGTATGTATATGACTGGACAACATCATTTAAGTAATCATGTATACAAGAATTGACAATTCAAATACTTATCTTTATTTGGTTGTAGGGTGGACTCCTTGATCTTTGCTTCCTGAAGTGCTCCCTCTTGATCTTTGCTTCTTTGCAGGAACTTTTGGAGTGTGCTCCCTCTTGATCTTTGCTACTTGGATTACCTGTCTTTGAACTTATATCCAACTTGGAAAACTATGCATGCTTAAGTGTGCACTAGTGTCATCATTGTGTCATCCTCAAGATCTCGTACACAATCATACATTCATTAGTATAATCTCAATACTATAAATCTTAAACATGTATAGTCATGATCATTTCATAGATAGGTAATAAGTGTTAGTATTCAAGGTTTTAGGGAAGACTTCTTTTACTCATGCATATTCTTATTTGACCATAGGACTCTTCTGGTTAGTCATATCATCAATCAAAGTAAAAAAATATAATATGCATAAACCCTTGATTACTAAAACTTCTAACTTTCAAGAATAATCATTATCATTCATACACAAGTATAAGATCCTAACACAAGGTAGGATTCTAACTTGATATAGGAAAAACATACCTGGTTATCATGTTTGCTAGTTATGACTAACATACCCAAACAATGTCTTCTTGTTCTCTTTAATGACTTGTGCTTAGTAACCTGCATAACTCATAAGTTAACCATTGTAGAACCAAATTATACATACCTCGTAAGTGGAGCTTCTATGTGATCCATGAGTCTTTGTCTTAATGTCACCATGGTCATATGTTCTTGATCTAGAACTTGATTTGTACCTTTCATGTTAGCGGAAAACATCATCCTCATACAATAACACAGTGCATTAGTACAATCATAAGTGTCATAACCCTAATCAATGAATGTCTTCTATCATTCACATGCATTCATACTTTTACTAGGGTGATAAGACAAGTCTAAAATTAATCAATATTGTACTAACCTCAATAATATGAAGACAAACATATCATAACCTTAATCATGAACATATTTCGAAAACATACCTGTATCTCCTCAATTCATACCTATCGAGATTGCTGGTAGTCTTCTCTATGTAAGGCCTTAGCCTCATCTCCCTCTAGAACTGGAATCTCTTCACTTATGCAGGTGACCAAATCATCTTCTTCTAGGATTAAACCAATCCACTTTAATTTGCTGAGACTCGATTTGGAGCTAGATTAGGGTTTGTCAGAGAAAACCTAAAAATTCAAACTTTGAGTTTCAAACTTCTGAATGGATGGAAAGATGTGGTTTGCTGAGCTGATCAAGTTGGTATACTTCAATTTTGAAAACTGCAAAATTCAACCCCTCAAAATTGCCTTTGAAACTTCCAGATTCACTGGACAAGATCCTGAACTCGGGTTTGATAAAGCTCGGTCTTATGCCCATCCAAAAGGTTCAATCTTGTGTTATAAACTTCAATTTTTATGAGGAGCTTCCAGCCGTGGTCACAGATTTAAAAAATTCCAACTTTTGCAAAAGCCCTAATTTTCCATCTTTCTGATCAAAATCCCGAACTAGGGTTTGATCAACCTCGGCTTTCTGCTCAACCAAAAAATTTGATCTTGGTCTCTAAATTTTGATTTTGATGAGGAGAATCCAGCCGTGGTCTCCGATTCCAAGAATTTCAACTTTCTCTGAAACCCTAATTTCCCATAGCAGTGACGATCCAAGAATGAAGGTGCTCAAAATCCAAATATGTTTTGACAGAAATATGCACTTGATTGTTTCTGATGTAAATTAGAAATTACGAATCCAAAGGGTCTGAAAATTGAGCCTGTGGTATCCTGAACTGTCATCTTTCCAACCCCACAGGTCTGACCTCAATTGGATTCTCTTAGAGAGAGTTATGCCATGTGTCGCAATGTGACCTGTTTATGGGATAAAACAAGAGAGCTAACTTGTACGACGTGCCACGTGTCACTGGTTCAGTTTCAGCCTCTGAACAAATTACCTATGAAAGTACACTCCATTCCCTACCTGTCACTTTTTATGAAATTTCATTTGGAGCTTCCTAGCCCAATTTGTAACCCTTTTTCCTAGGTCACCTGTTTATGACTGAGATCTGGAAGAGGCCGAAACCCTATATTGTACTGATCATAAATCACAAAGTACAACGAATTAGAAGTTTTTCTTTGGACACAAGGTACATGGGGATGTTATATACGACCTGTAAAGGTTTCATATCTTGAACCTTCGCCAAAATGTATTTATAGAGAAAGTTCTTCGATGACTGTTTTTTGCTATATCAAGCCCTAGCTTCCGATTTGTCGCAAATGCAACAAGTCTCATAAATGCCATAGCATGCCTTCCTTCAGGATAGCTCTAATATCATGTTAGTTTTTCATCATTTAATTCAATATATCTAGGATCTTAACTGAATGAATAACATGTACAACATATCAAGCGTAAGAGACAAGAGATAAGAGACACAAAACATTTCACCGGGGAAAACCAAGAAGGTGAAAAACCCCGCAACTTCCTCAGAGATAGAATACACATCAATACAAGGATCACCATGATCAAACCCAAGAGATAGACATCTTCAGCAGCATGCTCCTCCTCCACTTGTGCGCACTCCTCCTCTCTCTCACTAATGCGAAGTGAGTGAACAATAGAAATGTGTAAAATGAGAGAGACACACTCTCTATTTATACACTAACTTGACTTGACCTTTACTCAACTAGGTCGGCCCCAACTTAACCACTTAACATAATGCTGATTGGGACGACCCCCACTAGGGTGGTCTAACAACCCTTTGACCCACATGACTCATATAGGGTCGACCCCATCAAGGTGGTCTAATAACCCATAAAGTATAAGTTACGACACTTACAATATAACTGACGACACTTCCAATCAGAGGAATAATACATCTTCGTTGGGGATACAATAAAGTACAAATACAAGATACAAATGAATATCTTCTGAAGTTACAAACACATCAAGATGATAAATAATACAAAACCTTAAAGTTTGTTCCCTTCTTCACCTTGAATAGCATTACAATCAACTACATGAAATGTGCCTTAATTTCTGTGCATTAGTACAACTGTATGGCCTCACTGTACAGTAATTTTAGGCTGCAATTTCACCTTGGTTTGTGTTAAAAAACAAGAGTCACTTCTGTACAGATTTATCAACAGTTGCAACACCTCGAAAATAGTGCCAAACAACAGCTAAAATTTCTTATGTACGACCCCCCTCTTTTTCTTCCTCTATTGTATGCCCCCCTCTTTTTCTTCCTTTGTTGTATGGCATCCATCTTAAATGTTGTCATAAATATTGGGAATATGTGACCCCTTTTTTTTCCTTGAAAAACTTGCTCCTCTACTGTTGTACGAAAATCATAAATGCACAGGCTACTTCCTATAAGTGCATTCCCTTCTCTCTCTTCCTTAGGATGCATGCTCCTCCCTTGGAAACTGCACACTTCTCTTGAAAATCGTGTCCCCTCTTCTTAGATTCATTATACCTATCTTCCACTCAGCTAAAACTCTCTTGGAATGCATGCCCATTCATCTCACTCAAGCATCTTTTATCTTCTCATTTAGTGTAACTTCCCTAACTCTTCATCTTCTACGATTATGATCTAATCTTTCCCCACCACGGGGGGTTCACTAGTGAGGCAATATCATATCACGTCCATTCATATTAGGGGTTTGAATACTCTTAAAAACCTCAAAAATATATTGGCTCGTATTAAGGGGTCAAGGGGGGTTTTTAATTTTACATAGTGATATAAATATTGGGGGTTATTTTATTTGGGTGGGTTGAGGAATATCCTCCAAATCGTGGGATGGATTCATACCTCCAAATCATGAGCTCAATTCATACCCACCTAAAACTTAAGGACCCTCCATTTTTATTTGAGATTGCTTATGATCCTAAGTTTTGATTATATCCGATAATAGTGTACCAATGATATATCAATGGAAGTCTCTTTGGATTATTGGCCTTGAGAAATCCTGAATTAATAGCTTATTTAGGCTTGGTTTGAATTCATGTTATATTGTTTTTCATCTTTACATTAAGAGATGTACCTAATTGGGAGTTCTGGAGTTGAACAATTGTATTGTATTTTTTGTAGGCATTCGAGCAAAAGATCTAACTCTTAATTTTTTAGGTTGGGTTTTAGGTGGGTATTGAGATTCAATCAAACCTTGCTCCATGACAACCAAGAAAAGTGAAACCAATATTTATTGGCTCACTAGAACCAAGAAAAGTTAGATCAATCTTTCTTGACTAATTATTTCTTTCAACTTTTGTATTCTTCTTTAACATTTTCACATTACCAGTTAGGAATGGTTGTTAGATTGAATTATATGTGGCACATTCATAATTGTAATTTCAATTCTTATATGCAAGGCATTGTCTTAGTATTGTGTTGGAATTGACATGAACATAGGTGAAAATCTAAATCCTTATTTACATACCCTATGTGTTATCGTTACCATGAAACGGTATCGTATAGGTTTCACCATCTATGTATCTTTATAACTATTGCATGCTTGAAACCTAACAATGGAGATTTCCCCCTCTCCTGTAAAGATAATCTCTCTCTCTCTCTCTCTTTATATATATATATATATATATATATATATATATATATATATATATATATATATATAACCCAGGAAAAGGTAACTAAATGTTGTTAAAGTGAAGAAAATTCATTGCATCTTGTGAATGACCCAAATCCAAGACATGCACATGATCATATGGTGTTATTGGAAAGTAAGAGAATTTTTTCTATGTTTATTTGGGTTCAAACATCAATGATGTTTGTTTTGATAGGAAGGTATGGGAGTCTATCCACGAAAGGGTTTCAAATTTTCATTTTTATAGAGTTTAATTTATTAAGCTTATAGAAAACATGAGCTCTCTATGGCTATACTTATATTTACATGATATAAAATTGGTAGATTGGCAGGCTATGGTGTGAAACATCTGCAATTCTCATATTTTCTAAGCATTGAACTAACTATTGGACTATCATCCTTTTAAATTATTTGTTATGTTGATCTCTTGACCGGGTTTCCTTTTACGTATTTTTCCTTCCCCGGTACTATTTCGTCGGGTCTTCCACTATCCAACGCTACAAATTGATCAATCACCCCTGCAATCCTAGTGGGATCATTATTAGCATTATACTATTATTTTACTTAGAATTGTGTTTTCTTATACTAATATGTGTTAGGGATCCTATTTGTTACCACTTGATAATATGATATAAAAGGATTATTAAAAATGGGTTGATAAAAATGGATACATACAATATCTAGTGAAACTAGGGGTTTTATTAATTGGAAAGGCATATTGGGAGGGGGATTCAACAATAAAATTTTAGGAGGAATTTTCCAATATTTAGTGAAATTAGGGATATTTTCTAATATCATGCGAATGATCGTGCTATGTAACAAGTTCACCGAGTGAACCCCCCATGTTCCCCACAAGATCAACGGATGTGAATTATTTCCTCAATGAGATGTATTAAGTCAATTAAATCGCTTAAATATAATAAAGCAACTGCCTCTGTCTCTTGTTTCTTCTTTCCCTTGTTCATGTTTGGACATTGGCCTACATAGTGTCCAAATATATGACAAGCAAAGCATTTCACCTTTCTCATTTCTTTCTCTGATGAGGATCCACTAATCAAACCTTTCTTCTTCTTTCCCTTTATGAAAGGGCTACATACTACTCATTAGTACCAGTCTCCACCTTTTCCTAATACCCCTCCCATATCTCTTCCTGCATTAATTCATCCCATTATATTTCCCAAGAGGGAAAATTATTCCTTCCAACCACACATTTCACAAACACATCCCAATCCTTGGTGAATCCCTTCAGAGCTATCCGCACCAACTCGGAATAAGGAATGATCTCACCAACCACACTAAGCTCATCCTTCACTTGTCTAAGCCTTGTGAGATATGAGGACACATTTTCACCTTTGGCCATCCTCATGTTGTGGAGCTTGTATTTCAAATCCATCTTCTAGTTCTCATTCTTGTTTTCATACAAGCTCTTCAATGTGTCCCACATTTCCTTGGTTGTTTTTTTCTCAGCAATATGTGGGATGAGGTGATCCTTTACTCCATCCAGGAGTATCCTCTGTTTTCTAGCCTCCCTCACCTCATGCATGTCAAGGGAAATGGGATCCATTGTATGTGGTACCATAGTGGTACTGATGAACATCCATAACTTGTTATCTTTCACAACAACTATCATCATTGCCTTCCATTGCAGGTAGTTGGATATCCCCTCCAACTGATATTTGTACCTGATATTGGAAGTCATCATAACATTTTATCCAACTCTAGCATGTATCCTATTTGATAAAAAATGCTAAAAATATACTTTGTTTTTTTTTATTGGCTAGAATTATAGAATATAAAAGATGCCAAAAATATGTTTTTTTTATTGGATAGAATTGGTGAGGTTGTTTTGGAAATATTATTTTTTATTATAAAGTAGGTGGGTGATTCAACAAATGAAAAATAGTATAGTCGGAAACATTTAAAATCTAGACCATTTCCAGGTAAAACTGTGAGTTAACCACCCGCTTTTCTTAACCAACTAGGTTTAACATGAGTTAGGTAGTGGAAATTTCTAAAAATGTTGAGTTTAAAGTAGGTTATTTACCTAAAAATTGTAAACTGCATTAAATAACCACCACTTTTCCATGAGTAAAACCAACAGTTAATATTATTTTTAATTCAAAAGTAGTTGATATGGGTGTGGAGCATTTATGATAAGAGCAACATTGAAAATCCATCCACTAAGCTACCTGGTAATTTCGGGCCAGGAAAAAATAATTGAGCCATCCAATTATCTGGCGGGTAACATAAAAAAATTGGACCTAAGTTTTTGTAGTGGATGCCTGGTAACTTCAGGCCAGGAAAATATAATTGAGCCATCCAATAATCTGGCAGGTAACTTGAAAAAATTGGACTCATGTTTTTGTAGCGGGTAATTTAAACAAAATTCATGGATTGGATTATAAAAGGGAGAATGTTTTTTGTTTTTGTTTTAAGCTTCTTGTGAAATTTGGTAGGATAATGGCATGTCACACCAACCAAATATTCTATATTCCTTATTAGTTATTAACTTTGGCTTCCATCACATACCATCCAATTCAAATTTTAAGTGTATTGATCCAGATTCACATACCAGTTCCCAAGTCAAGTTTGAAGCGTATTGTTCGAGATTCCAAATAAGTTGTGATCAAAAGGTATGCCATGATAGATTTATCGTAGGAAATTCGCCAATTCATAGGGTTCAAATTCGATTCGTTTTTAGATGTTGTTCAGTCGATGGTCCAAATTTGAGGCACTTGGTTTGTTTATAGTGGTGATAAATCTAGTAATTTCATAAAATATGATTCAATTCATTTTTTTAATGGAAAATGCAACCAAACATGATAAAAAACCATGGCCAATAATATAGTCTGCCCAATATATAATCTACTTCTTCTAACTTTCTAGTATATTGGACCATGAATTCTACCACTAGCCTAGGATTATGCTGTAATTTACCCTCAAGTTGCTTTCCTCTGCTTCGTCTCTCTTGAATCCTCTGTTGTTCTGGCTGTTGAATCCTCTCCCATTGGTCGATCAATCTTAACGCACCCCTCCTCTGGCTGTGTGAAGAGAATAGATTTATTTCTGCATGTGGTGTCTTTCTTGATCCTTGTTTTGTATAACCTGTAGGGATATCCTTCAGAATCAATAAAAAGGTAGGTGAATCTCCTATGTAAATTGATCCCAATCCCACCCAGCAAGCATGTCTGTGTGCTATGAGAGTTTTCCCGAGTGGTAAGTTGCTGAAAGTCCCCCAAATAAGAATTATGAAATTTTCTCCAACATATTGTGATGCCATATTTCACAGAATCCCACACGCTTCGGAGAAGAGATGAGGGGATGCAAACTTCAGTATCTGCACCATTTAAATGACCTTGACCTGCATGTTGGAACTGTCTTGGAAAAGGACGATACCAATCAACCAACTTGCGTCACTGATGACGCTCGAATGTTTTAACACTTGTCATGTCAAATTAAGAGGGATATACTATTTTTCAAATCCAATTGGATCCAGGTTCATGTTTTTGAGAAGGAATATTTTTTTTTTTATAATGGCTGGAACTTAGATATCTTGTATAATATTAAGTGCTACATAGCAAGAAATTCTATTTAAGCGGGAGGAGAAAACCCATTACACATATCATATCGAAGTAGACATCATCATTGACTCATACATAATATTACTAATGATTATAAACAGAACATACCATCATTCAATATGGAATATCATAGAGCCATATCATAAAATAAATAATCATATTCCTCCATTACAAATTTAATTTTTGGAGCCTGTTGTTTCTAGTGATAGAGATAATTATTTTGACCTTCATGAGGGAGCACCATATTGATGATATTTAGTCTCACTAGCATATAAGGTATAACGCGTCAAATCAAAGTCAGGTTCTTTAGTTGATTTACACTAGTCTTGTGTAAAAGGCCAAGTGTAAATTTGCTAAAATGGCTTAGTGAAATGCACGCCACGGTATGTACATTGGTAAATAATTGGAAGTGAAACTAGAGTCCTCAAGTAAATCCAATTTGAAGATGGATTGTTTAGTAAAGAAAAAATAATTATGTATATTCCAGCCATCTCAAAACATTTGATTCAATCTATATCCTTTTATACTAAAACTATACAAACCATGGATTCGCAAACCTTGTATACCCATCTTCATTTACATGTTTTTTGTTTACGAAAATGATGAAAATTATATTATAGAAAAAGAAGCTCAGGGGTTTCCCCACTCAGCGAGAGTATAGCAAAAGCCCAGAGGACATGAGTTCATGATAACAATATTCATAATTACATTATTTCCATTGAGAAAAACAAAAGAGAATTTATAGTTGCATAATCCAAACCTAAAACTATACTAGAATTTATCTCTACTATAGACCTTAGAGGTGCTGACCACAACAAAATTGTCCTGAATATTGTGCATTAAAGGCCATTACAGACACAAAAAACAAAACTGTATAGAACACCTGAATTACGGGTCCTGAAGATCCTCTGGTGAACGGAGCATATATCCCTGTTTTATATGAATGTAGCTTTGCAGCACAAATCCGTAGTTAGCATCTCCCATAGGACTAGAGCGTAGGAAACCTTTAGATTCTTGAGGAGTTCCAGAATCCAAATTTTCTACCCGAGTTTGCAGCATAGCCAGATAACCTTCTAACGTTTTGAGTTTATCATTCAATTGTTCATTCTTGGATTTCTCTTGTTCTATTACATCTTCAACGTCCAACAAATTTTGGTTGGTCTCATATCTATCTTGTTCTCGCTGCTCCTCTTCTTGCTGCAACCTCGTTTCGAAATTGTCCAGGTCCCGTCCAATATGCGCTGCCAGAATTCTTAGGTCTCTTTTAGTGTTGTTGTTCTCCTCCTCCAAATTCCATACTTGTCGACAGATGTAGGCCCTTCTGCATTTCCTTTCATCATGTCTCTTCCTGGTTACATCGCGAGACTAGCAAACAGAGTAGACTGAGTTTTTCACCACCATTCTCTCAAGCAGAGCAATCTGCATCCAGACAGAATTGCAAAAAATGTTATGAATACGGGTATCCATACTTCTTCTATTTAATTGCAATTCACCATAAAATAACATGAATTCATCCCACGTGATGGAGTACCCTAGATCTTCCATAATCAATCACACTCAAAGGATAGATTTTATTAATTGATTAGTTGTACAATATTTATTCATGTGACTGTATTGTTGCTTCAGAAATCTGTCTGGGTGTATTTGATATCATTTACTCTCTATGCTAGCCTAAAAATACACATCTCTTCACATTTAATCTCTATGACGACCTAAAATCCACGTCTCATCACTTATTGATGGAGGATTAATGGATTAGGTCCCATTTAATTTTTCATTTTTGGACCCATTTTTACCCACTTGGAAAAAATGCAGGCCTAGCTCTCATTATTGGGTCTTTTTCAACGATTTAAATTGGAAATGGCGTGGATTAATATTTTCCACCTGATTGTAGATCTATATATTTTTGTTGGGCTTCACAACCTTTTTACATTGTGCCCAAAAGACAAAGCAAAATTAAGTGATGTCTAAAAAGGCAAGTGTAAATTTCCTAAAGTGGGATTACTAAAATGCACACCACAGTATGTACATCGGTCAATAACTGAATGTAAAACCGAAGTCCTGAATATAGTTACATTATTGACAAGAACCTCTTTCAGATTCCTAAAGTGATGTTTCATTTGCTAGAAATCAATATGCCAATATGCCAATTTTTCATTTTCGGACACATCTTTACCCACTTGGATAAAATGCATGCCCAACCCTCATTATCAGGTCTTTTTGAGTGATTTTAATTGAAAGTGGTGTGGGATACTATTTTCAACCTTCTTGTACACCTATCTAAATTGTTGTTGGGCTTCACAAACTTTGCACATTGTGTAAAAAAGATAAATCAAAATTAGAATAGATTTACACAGTGTTGTCTTAAAAACAAAGTGTAAATTTGCTAAAATGGACTTGGTAAAATGCACGCCATAGTATGTGCATTGGTCAATAATAAAAAGTAAAACTAGATTCTCAATGAAAGTTGCATTGTACAAAAGAACCTCTTTCATATTCCAAAATTGATGTACAATTTACTAGAAATCAATTTGCCAAGACGACAATTTTTCATTTTTGCACCCATTTTTACCCACTTGGATAAAATGCATGCCTAACGCTCACTATTGGCTCTTTTTCAGTGATTTAAATTGGAAATGGCAGGGATAACTATTTTCCACCTATTGTAGATCTATCTATTGTTGTTCGGATTCACAACCTTTGCACATTGTGCAAAAAAGAGAATCAAAATTAAAATAGATTTACACAGTGTTGTGTTAAAAACAAAATGTAAATTTCCGGAAATGGGCTTAGTAGAATGCACGCCACAGTATGTAAATAGGTTCATATTCAAAAGTAAAACCACAAACAAAAATATAGTTTCATTTTTCACAAGAACCTCTTTCATATTCCTAAATTGATGTTTCATTTGCTAGAAATCAATCTGCCAAGATGAAAAATTTTCATTTTTGGACCCATCTTTACCCACTTGGATAAAATGCACGCCCAACCCTCACTATCGGGTCTTTTTGAGTGATTTCAATTAAAGGTGGTGCAGATTACTATTTCCCACCTTCTTGTACATCTATATATATTTTTGTCGGGATTCACAAACTTTGCACATTGTGTAAAAAAGACAAATCAAAATTAAAATTGATTTACACACTATTGTGTAAAAAACAAAGTGTAAATTTGCTAAAATGGGCTTAGTAAAATGCACGCCACAATATGTACATTGGTCAATAATCAAAAGTAAAACTAGATTCGTGGTGCTAGTTGTATTTTTCACAAGAATCTCTTTCAGATTCCTAAATTGATGTATAATTTTCTAGAAATCAATTTGTCAAGATGTCAATTTTTCATTTTTGGACCCATTTGGATAAAATGCACGCCAAACCCTCACTATTGGATCTTTTTCAGTTATTTTAATTGCGAGTGGCACGTGGATTACTATTTTCCACCTTCTTGTGCATCTATATAAATTTTTGTTGGTTTTCAAAAACTTTGTACATTGTGTAAAGAAGAGAAATCAAAATTAAAATATATTCACACTGTTTAAAGTGTAAATTTGCTAAAATTGGATTAATAAATGCACGCCACAATACGTACATTGGTCAATAATCAAAAGTAAAACCACACACCTAAATACAGTTTCATTTTTCACAAGAACCTCTTTCAGATTCCTAAATTAATGTTTCATTTGATAGAAATCAATCTGCCAAGATGACATTTTTCCATTTTTGGACCCATTGTTACCCATTTGGATAAAATGCACGCCCAACCATCATTATCGGGTCTTTTCGAGTGTTTTTAATTGCAAATGGCATGGATTACTATTTTCCACCTTATTGTACATCTGTCTAAATTTATTTTGGGCTTCACAAACTTTGCACATTGTGTGAAAAAGAGAAATCAATATTAAAATATATTTACTTAGTGTTGAGTAAAAAAAATAGTGTAAATTTGGTAAAATGGGGTTAGTAAAATGCATGCCGCAGTATGTACATTGGTCAATAATCAAAATTAAAACCATGGACCTAAAGGTAGTTGCATTTTTCACAAGAACCTCTTTCATATTCCTAAAATGATGTTTCATTTGCTAGAAATCAATATGCCAATATGAAATTTTTTTATTTTTGGACCCATCTTTACCCACTTGGATAAAATGCATACCCAAACCTCATTATCGGGTCCTTTTGAGTGATTTTAATTGCAAGTGGTGTGGATTACTATTTTCAACCTTCTTGTACACCTATCTAAATTATTGTTGGGCTTCACAAACTTTGCACATTGTGTAAAAAAGATAAATCAAAATTAGAATAGATTTACACAATGTTGTGTAAAAAACAAAGTCTAAATTTGCTAGAATGGGCTTAGTAAAATGCACGCCATAGTATTTACATTGGTCAATAAGAAAAAATAAAACCAGATTCTCGATGACAGTTGCATTGTACACAAGAACCTCTTTCATATTCCTAAATTGATGTACAATTTACTAGAAATCAATCTGCCAAGACGACAATGTTTCATTTTTGCACCCATTTTTACCCACTTGGACAAAATGCATGCCTAACCCTCACTATTGGGTCTCTTTCAGTGATTTAAATTGAAAATGGTGTGGATAACTATTTTCCACCTTATTATAGATCTATCTATTTTTGTTTGGATTCACAACCTTTGCACATTGTGTAAAAAAGAGAAATCAAAATTAAAATAGATTTACACAATGTTGTGTTAAAAACAAAGTGTAAATTTGCTAAAATGGGCTTAGTAGAATGCACGCCATAGTATGTAAATTGGTCAATATTCAAAAGTAAAACCATAGACAAAAACATAGTTTCATTTTTCACAAGAACCTCTTTCATATTCCTAAATTGATGTTTCATTTTGCTTGAAATCAATCTGCCAAGATGACAACTTTTCATCTTTTGACCCATCTTTACCCACTGGGATAAAATGCACGCTGAACTCTCATTATCGGGACTTTTTGAGTGGTTTTAATTGCAGGTGGTGCAGATTACTATTTTCCACCTTCTTGTACATCTATATATATATTTTTGTTGGGATTCACAAACTTTGCACATTGTGTAAAAAAGAGAAATCAAAATTAAAATAGATTTACACAGTGTTGTGTAAAAAACAAAGTGTAAATTTGCTAAAATGGGCTTAGTAAAAGGCACGCCACAATATGTACATTGGTCAATAATCAAAAGTAAAACCAGAGTATTGGTTCCAGTTGCATTGTTCACAAGAAACTCTTCCAGATTCCTAAATTGATGTATAATTTGCTAGAAATCAATTTGTCAAGATGACAATTTTTTAGTTTTGGACCCATTTGGAAAAAATGCATGCCTAACCCTTATTACTGGGTCTTTTTCAATTATTTTAATTGCGAGTGGTGTGGATTAATATTTTCCACCTTCTTGTGCATCTATATAAAATTTTGTTGGGTTCCACAAACTTTGTACATTGTGTAAAAAAGAGAAATCAAAATTAAAATAGATTTACACAGTGTTTAAAGTGTAAATTTGCTAAAATTGGCTTAGTAAATGCACGCCACAATATGTACATTGGTCAATAATCAAAGTAAAACCAAAGACTTGGTGCCAGTTGTATTGTTCACAAGAACTTCTTTAGATTCCTAAATTGATGTATAATTTGCTAGAAATCAATTTGCCAAGATGACAACTTTTCATTTTTGGACGCATTTAGATAAAATCCATGCCTAACCCTCATTATTGGGTATTTTTCAGTTATTTTAATTGCGAGTGGTGTGGATTACTATTTTTGGGCTTCACAAACTTTGCACATTATGTAAAAAAGATAAATCAAAATTAGAATAGATTTACACAGTGTTGTGTAAAAAACAAAGTGTAAGTTTTCTAAAATGGGCTTAGTAAAAGGCAAACCATAGTATGCACATTGGTCAATAATAAAAAGTAAAACTAGAGTCTCGATGACAGTTGCATTGTACATAAGAACCTCTTTCATATTCCTAAATTGATGTACAATTTACTAGAAATCAATCTTCCGAAATGACAATTTTCCATTTTTGCACCCATTTTTACCCACTTGGATAAAATGCATGCCTAACCCTCACTATTGGGTAATTTTCAATGATTTAAATTGGAAATGGCATGGATAACTATTTTCCACCTTATTGTAGATCTATCTATTTTTGTTCGGATTCACAACCTTTGCACATTGTGTAAAAAAGAGAAATCAAAATTAAAATAGATTTACACAGTGTTGTGTTAAAAACGAAGTGTAAATTTGCTAAAATGGGCAATGCACGCCAAAGTATGTACATTGGTCAATATTCAAAAGTAAAACCACACACATAAATATAATTTCATTTTTCACAAGAAACTCTTTCATATTCCTAAATTGATGTTTCATTTGCTAGAAATCAATCTGCCAAGATGACAATTTTTCATTTTTGGACCCAGGCTTTACCCACTTGGATAAAATGCACGCCCAACCCTCATTATCGGGTCTTTTTGAGTAATTTTAATTGTAGGTGGTGCGGATTACTATTTTTCACCTTCTTGCACATCTATATATATTTCTTTTCGGATTCACAAACTTTGCACATTGTGTAAAAAAGAGAAATCAAAATTAAAATAGATTTACACAGTGTTGTGTAAAAAACAAAGTGTAAATTTGCTAAAATAGGCATAGTAAAATGCACGCCACAATATGTACATTGGTCAATAATAAAAAGTAAAACCAGAGTCTTGATGCCAGTTGCATTGTTCACAAGAACCTCTTTCAGATTCCTAAATTGATGTATAATTTGCTAGAAATCAATTTGTCAAGATGACAATTTTTCATTTTTGGACCCATTTGGATAAAATGCATGCCTAACCCTCATTATTGAATCTTTTTCACTTATTTTAATTGCAAGTGGTGTGGATTACTATTTTCCACCTTCTTTTGCATCTATATAATTTTTGTCAGGTTTCACAAACTTTGTACATTGTGTAAAAAAGATAAATCAAATTTAAAATAGATTTACACAGTGTTTACAGTGTAAATTTGCTAAAATGGGCTTAGTAAATGCACGCCACAATATGTACATTGGTCAATAATAAAAAGTAAAACCACATACCTAAATATAGTTTCATTTTTCAAAAGAACCTCTTTCTGATTCCTAAATTGATGTTTCATTTGCTAGAAATCAATCTGGCAAGATGACATTTTTTCATTTTTTGTCCCATCTTTACCCACTTGGATAAAATGGACTCCCAACCCTCATTATCGGGTCCTTTTGAGTGATTTTAATTGCAAATCATGTGCATAACTATTTTCCACCTTATTGTACATATGTCTAAATTTATTTTGGGCTTCACAAACTTTGCACATTGTGTAAAAAAGAGAAATCAATATTAAAATAGATTTACTTAGTGTTGAGTAAAAAAAAGAGTGTAAATTTAATAAAATGGGGTTAGTAAAATGCATACCGTAGTATGTACATTGGTCAATAATCAAAAGTAAAGACATGGACCTAAAGGTAGTTGCAGTTTTCACAAGAACCTCTTTCAGATTCCTAAAATGATGTTTCATCTGCTAGAAATCGGTTTTCCAATATGACAATTTTTCATTTTTGGACCCATCTTTACCCACTTGGATAAAATGCATGCCCAACCCTCATTATCGGATCTTTTTGAATGATTTTAATTGCAAGTGGTGTGGATTACTATTTTCAACCTTCTTGTACACCTATCTAAATTGTTTTTGGGGTTCACAAACTTTGCACATTGTGTAAAAAAGATAAATCAAAATTATAATAGATTTACACAGTGTTGTGTAAAAAACAAAGTGTAAATTTGGTAAAATGGGATTAGTAAAATGCACGCTATAGTATGTACATTGGTCAATAATAAAAAGTAAAACTAGAGTCTCGATGACAGTTTCATTGTACATAAGAACCTCTTTCGTATTCCTAAATTGATGTACAATTTACTAGAAATCAATCTTCCAAAACGACAATTTTCCATTTTTGCACCCATTTTTACCCACTTGGATAAAATGCACGCCTAACACTCACTATTGGGTCTTTTTGAGTGATTTAAATTGGAAATGGTGTGGATAACTATTGTCCACCTGATTGTAAATCTATCTATTTTTTTTCGGATTCACAACCTTTGTACATTGTGTAAAAAAAAGAAATAGAAATTAAAATAAATTTACACAGTGTTGTGTTAAAAACGAAGTGTAAATTTGCTAAAATGGGCTTAGCAGAATGCACGCCACAGTATGTACATTTGTCAATATTCAAAAGTAAAACCACACACACAAATATAGTTTCATTTTTCACAAGAACCTCTTTCATATTCATAAATTGATGTTTCATTTGCTAGAAATCAATCTGCCAAGATGACAATTTTTCATTTTTGGACCCATCTTTACCCACTTAGATAAAATGCATGCCCAACCCTCATTATTGGGTATTTTTGAGTGATTTTAATTGAAGGTGGTGCAGATTACTATTTTACACATTCTTGTACATCTATATATATTTCTGTTGGGATTCACAAACTTTTCACATTGTGTAAAAAAGAGAAATCAAAATTAAAATAGATTTACACAGTGTTGTGTTAAAAAAAAAGGTGTAAATTTGCTAAAATGGGCTTAGTAGAATGCACACCACAGTATGTAAATTGGTCAATATTCAAAAGTAAAACCACGGACAAAAATATAATTGCATTTTTCACAAGAACCTCTTTCATATTCCTAAATTGATGTTTCATTTGCTAGAAATCAATCTGCCAAGATGACAATTTTTCATTTTTTGACCCATCTTTACCCACTTGGATAAAATGCATGTCGAACCCTCATTATCGGGACTTTTTGAGTGATTTTGATTGCAGGTGGTGCAAATTACTATTTTCCACATTCTTGTACATATATATATATATATATATATATTTATGTTGGGATTCACAAACTTTGCATATTGTGTAAAAAAAAGAAATCAAAATTAAAATAGATTTACACAGTGTTGTGTAAAAAGCAAAGTGTAAATTTGCTAAAATGGGCTCAGTAAAAGGTATGCCACAATATGTACATTGGTCAATAATCAAAAGTAAAACCAGAGTCTTGGTGCCAGTTGCATTGTTCATAAGAAACTCTTCCAGATTCCTAAATTGATGTAAAATTTGCTAGAAATCAATTTGCCAAGATGGCAATTTTTCATTTTTGGACCCATTTGGATAAAATGCACGCCTAACCCTCATTACTGGGTCTTTTTCAATTATTTTAATTGCGAGTGGTGTGGATTACTATTTTCCACCTTCTTGTGCATCTATATAAATTTTTGTTGGGTTTCACAAACTTTGTACATTGTGTAAAAAAGAGAAATCAAAATTAAAATAGATTTACACAGTGTTTAAAGTGTAAATTTGCTAAAATTGGATTAGTAAATGCATGCCACAATATGTACATTGGTCTATAATCAAAAGTAAAACCACAGACATAAATATAGTTTCATTTTTCACAAGGACCTTTTTTAGATTCCTAAATTGATGTTTCATTTGATAGAAATCAATCTCCCAAAATGACATTTTTACATTTTTGGACCCATTGTTACCCATTTGGATAAAATGCATGCCCAACCCTCATTATCGGGTATTTTTGAGTGTTTTTAATTGCAAATGGCGTGGATTACTATTTTCCACATTATTGTACATCTGTCTAAATTTATTTTGGGCTTCACAAACTTTGCACATTTTGTAAAAGAGAGAAATCAATATTAAGATAGATTTACTTAGTGTTGAGTAAAAAAAATAGTGTAAATTTAGTAAGATGTGGTTAGTAAAATGCATGCCGTAGTATGTACATTGGTAAATAATCAAAAGTAAAACCATGTACCTAAAGGTTGTTGCATTCTTCACAAGAACCTCTTTCATATTTCTAAAATGATGTTTCATTTGCTAGAAATCAATCTGCCAATATGGCAATTTTTCATTTTTGGACCCATCTTTACCCACTTGGATAAAATGCACGCCCAACCCTCATTATCGGGTCTTTTTGAGTGATTTTAATTGCAAGTGGCGTGGATCACTATTTTCAACTCTCTTGTACACCTATATAAATTGTTTTTGGGCTTCAAAAACTTTCCACATTGTGTAAAAAATATAAATCAAAATTAGAATAGATATACACAATGTTGTGTACAAAACAAAGTCTAAATTTGCTAAAATGGGCTTAGTAAAATGCATGCCATAGTATGTACATTGGTCAACAATAAAAAGTAAAACCAGATTCTCGATGACAGTTGCATTGTACACAAGAACCTATTTCATATTCCTAAATTGATGTACAATTTACTAGCAGTCAATCTGCCAAGACAACAATGTTTCAATTTTGTATCCATTTTTACCCACTTGGATAAAATGCACACCTAACCCTCACTATTGGGTCTCTTTCTGTGATTTAAATTGAAAACGGTGTGGATAACTATTTTCCACCTTATTGTAGATCTATCTATTTTTGATCGGATTCACAACCTTTGCACATTGTGTAAAAAAGAGAAATCAAAATTAAAATAGATTTACACAGTGTTGTGTTAAAAAAAGAAGTGTAAATTTGCTAAAATGGGCTTAGTAGAATGCATGCCACAGTATGTAAATTGGTCAATATTCAAAAGTAAAACCATAGAAAAAAATATAGTTTCATTTTTCACAAGAACCTCTTTCATATTCCTAAATTAATGTTTCATTTGCTAGAAATCAATCTCCCAAGATGACAATTTTTCATTTTTGGATCCATATTTACCCGCTTGGATAAAATGCACGCCAAACACTCATTATCGGGTCTTTTTGAGTGATTTTAATTGCAGGTGGTGCGGATTACTATTTTCCACCTTCTTGTACATCTACATTATATTTCTGTTGGGATTCACAAACTTTGCACATTGTGTAAAAAAGAGAAATCAAAATTAAAATAGATTTACACAGTGTTTAAAGTGTAAATTTGCTAAAATGGGATTAGTAAAAGGCACGCCACAATATGTACATTGGTCAATAATCAAAAGTAAAACCAAAGTCTTGGTGCTAGTTGCATTGTTCACAAGAAACTCTTCCAGATTCCTAAATTGATGTATAATTTGCTAGAAATCAATTTGCCAAGATGACAATTTTTTATTTTTGGACCCATTTGGACAAAATGCACGCCTAACCCTCATTACTGGGTCTTTTTCAATTATTTTAATTGCGAGTGGTGTGGATTGCTATTTTCCACCTTCTTGTGCATCTATATAAATTTTTGTTGGGTTTCACAAACTTTGTACATTGTGTAAAAAAGAGAAATCAAAATTAAAATAGATTTACACAGTGTTTAAAGTGTAAATTTGCTAAAATTGGCTTCGTAAATGCACGCCATAAATATAATTTCATTTTTCACAAGAACATCTTTCATATTCCTAAATTGATGTTTCATTTGCTAGAAATCAATCTGTCAAGATGACATTTTTTCATTTTTGGACCCATCTTTACCCACTTGGATAAAATGCATGCCCAACCCTCATTATTGAGTCTTTTTGAGTGATTTTAATTGCAAATGGTGTGGATTACTATTTTCCACGTTATTGTACATCTGTCTAAATTTATTTTGGGCTTCACAAACTTTGCACAATGTGTAAAAAAGAGAAATCAATATTAAAATAGATTTACTTAGTGTTGAGTTAAAAAAAGAGTGTAAATTTGGTAAAATGGGGTTAGTAAAATGCATGCCACAGTATGTACATTGGTCAATAATCAGAAGTAAAACCATGGACCTAAAGGTAGTTTTATTTTTCACAAGAATCTCTTTGAGATTCCTAAAATAATGTTTCATTTGCTAGAAATCAATCTGCCAATATGGCAATTTTTCACTTTTGGACCCATCTTTACCCACTTGGATAAAATGCACGCCCAACCCTCATTATCGGGTCTTTTTGAGTGATTTTAATTGCAAGTGGCGTGGATTACTATTTTCAACCTTCTTGTACACCTATCTAAATTGTTTTTGGGGTTCACAAACTTTGCACATTATGTAAAAAAGATAAATCAAAATTATAATAGATTTACACAGTGTTGTGTAAAAAAGAAAGTGTAAATTTGGTAAAATGGGATTAGTAAAATGCACGCCATAGTATGTACATTGGTCAATAATAAAAATTAAAACCAGAGTCTCGATGACAGTTGCATTGTACATAAGAACCTCTTTCATATTACTAAATTGATGTACAATTTACTAGAAATCAATCTTCCGAAACGACAATTTTCCATTTTTGCACCCATTTTTATCCACTTGGATAAAATGCACGCCTAACCCTCACTATTGGATCATTTCCAATGATTTAAATTGGAAATGGTGTGGATAACTATTTTCCACCTTATTGTAGATCTATCTATTTTTGTTCGGATTCACAACCTTTGCACATTGTGTAAAATAGAGAAATCAAAATTAAAATAGATTTACACAGTGTTGTGTTAAAAATGAAGTGTAAATTTGCTAAAATGGGCAATGCACGCCACAGTATGTACATTGGTCAATATTCAAAAGTAAAACCACACACAAAAATATAATTTCATTTTTCACAAGAACCTCTTTCATATTCCTAAATTGATGTTTCATTTGCTAGAAATCAATCTGCCAAGATGACAATTTTTCATTTTTGGACCCAGGATTTACCCACTTGGATAAAATGCACGCCTAACCCTCATTATCGGGTCTTTTTGAGTGATTTTAATTGCAGGTGGTGCGGATTACTATTTTTCACCTTCTTGCACATCTATATATATTTCTGTTTGGATTCACAAACTTTGCACATTGTGTAAAAAAGAGAAATCAAAATTAAAATAGATTTAAACAGTGTTGTGTAAAAAAAAGTGTAAATTTTCTAAAATAGGCATAGTAAAATGCACGCCACAATATGTACATTGGTCAATAATAAAAAGTAAAACCAGAGTCTTGGTGCCAGCATCGTTCACAAGAACCTCTTTCAGATTCCTAAATTGATGTATAATTTGCTAGATATCAATTTGTCAAGATGACAATTTTTCATTTTTGGACCCATTTGGATAAAATGCATGCCTAACCCTCATTATTGGGTCTTTTTCACTTATTTTAATTGCGAGTGGGGTGGATTACTATTTTCAACCTTCTTTTGCATCTATATAATTTTTGTCGGGTTTCACAAACTTTGTACATTGTGTAAAAAAGAGAAATCAAATTTAAAATAGATTTACACAGTGTTTAAAGTGTAAATTTGCTAAAATTGGCTTAGTAAATGCACACCACAATATGTACATTGGTCAATAATAAAAAGTAAAACGATATACCTAAATATAGTTTCATTTTTCAAAAGAACCTCTTTCAGATTCCTAAATTGATGTTTCATTTGCTAGAAATCAATCTGACAAGATGACATTTTTTCATTTTTTATCCCATCTTTACCCACTTGGATAAAATGGACTCCCAACCCGCATTATTGGGTCCTTTTGAGTGATTTTAATTGAAAATCATGTGGATTACTATTTTCCACCTTATTGTACATATGTCTAAATTTATTTTGGGCTTCACAATCTTTGCACATTGTGTAAAAAAGAGAAATCAATATTAAAATAGATTTACTTAGTGTTGAGTAAAAAAAAGAGTGTAAATTTGGTAAAATGGGGTTAGAAAAATGCATGCCGTAGTATGTACATTGGTCAATAATCAAAATTAAAGACATGGACCTAAAGGTAGTTGCATTTTTCAGAAGAACCTCTTTCAGATTCCTAAAATGATGTTTCATTTACTAGAAATCAATCTTCCAATATGACAAATTTTCATTTTTGGACCCATCTTTACCCACTTGGATAAAATGCACGCCCAACCCTCATTATCAGGTATTTTTGAGTGATTTTAATTGCAAATGGTGTGGATTACTATTTTCAACCTTCTTGTACACCTATCTAAATTGTTTTGGGGGTTCACAAACTTTGCACATTGTGTAAAAAAGATAAATCAAAATTATAATAGATTTACACAGTGTTGTGTAAAAAACAAAGTGTAAATTTGGTAAAATGGGATTAGTAAAATGCACGCCATAGTATGTACATTGGTCAATAATAAAAATTAAAACCAGAGTCTCGATGACAGTTTCATTGTACATAAGAACCTCTTTCATATTCCTAAATTGATGTACAATTTACTAGAAATCAATCTTCCAAAACGACAATTTTCCATTTTTGCACCCATTTTTACCCACTTGGATAAAATGCACGCCTAACCCTCACTATTGGGTCTTTTTCAGTGATTTAAATTGGAAATGGTGTGGATAAATATTTTCGATCTTGTTGTAGATTTATCTATTTTTGTTTGGCTTCACAACATTCGCACATTTTGTAAAAAATAGAAATCAAAGTTAAAATAGATTTACACAGTGTTGTGTTAAAAACAAAGTGTAAATTTGCTAAAATGGACTTAGTCAAATGCACACCACAATATGAACATTGGTCAATATTCAAAACTAAACCAAAGACCTAAATATAGTTCCATTTTTCGCAAGAACCTCTTTCAGATTCCTAAATTGATGTTTCATTTCCTACAAATCAATATGCCAAGATGACAATTTTTCATTTTTGGACCAATCTTTACCCACTTGGCTAAAATGCAAGCCCAACCCTCATTATCGGGTCTTTTTGAGTGATTTTAATTTCGGGTCTATATATATTTTTGTTTGGATTCACAAACTTCGCACATTGTGTAAAAAAGAGAAATCAAAATTAAAATAGATTTACACAGTTTTGTGTAAAAAACAAAGTGTAAATTCATTAAAATGGGTTTAGTAAAATGCTCGCCATAGTATGTACATTGGTCAATAATCAAAAGTAAAGCCAGTGTCCTAACGACAGTTGCATTGTTCACAAGGTCCTCCTTCATATTCCTAAATTGATTTATAATTTTCTAGAAATCGATCTAACAAGATTACAATTTTTAATTTTTGGACCCATTTTTACCCTCTTGGATAAAATGCACGCCTAACCCTCCTTATTGCGTCTTTTCAGTGATTTAAATTGGAAATGGTGTGGATTAATATTTTACACCTTCTTGTACATCTATATATTTTTGTTGGGCTTCGCAAAGTTTGCACATTGTGTAAAAAAAAGAAATCAACATTAAAATAGATTTAGTTCGTGTCGTGTAAAAAACAAAGTGTAAATTTGGTAAAATGGGGTTAGTAAAATGCATACCACAGTATGTACATTGGTCAATAATCAAAGGTAAAACCATAGACCGAAAGAAAGTTTCATTTTGTCAGGATAATTAATACTCCATCCTTGTCCTACTTAGCATTATGTTCATTTACCTAGTAGTTGATGATGTCATTTCCCCCCTAGTGATGTGTATATGTCATATAGGACCCATTAGCCACCTAATGCACCCTACATGCATCATTTTAGGACCACAAAAGTCAGTTCCCTACATTTTAGGATCCAACTCAGTGTTCTAGTTCAGTCCACCTGAGTTAGCTGACTCTTGTGGAGGGTTTATGCTCCGATAGCCACTGTTTGTGGTCTCGTCTACCCTTTTCTCAGTGATTTGCATGCCAAACTCACTAATGCACCCATTTTGGTTAGTTAACTGATTGTGTCTTCAGTTAACTGAGATTTGGTTGAGTTTAATTGAGTTTGGGAGCTCCAGAGCACTGATAAAGGTGACAATTCCTATGCTAGAGAGATTGAGACTCGAATTCTCCTCAGTGATAAGAATTCTATCTATTGTAACATCATTGTTGACTATACTAATTATTGGATCATGTGACATTATTCTGTTCCTATCTGAGTTCTCATGCATGATTAATTGTCTGCTCATTTTTACTGCAATTTTCATTGTAATTCATGTTTTCTCCTCATTCTTTCTCTGTGAGGTATACTTAGCTCCATGATCTACTGTGATTTATAATTTCAGATGGCATCAGAGATTAGTGAGTGTAGGTTGAGAAACTTCTTTTAGTAGTGCACTAGAAGCCTTTGGATTTCCACAGCAAATCCTGGTGCCATTGCATTGAATTCATTGGAGAAATCCTATGAGGTCTAGCCAGGTTTGAAGGATATAGAAAAATGTGCCTATTGTCCTAAAACAGTTCCTAGTAGTAGTTTATCTCCAAAATTGAGAGTTTTTTTTTAGGATATTGAAGGTTTTCAGTGCAGCAATAGAAGTAGTTTTTAGTTTGTATTCACTCTAGCAGTTTCAATGGATAATTCGAATGCTCCCCTGTCTCCAAGAATCCTGACACCCTTCAATTATCTTGATTGGAGGGCTGATATGCAAATGGTGTTTCACAACAAGAGTCTGTACATGGTCAAAATGGGCAAGGAGGTCGAACCTTAGATAACTGTTGAGAAGGCGAAGTATCTAAACATATTAGATGAAGTGTTTGGTTTCATGTGTATTCATATTTCTAGATATTTGGTCTTCCACCTTGATGGATTGAAGACTCCAAGAGAGGTTTGGTTGAAGCTTGAGACCCTCTTCAGTAAGCAAGATGAGCTAAGAGGCCATATTCTGGAGAATGAGCTGATTTGTCTTCAAACCAGTAGTTTCGAAACTATACATCAATTCTTTTCTAAATTCAAATCTATGGTCATGCAATGAAAGCAATGTGGCAATGAGAAAAAGGATGAGAAGTTGGTGCTATCCATTCTGAGCAAGCTTGGTCCCGAGTTCTCCATATTTGTTTCTACCTTCCATTTAGGGAGATTGTCAATCCTTGGTTGGAAAATTCCATCCTTAGATTTATTAACTAAATATCTCATCCAAGAAGAAGACACATTTATTCAGATGGGCGCTTTGCAAGCCTCCAAAAATTAGGATCTTATGGTTGGGGAGTCAAAAAGTGTAAATGAAAAAGGGAAGAACAAGGGTAAAGAGAAGAAACAATTTGAATCCAAGCAGAATGAAAAGTATAATCCATTGGAAGGAGCCTCCATATCCAAGAAGGATAAGCAACAAAGGTTTCATAAGACCAAGTCATGTTCCTATTGAAAGAAAGGAAACCATCCAGAGAGCTCATGCATGAAGAAGAAGATAGATCAAATTACCAAACTTCTTGAAAAACACAACATTGCCCTCCCAAAATGTGCAAGGGAGACTGATTCTAGAAGTCATATAGATGATTGTGATGTACCTGCAATAATTAATTAATGCAAATACACGAGATATCAGAAATGATAGAACATAATCGCTTTTATATTGATCATGGGCCACTTCGAGGGGGCAACCTCCTTTGAGCAAGCTCAATACAATTAACTTCATGGTTCCTTCAATGACCTCAACACACACTTATATACTAAGTCTATTCTCAATACTATGTGTCAAAACCATGGGACATATAATATTACAGGACGACTTACAAATCATATGCGTCCAATACTATGGGTCAATACTATGGGCTAATATAAACTACGGATCAACAAATACTACGGGACGACTTACAAAGCATATGCGTCCAACAACAATATACTAACATAGTAAAGAGAAGGGTTGACATAGGTTCCTAGCATCCCCTCTCCCTTAGAAAAAGCTTTGTCCTCAAAGCTTTGGTTGGAGAAATTGTTGCAGAATCTGAAGGAGTGGTTCCCCGGTAGCATCCTCGGTTTGCATTTCGGGCCACTGACGCCTTTGGAGTGTCAAGGAGGATTGCTTGGAAGGCTGTAGATGAAGAAGAACCCTGTCAGCTGCGTGGAAAATGCGCTCAGAACGGTGCTGATCGGCTTGTTGTTTCCGGCAAATTCTGGCCATGTGAAGATTGTCCTGCAGAATGTGAAGAATATGATCGCGGTTTCAAAGAACCGAGTCAATTTCCTGAACTGGGGAGCTGCTAAGGGTGTATGGAAGAAGAACTGGCGGTGTTTGTCCATAGACTGCTTCATATGGTGTCCTTTGAGATGTGGTATTGTACCACCAGAGTGCTGCTAGGAAATCCATAGAAATAGTTGGCCAAAGCTGTGCAGGGATGGGTAAGGGTTTGATCAATCCCGAAAGGAGTGTCGGTTCCCCCTTGTTGACTTGGAAAGTATCATCGTTAGCCACCATCTGTTGAATTGTCATTTTTAGTTCCGGCCAAAAGAAGTTACATTGTTCCTGGTCATACATTTTGCAGAACCCAGAGTGCCCTGTTGATGAAGAAGCATGTAGTTCATAGAAGAGATAGCCCTATTGAACATATTGCAGCCAATTTGGAACAAGCAGAGAAAGAGCTGTAAGAGAAACTGGGTCATCAATTGTGCGAGAAGGAGTATCTTCCACCATATTGTCCTTACCCTTCTTGTAAGTGATCACATAGGGATAACCCATGAGTTGGATAACCCATTGCAGGTGTGTTGGGGAGGAGACCCATTGTTCTAGAAAATTTTTCAGAATCGGGAGATCAGTCTTGATGCAGAAATAATTGTCTAATAGGTATGGCTACCACTTCTGTATTGCATGCAAAATAACCATCATTTCCTGCTGAGAGGTAGATGTGGCTACATTCTTACTGGAAAGGTCTCTTGAAGGCAGCAAGCTCATTGGTTCAACAAAGATACCTGCATATCTATCCAAGGGAGTAGTGGAGACTGTTGATGGGTGCATCTGAATGGAATTAAGCTGAGCGATGACACCATGTGAATTCTTCTTAAGGATTTTTTCCAGGCGATGTGAACTGATGATGCAGAGAGAACCTGGTTGTAAGCCCCTAAATTTGTGTTGTGCCCCATTGACTTTAAACTGCATCCAAAGTCCAGCAAAATCCCATAAGATGGGGCCAAGTGTGCGTAACCATTGAACGCCCAAAACCACATCACATCCGCCTAAGGGCAAGGCAAACATGTCAGAGCGTAGGTTATAATCTTCCATAGAGATATGCACATTGTGACACTTCCCCTTGCAAGGTAAGGTGCCCCCATTGGCAACCATGACTTCAAAGTTGGAGCAAGGATGGACAAAACAATGAGCCTGTTTGGCAATTCAAGGGTCAATGAAGTTATGAGTGCTACCAGAATCAGTGAGTATGGTAAGAGGGAGCTTCTTGAAGTATCCCCTCACCCGCATTGTTTGTGGGGTGGTGACGCCGGTTACAGCATGGAGAGAGATCTCGGGTGGGTCGTCCTGAGATGGGGTGTCAACAGGCGGGTGTTGCATGTCGACCGGATCATCTACTGTATCTGTAGCTTCTTCACCAAGTTCTAAGGCAGGCGGAGAATCCACATCCAAGAGATAGAGCTTTTGTTGAACACATCTATGTCCCCGAGTGAATTTCTCATCACAATTATAGCAAAGCCCTTTTTCTTGGCGTGCCTGCATTTCTATTTCAGACAAATGCTTGATAGGAGTTGGTTAAGGAGCAGGCATGATGGGAGGTCGTTGGGAACCCATATTTCTGAAGGGAACAAAGGTGGGTTTGGAGCGTTGTTGAGCTGCAATCTTGTCCTCGGTCAACTTAGCCAACCCTAGGACTTCCATCATTGTGTTGGGACAAAACATTTTGACCTCTGAGCGGATTTCATCCTTGAGACCACTGATAAAACAACTCCTGTAGAATTCATCAGACAATCCTTCTGTGTGTTTGGCTAGTTTCTCAAATTCCATCTGATACTCTCTCACTGTGCCAGTTTGGTGAAGTTTAGTGAGTGCTCCTGTGAAGTCGTCAAAAGCAATAGGACCAAATCGTGGCAAAATGAGTTGGCAAAAATCTGTCCAGTTTGGCTTGGGATGAGCTTTGATGTACCAACGGTACCATTGAAGGGCTTCCTGTTCCAAATGAAAGGATGCAAGTGGAACTTTCTGAACATCAAAAGTATTATGCAGACTAAAATATTGTTCTGCTCGGTATATCCATCCAGTTGGATCAGTACCATTGAAGCGTGGAAAATCAAGCTTCGGCCCACGAAAATTGCTAGAAGCAGAGAACCCGGTGGCTGCAAAAGATTCTGGCTGTCTGGTATTGTTCATGGCTAAATGCTGCAGATGGAGGCTGAGAAATTTTTCATCCAGATCTTGGAGTTTGGTTTGGATGGCTGCCAATGCTTCCTCCATGGTGTGTGCTCCTGCACAGGGGACAACCATAACCAGGTTTTTTTTTTTTTTTTTTTGGTTGACTGGGTAGGAAAACAAAAACAGGAACTACTTCAGTAAGGGAAAAGTTGGATTTGGAAAAAAATCAGAAGGATAATTGGGGTTTGACTAGGTTTTGGACATTGTTAGATAGACAGGGAAGCAAACATGAGGATTTCAAAAGCGGGGTGAAAGAATGGGAAAATTTGGTAGAGGGGAACAAAGAAGCAGAATTCAGAAAGGAACTCTGTGGTAAAATTTGAAGGTGATTGGGTGAAATCTGAGGAAGTTATGGCAAACCCTAAAAATAGGCAAATGTGAGATTTCGGGCTGTAGGAAGGGGAATTGAGGATAGGGTCCTCAGGAATGAAATATGTAGAATGGAATGACAGGGGTTCCCTGAAAATTTCAAGGGAAACAGAGGTAAAACAAGGGAGATATGGAGGAAAAACTGATTTTTTTTTTTTAACAGACTGGAGCGGCTACGGCTCAGAAGGAATTCTGGAACGGCTTGCAAAATGGATCTGAAATGGCGCAGCAGTGATCGACAATAGTTCAGCTGAAAGTAGATATGGACCCCAGGTATGTGTGGCTTCCTAACAGTTCAGGGTTTTCACTCGGCCACCAATGCTGTCTGAAGGCTTGCGTATTGGGGCAGTACCCCTCACTACACGGCTTAGGTAAAACTGATAACCGCTTTGCCACAAACGACAGCTCTTGGTTTACCTCACGGGTGGGAACTAGTCAATCAGGTAGGGGTCGTTGCCCTTTTCGCTGGCAGGTCCTCTCAATGGGCCAGCTACTTCGGGGTTCCTGTGGTACTCCTCACAATGAGTTTTAGGGCTTATTCCCAAGTACTTCCCACAGTTAAGCGGATAGGGATTATTCCCAAATCCGAACCTGCAACAGAAAAAAATTTGGGCAGAAATTCCACCCAATGTTCAAAAACTGGATCTATATTGCTCAGAATCGCTATTATAGCATGTTTCCAGAACTGGAACAACCACTCTGCTTCTATCTATGAAAGCGGAATATAAATCTGGGCACTCGATCAAAAGATTTTCTCGCCGCAATTTCCGCGGCCGTTACCGAAATTCTGAAAAATTGCTGATATTAAATCCGCGATATCTCCACTTTTAGAACTCCAAATGAGATGATTTTTTTTTTTGAAACTGCATATTTTTGAAAGAGGAATTCAGATATGCAATCGGTTTCTTCTGATTTTGTGCAGAAAGTTTCAGAAATTGATCTGAAAGTCGCCGCCCAAAAAAAGAAAAAAAATTTCCCACTTGTGCCAAGGAAAGTGCTCTGATACCAGATGTGATGTACCTGCAATAATTAATTTATGCAAATACACGAGATATCAGAAATAATAGAACAGAATCGCTTTTATATTGATCACGGACCACTTCGAGGGGGCAACCTCCTTTGAGCAAGCTCAATACAATTAACTTCACGATGCCTTCAATGACCTCAACACACACTTATATACTAAGTCTATGCCCAATACTATGTGTCAAAACCATGGGACATATAATACTACAGGACGACTTACAAAGCATATGCGTCCAATACTATGGGTCAATACTATGGGCTAATATAAACTACGAATCAACAAATACTACGGGATGACTTACAAAGCATATGCGTCCAACAACAATATACTAACATAGTAAAGAGAAGGGTTGACATAGGTTCCTAACAATGATCATGAGAGATGCCATGCAATGAAGGATGGATTCACACAATCACAAGCCTTACTCATAGATTCTGGAGCCTCCAACGACATGGTTGACTCCAAATAATCATTTTCATCTCTAGATCTCAATGATGGTTGGATTTTTCACATGGGAGATAATTCTCCTATCTCTGCTAAAGGGAAGGGCACAGTACATCTAGAGCATGGAAAGTTAAAAAATGTTATATTTGTGCCTTCTTTGTCAGCAAATTTGTTGTTTGTTTATCAGATGAATCACAGGTTCACCGAAGAAAGTTGTCTTTGGTCCTAACACAGTTGAGATTGTAGAGATCTCTTCTCAGAAGATTATAGGGAAAGGGTTTGAAAACCATGCCTCAAAGGCATATGAATTCTCTCACTTTTTTCCATACTCTCTGCCTACTCCATTGGCGTCTAATGAAAATCAGGATAATGTATCTTCTAATGAAGATGAGGACCAAGATCTTGATGTTGAGTATGAAGTTCAAATAGATCCAGATCCAGTACCTTCTCCAAATCCATGGCCAAGTCCAATATGGGCTCACAAAGTCCTTGAAATTGATGGGAATATAGCTGGGGATCCATCTGACTATAGAACAAACAAATCTTAATATCATGTAAACCTTTCACTATGTCATACAGATCCACTTCTCTCAGAGAGGTGCTACATGATGGTGGGGTTTGATCCACAATCCTTCAAAGATACTTGCCATGATGGAGCTACAACCATACAAAGCTAGGTTGATTGACAAAAGGTACTCAAATGTTCATTATTTGGACTACAATGAGTCATTTGATCTAGTAGCAAGAAGTGTTCTTGAAAGACTTGTTTTGGAAAATACTGCTTCGACACAATGGGAAGTACATTAGAGGAGTAGATCCAGATCCAAATCTAGATCCAACACCTGCATTACTATCATACATAGGATCAAATTGTCTACATTTTTACAAATAATTTCACTCAGGAAATTTTTTCCTTCTCTACTTAGTGTGAAGGATGTTTGAGTTCCCTACTGTTCATTTTTGAGGGGGGGTATTTTTCCCATGAGGTTTTTCCCTATTTCCTTAGTTTCATGAACACTTATTTTATTTTATCATTTATTTGATTGGATGGGTGACATTTGGTCTCAGTAACTAGGGCCCGGAATGTCCATGTTTGGATTAAGGGGGGGTGTTAGGATAATTAATACTCCATTCTTGTCCTACTTAGCATTATTTTCATTTACCTAGCATTTGATGATGTCATTTCCCCCTTAGTGGTGTGCATATGTCATCTAGGACCCATTAGACACCTAATGCGCCCTGCTTGCATCATTTTAGGACCACATGAGTAAGTTACCTACATTTTAGGAGCCAACTCGGTGTTTTAGTTCAGTCCACATGAGTTAGATGACTCTTGTGGGGGTTTATGCTTCGATAACCACTGTTTGTGGTCTCATGCACCCTTTTTTGAGTGATTTGCATGCCAAAATCACTAATGTGACCTTTTTTTTTGAGTTAACTGATTGTGTCTTCAGTTAACTGAGATTTGGTTGAGTTTAACTGAGTTTGGGAGCTCCAAAGCATTGATAGAGGTGTTATTCCTATGTTAGATAGTCCGAGACTTGAATTATCCTAGGTGATTCGAATTCTCTCCATTGTAACATCATTGTTGACTATACTGATTATTGGATCATGTGATATTATTCTATTCCATCTAGGTTCTCATGCATGATTAATTGTATGCTCATATTTCTGCCATTTTCACTGTAATTCATATTTTCTGCTCGTTCTTTCTCTATGAGGTATACTCAGCTCCATGATCTCCTGTGATTTAGAATTTCACACATTTTTTCACAAGAACCTCTTTCATATTGTGAAAATCCTCACAGCAGATCTAAGAGATGATGTATACCTCACAAGAGTAATTATGATTAAGCAGGAAAATAGAAGAAGAGTGATCAATGCAGTATAATGAGCAACATAATAATATGGTACAGTATAACTCAGATAGAAGCAATAATACTTCACACACACTAACTAATTAATCACAATATGGAAAAATAAGTAGTACAAGCATGAGGATTCAAATGCCTAAGGTGGCAATTCGAATTAGCCTTCATGGAGTGATCAAAGGATCACTGGAGTGTCATCGGAGCATAACTAGGTGTCCTCATGATCATCAATGGAGTCATCAATGCACAAGTAACTGTCAACTGTCAGTCAAACTAAGTCTAACTGAGTGTAGTAGGTGTAACTGAATGTAACTAGCACATGGAGACACTAACTGGATGAAGGAGGCTCAGTGGAGGATGCAGTAGGAGCTTACTAGAGTCAGAACAGGTAGTTTAGTCTCACTGGAGGTCCATCGGAGTGATAAGGTCAGTAAAGAGTCAGTTAATCCTTAAATCAAGGAAGTAACTGAAGATAACTGAATATAATTGGACTGGTAGGTGAAGAAGGTGCCTTTGTCATGCAGTGGATCAAAGGAGGGTGCATTAGTCACTGGGAGGGATGAAACTGCAAGGAAAGAAGCTCTCGGGGCTAGCTCACTGAGGGCTAGGTGCTGGTGCTGATGACTAGAATGCATGCAAACCCTAATATTTGCATGCATGACTGAAAATGCAAACAATGGAAATGTTGCTAGGACTAGTATGGAGTATAGGAATATCCTAACACATATTCCTAAAATGATGTTTCATTTGCTCGAAATCAATTTTCCAAGATGACAAATTTTCATTTTTGACCCATCTTTACCCACTTGGATAAAATGCACGCCCAACCCTCCTTATCGGATCGTTTTGAGTGATTTTAATTGTAAGTGGTGTGGATTACTATTTTCCACATTCTTGTACATCTATGTAAATTTTTGGGGGCTTCACAATCTTTTCACATTCTGTAAAAAAGAGAAATCAAAATTAAAATAGATTTACATAGTGTTGTGTAAAAAACAATGTAAATTTGCTAAAACGGGTTTAGTAAAATGCATGCCATAGTATGTACATTGGTCAATAATAAAAATTAAAATGAGAGTCCTTAATACAGTTGCATTGTTCACAAGAACCTCTTTCAGATTCCTAAAGTGATGTATAATTTGCTAGAAATCAATCTGCCAAGATGACAATTTTTCATTTTTGGACCCATTTTTTGTTAAATTTTGAGCATTAATTCACAATACTCTAGGATCTTCACTGAGAGAATAACATATACAGTATATCAATGCATAACAATCACAATAAGCATGACATGCATCACAAGAATCAAAAGCATGAGAGACAAGAGATATAGAGTTTCCGTGGGGAAAACCCTAAGGTGAAAAACCCCACAACTTCCTCAGAGATAGAGAGAGCAATGGCTCAACCAAAGTACAACCAAAATACACTGAGATAGTCTCCTAGTAGCAGATGATCCTCCTCCTCACTAGTGCACCACTTTCTGAGTGAGAGAGATATACTTTTCCGAATGATCTAAATACAGATCACCTGATCTCTATTTATACTAACATATTTGCTCAGTGACCTTATGGGGCCGACTTGTCTAGCTAGGTACATCCACATTATAATATATATATTTCAGGTCCGACCCCACACATGGTGGTTTAATAACCCATCGGCAAGTACACACACTTGCGACACTTGTAAATCCACATGACGACACTTCCTTATAGAGGAATAACACATCTCTAATAAGGGTACAATAAATATATATGAAATACATAGATGAAATACATTTCGAAGTTACATATACATCAACACTCCCTCTTAACTAGGAAGGTATTTCTCGACATAGATCTGCTAGACAAGTCTTCTTCTCGGGATCATCGTCATCGATGCATCGTCATCATCATCATCACTGCTGCTACTATCTCAACCAATCTCTGACTCTACTCGTCATAGAAAGTTCTACAGAGCCAGTCCTTTTTCATACTGGATGTAGGCCCACCACCTGCAAGTCTTTTCCATCACTGGCCATACTGTGGAATCCTTAAGACTTATTACGTGCGTCACCAAACCTTGAAATAGCATCCCAGGCTATTACGAGCACACGACTCTACCTATAGGATCTCCCAGGGCCATATTATATGTGACCTCACCACAAAACCTTGCAAGAGCATCCCAGGCTGTTACGAGCACACAGCTCTACCTATAGGATCTCCTAGGGACAGATTATATGTGGTCACCACAAAACCTCGCAAGAGCATCCCAGGCTGTTACGAGCACACAAATCTACCTATAGGATCTCCCAGGGACAGATTATATGTGGTCATGGCAAAAACTCGCAAGAGCATCCCAAGACTTATTACGGGCACACATCCGAACCTATCGGATCTCCCAGGGACATATTATATGCCATAGGACAAAAACTCGAAAGAGCATCTTCCAGATATCCCAGGTCCAGATTATATGCCATAGGAAAAACCTCAAAAGACTATCTGTAGATCTCCCAGGTCCAAATTATATGTCCTCCCAGAGCAAAACCTCGAAAGAGCATTTGCCAGATATCCCATGGCCAAATTATATGCCATAGGAAAAACCTCGAAAGACTATCTGCAAATCTCCCAGGGCCAAATTATATGCTCATCTGCACAACCTGATCCACGGCCATAGAGTATCAACCTGATACTCACCATACATCATCCTGATGTACACATGATCATCTTGATCATCATCACTGCAACATCCTGCTGCATGTCATCTGGAGCAAAATCCTGAAGCTCGTCATCCATGATCATCCTGATCATACAATGCATCTACCTGATGCATACTAAGTATCTACCTGATACATATCATCATACATGATCCACCTGATCATACAGTGTATCCACCTGATACAAATACAAATACATGATACATATCACCATACATGATCCACCTGATACATAAACAGATACATGGTCCAAGCATCCAACATGATGCATATACAAAATACATACAAATGATCCTACTGATCATATCCAGCATCCAACATGATGCGTACATACATATAAATGATCCAACTGATCATATCCAGCATCCAACATGATGCATACATACATATACATATAAATGATCCAACTAATCATATCCAACATCCAACATGATGCATACATACATATAAAAATGATCCAACTGATCATACAAAGCAGAAACCAGAACATCATCCTGATGCTCATCATCCAGCGCTTACATCCACAGCCATGTGAAGGATCCTCCTTCCAACATGATTGGAATGGCTTCAGCAAATGTGTCCATCACTTGTTCCTCAAAGTGTCATCAATCTGAAGAACACCAAGCCTCTCTCTGAAGTACTCGAACTTCACCCTGGCTAGTGGCTTCGTCAGCACATCTTCAATCTGCTCGTCCGTCGCAACATACAGGAGCTTCACAGCTCCTCTCTGCACCATATCCCTGATATAGTGATATTTGATCTCTATGTGTTTCGACCTGTCATGAAACACTGGGTTCTCGAACAGCTTCACACAACTCTGGTTATCACAGAAGATACCAGTAGCATCCAATGGGAGATCAAATAACTTAGACAGTAGCTTCCGTAGCCATACTGCCTCACAACTAGATGAACATGCTGCAACATACTCTGCCTCAGCTGTACTCAGTGCTACGCAGGATTGCTTCGTGCTAAACCAAGAGATCACACTTGATCCCATACTGAAGCAACACCCAGATGTGCTCTTCCTATCTGCAGCACTGCTAGCCCAATCTGAATCAACATAACCCTGCAGGTTAAACTTTTGATTCGCTTCATACTTGAGCCCATAATCCACTGTACCCTTCAGGTACCTCAGAACATGCTTTACAGTAACCAGATGAACACTCCTTGGATCTGTCAGGAACTGACTCAATGTGTTCACCGCAAAGCAAATATCTAGTCTCGTGTTCATCAGGTACATCAAGGACCCAATCATCTGACGATACATAGAGACATCAATCGGCTCAGATGAAGCATCACATAGAAGCTTCAGATTTAATGCCATAGGTGTGGCCATGGCCTTGCAATCCATCATCCCAAATCTCTTCAGGATATCTACTGTGTACTTCCCTTGACCGAGGAAGATCCCACCTGCACTCTGCCACACCTCCATACCTAGTAAATAATGCATCATTCCCAAATATTTCATATCGAACTCAGCAACAAGCTTCCTCTTCGTATCTGCAATCAATCTGTCATCTCCTGTTACAAATAAGTCATCCACATACAGGAGTAGAATCATAAGATTCCCTTCCTCAACCTTGTAATAAAGGTTGGAATCCGCTTTACTCTTGGTAAAGCCCAAACTAGATAGGAAACTGTCCATCCTACCATACCAAGTTCTAGGAGCTTGTTTCAAGCCATACAAGGCTTTCTTCAATCTGCATACATATGACTCCCTGTCATGTATTTCAAAACCAAGTGGCTGCTCCACATATACTTCCTCTTCAACTACACCATTCAAGAAAGCAGTCTTGACATCCATCTGGTGTATTTTCCATTTCATTGCTGCAGCCAGGGCAAGTACTGTTCTGATGGAAGCATACCTGGCTACAGGTGCAAAAGTTTCTTCATAATCTATCCCTCTTTTTGAGAGAAGCCACGAGCTATGAATCTTGCCTTGTGTTTCTCTACACTGCCATCTGCAGCATGCTTGATTTTGTAGATCCATTTGGAAGTCACAACAAACTTCTCTTTAGGTCTTGGGACAACATCCTAAACATCATTCTTCATTATTGATTGGTATTCCTCAACCATGGAATCCTTCCATTCTTTCTTTTCCGCTGCTTCTTCATAACTGGAAGGCTCTTTGTTCATAATGTCACAGAGTAAAGCAACATAGCTGGTATGTGATCTGGTTCTCTTCTTTGCTCTGTGTTCTTCTTCTGGAATGTCAAATCTTTCTGCATCTTGAATGAGCTCTCTAGCCCATGCAGGTTTCCTCTTATGAGAGTTATCCTCACGGGGTGGATCTACAGGTTCTTGTGGTTCTTCAAACTCACGAACAACTTCTAGAACTGCTTCAGTCATGGTAGTGTCTTGAAATCTAGTTTCCTTAGGTTCTTCATAAACTTTGATAGGTGCCTTCCTGGATTTGATGAATGCTGAGTTTTCATCAAATGTTACATCCCTGCTGACATCAATCTTCTTGAACCCTAGAAAGTATATTCTGTAAGCCTTCGAGCTTTCACTGTAACCCACAAAGATACCCTTCTTTCCTGAAGGATCTAGTTTAGTCCTCTTTTCCTTTGGGACATGAGTGTATACTGGACAACCAAATATTCTGAGATGGCTGACTTTAGGTTTCTTACCAGAAAAGACCTCTTCTGGTGTCTTGTTGTCCAATATCTTGTGGGGTGTTCTGTTATGCACATATATAGCTGTTCTAGCTGCTTCTGCCCATAGATGCATAGGTAGATCCTGGTCATGCAGCATTTCCCTTACTGCTTCCATGATAGTTATGTTCTTCCTTTCTGCAACTCCATTTTTTTGAGGATTATAAGGAGCAGTCAACTCCCTCTTAATCCCTGAATCACTACAAAGCTTCTTGAAGTCACCTGAGGTGAATTCTCCACCATTGTCGGATCTGAATGTTTTGATCTTCTTGTCAGTTTGATTCTCCATCAAAGTTTTGAATTCCTTGAAGTTATCAAACACCTCATCTTTGTTCTTCAAGAAGTATACCCAAGTCTTCCTGGAGAAGTCATCAATAAATGAGACATAGTAAACATAACCACTAAGAGAACTATATGACATAGGACCACATACATCTGAGTGGATGATTTCCAGGATATCTTTGGCCTTGCTTTCACTACTTGGGAAAGCCTTCTTAATGTTCTTACCTTTTGCACATCCTTTGCAAACACCTTCATGTTTGGTCTTGATTTCAGGAAGACCTTCTACAGCCTTGCTTGCAATTGGAAGTGCCCTATAGTGCATATGAGCAAGTCTTCTATGCCAAAGTTTACTTGGCTCCATGGATTCATGCACCATGGCATGTTCAGGTTGTCCCTTCAATTTATACAATCCTCCCTCTTGCTCTCCAATCACTACTGCATCATCTATGGTCTTTCCCTTTGGCCACATTAGGACTTGGTCATCCACAAATGCAACCCTCATACCTTTTGCATCTAATGCAGAGATGGAGAGTAAGTTCTTCTTGAGCCCAGGTACATCAAGGACTTCTTTCATCTTCAAATATTTTCCAGAATCTAGGTTGTAGGAGGCTTCACCACTTCCTTTGATTGGGTATTGATAATCATCCCCAAGTTTCACCTTATGGGGTGATTCATGTTCAGATAGATTCACAAAATATTCCTTAAACCCAGTCATGTGTTTGGAAGCCCCACTATCAATCAACCAATCATTACAACCATGGGAGATAGTACCTGTGAGAGTAGAGATTAGAACATACTCTTCTTCACTTGATTAGTCATCATCACTTTCTTCCCTAGCCTTCTTCTTTGGAGGTTCATCATCCTTGGCAGCATGAGCATGGAACTTTCTTTTGCTGCCCTTCTTCTTCTTGCTGAAGTTGTTGTTATTATCCCTTTTGTTCTTGGGACAATCTGAAGCAAAGTGACCCTTCTCATTGCATGTGAAGCATCTTAGATACTTCTTATTCTTTTGATAGGATCTTTTGTAGTGAGAGTGCTCCTTCTTGGGCTTGCTTCTTTTGGTGTGAGTTGCGAGAGCTTGATATTCACCTCCCATCTTTTCCTCACGAGCTACAAGTCTAGATTCTTCTTGAGAGCATTCCTCCCATAGTTTACTGAAAGAGATCAATTTCTTTCTTGCACAGATTCCTTGAATAAAGGAGTCCCATGACCTAGGTAGGCCATTCAGAGTGGTCATAACAACTTCACCATTGTCCACTACTTCATCCATAGCTTCAAGTTGCTCCTTGATCTGAGAGACCTTGGAGAAGTAAGATTGAATGGTTTCTCCATTCAACATCTTGACCCCTTTCAATTGATTCCGCAGAGTCATCTTCCAATTTATGTTCTTCCCTTCAAATAGCTTGGTCAAAGAGTCAAACATCTCCTTGGGTGTCCTTAGAGAAGACACATGGGGTATGAGATGGTCTTTGATAGAATCAACAATGATTCTCTTTGCCTTGACCAAGTTCTTCTTATGCAATACCTTGGCCTCTTCATCCTCTGGGATAGGGATGTCTTCTTTTATATATGAGTCCAACTCATTCTCTTCTAGGATTAACCCAATCCTATACTTCCAAGCTCGGAAGTTATCAGCCCCTTCAAGCTTATCCTCAAGCTTGGTGTGGTGATACATATTAAAGAGTACTTCAAATGGAAATAGAAAATATTTATGTCTTACCACTTGAAATGCTTAAAACTGGATCTCGTCCCGGATTAGGGTTTGTCGGAAAAACCCTAAAAATTCAAAATGTGAATTTCAAATTTATGAAAGGATAGAAAGATGCGCCTTGATGAGCTGATCAGCCTGGTGCATTTAGAATTTGAGATCAACAAAGTTTTACCCTTCAGATTTGTCTTTTTGTCCTCCCGGGTTCACTAGGGAGAGCCTTGAATTAGGGTTTGAGTTTACCGGAGATCTACCGAGCCAAAAATCTCGATCCAAAGCTCTAAACTTCGATTTTGGCAAGGAGCTTCCAGTTGTGTCTTCAGATTCCAGAAATTCCTATTTTTGTGGAAACCCTAATTTTTAGGGCCAAATATGAAAATGATCAGAATTGAATTCTGATTGGACAGATAGATTCTCCTTGATGAGTAGAGTCAATCTACTATATTGATTTCCCAAAAACTGTGGAGAGAAACCCAATAAACAAGAAACTCAAGTTTTCGTCACTGCAAAATGTCTTCTTCTCAGGTTAGCTCTGATACCATGTTAAATTTTGAGCATTAATTCACAATAATCTAGTATTTTCACCGAGAGAATAACATATACAGTATATCAATGCATAACAATCACAATAAGCATGACAAGTATCACAAGAATCAAAAGCATGAGAGACAAGAGACATAGAGTTTCCGTGGGGAAAACCCTAAGGTGAAAAACCCCACAGCTTTCTTAGAGATAGAGAGAGAAATGACTCAACCAAAGTACAACCAAAATACACTGAGATAGTCTCCTAGTAGCAGATGATCCTCCTCCTCACTAGTGTGCCACTTTCTGAGTGAGAGAGATATAGTTTTCCGAATGATCTAAATAGAGATCACCTGATCTCTATTTATACTAACCTGTTTGCCCAGTGACCTTATGGGGCCGACTTGTCTAGATAGGTACATCCACATTATAATATATATATTTCAGGGCCGACCCCACACATGGTGGTCTAATAACCCATCGACAAGTACACACACTTGCGACACTTGTCAATCCACATGACGACACTTCCTTATAGAGGAATAACACATCTCTAATAAGGGTACAATAAATATATATGAAATACATAGATGAAATACATTTCGAAGTTACATATACATCAACATTTTTACCCACTTGGATAAAATGCACTCCTAACCCTCCTTATTGGGTATTTTTTTAGTGATTTAAATTTGAAATGGTGTGGATTAATATTTTACACCTTACTATACATCTATATATTTTTGTTGGGATTCACTATTGTGTAAAAAAGAGAAATCAAAATCAAAATATATTTACAGTGTTGTGTTAAAAACAAAGTGTAAATTTGCTAAAATGGGATTAGTAAAATGCACACCAAAATATATACATTGGTAAATAATAAAAATTAAAACCACAAACGTGAATATAGTTCCATTCCTCACTAGAACCTCTTTCAGATTCCTAAATTGATGTTTCATTTGCTAGAAAACAATCTACCAAGATGGAAATTTTTCATTTTTGGACCCATCTTTACCCACTTGGATAAAATGCATTCCCAACCAAAATTTATTGGTCAATCTAAGTGATTAAAAGTGGAAAGTGTACTGAATTTATTCCTCACCTTACTAAATTATAATATTTTCAATTTGTGCGTTGAAAGTTTTCTCTCTATATTTCCTTAAGCATGCATAATTTTCCATTGGTGTGCCTGTATGATGAAAATTAATGGTAGTTTACTTGATAGGATTATGTCAGAACCATTTAGGAATGGATTTACTATGTTTTTTATAGACACATTTATGATAAATTTCACTTTTTTTTTATTAAAGAAATTCAATCTAACTTCTAATGCAAATGTTGCTTGCTTTTGCAGAATTTCTAGAGAAAATCATCAATGGATCATTCAAATGAGCCATCTGAATAAAATATTCCTTGAAAAAAAGGTTGACATAAGGATGTAGATCTTTCTAATATTCCAACTTTGCCACCATGTGACATTGTCCTTCAATTCACTCATTCTAGACTGGAAAACACAACTAAGCATGCTGCTCATGGACAAGGTGGAGGATTTAGAGATCAGAACTCAATACCACAGAATGGGCCCATAAGATTCTAAAACATCAAGTAATCATGTAGCCATTGTTCAAACTCATTGTCTTCTATGTAAGCAATATTCGATAAACAACAATGTTGCTGGACAATAGAGGCAACCTTTTTCTCCAATTACAGTTGAAGGGAATGTTAATGTATAAAATGAAATTTTTAGAATAGAGTTAAATCTATCTCACAAAATGTTTTTCAATGTTTCACTCAAATATCAGCCATAAATGTTTCTTCAACTACAAATAAATCAGATCAAATTATAGAAGGATGTGCTACTCAACAACAAAGGAAGTATTTTTCACCAATTATAGTTGCAGGGAATGGAAATCTAAATTAAAGAGGTCTTTACCACATAATTAATTTTGTTTCACATAATGTGGTCCCAAAATTCCCTCAAAGAACAAATTTTATTCCTTTTTCCATTACAAAGCAAGCTGATCAAATTATAGAAGGATGCATTTCTCAACAACAAGGGAAACCTTTGTCTCCAATTACAAGTGAAGGGAATGACAATGTACAAAATAAAAATAAGTACCACATAATGGACTCTATTTTGCAGAATGAGGACCTCGTTTTCTCTCATATATCAACTATTGATGCTGCTGCCATTACAAATCAATTTGATCAAAGTGGTGAAGTTTGTGTTGCTCTACAAGATACAGAGACATTGAATCCAATTATAGTTGCAGGGAATAACAATTTACAAGATATAAGTATTTACCATAGAATTAACTTTGTTTCACATACGGTGGTCCCGAATTTCCCCTCTAAGAATAGATTTTATCCCTGTGGCCATTAAAAATCTATCTGATTGAAGTATAGAAGGATGTGTTTCTCAATAACAAGGGAAAAATTTGTCTCCAATTACAACTAAAGAGAATGGAAATGTACAGAATACAAATATGTACCACAGAATAAAATCTTTTTTATGGAATGAGTCCCCAGTTTTCCCTCATATGTCAACGTTGGTGCTGCTGCAATTACAAATCAAACCGATCAAAGTGTTGAAGTTCATGTTGCTCAACAAACTATAGATTCTTTGACTCTAATTATAGTTGCAGGGAATGGCAATGTACAAGATAAAAGTATTTACAATAGAATTAACTATGTTTCACATACCGTGGTCCCAAATTTACCTCAAAGAATAGATTTTATTCCTGCGGCCATTACAAATCAATCATATCGAAGTATAGAAGGTTGTGTTTCTCAACAACAAGGGAAACATTTGTCTCTAATTACAACTAAAGAGAATGGAAATGTACATAATACAAATATGTACCACATAATGAAATCTATTTTACAGAATGAGTCCCTAGTTTTCCCTCACAGTTCAGCGATTGGTGCTGCTACTATTACAAATCAAACTAATCAAAGTGTTGAAGTTCACATTGCTCAACAAACTACTGAGCCTTCGAATCCAATTATAGTTGCAGGGAATGGAAATGTACAATATAGAAGTATTTATCATAGAATTAACTTTTTTTCACATACTGTGGTCCCAAATTTCCCTCAAAGAACATATTTTATTCCTGCAACCATTACAAATCAACCTAATCGAAGTATAGAAGGATGTGTTTCTCAACAACAAGGGAAACATTTGTCTCCAACTACAACTAAAGAGAATGAAAATGCACATAATACAAATATGTACCACATAATGAACTCTGCTTTACAAAATGAGTCCCCAGTTTTCCCTCATAGGTCAGAGATTGGTGATGCTGCTATTACAAATCAAATTGATCAAAGTGTTGAAGTTCGTGTTGCTCAACAAACTATGGAGCCTTCGACTCCAATTATAGCTGCAGGGAATGGAATTGTAGAACCCAATGGGCATCAATCTGAACGTGCAACTACATAAAATAAAAATTATGTAATTCTAGAAGCTTCAACAAAAATGCTTGAAGGGTGTTCAAAAAATAAAACTACACATGCTACCAGAAGGCTAGTATGAAGCCGCTTAAGGACATCCTTATTGCATATTAAGAAGCGGTCATGATGGTATAACCACAGAATAAATGAGGGGAAGAATTTTTTTAAGGAAATTGGAAGATGGTTTTCTGGTATTAAACCACTTCAATATGTAGATGAAAATGACATTGTTGCTGGAATTGGGTTCTTCATTAGCAAAAACTATAGTGCAGAGTCTGAAATTGAGGATTTTCTTGAACACCTAGATGGAATACTTGATAAAATTCGATCTATTGTTGTGAAAGATATTCGTAACGATTTTATGACTAGGAACATGGATTCTGTATTTATTGAATCAAGCATGAATCATAAGGCTTTGCAATGTTTGAAGTGGATTGACTCTCATGGTGTAATAAAGGGGGTTAATCCATCACCAGTTTGTAAGGAAATGAAAAAGTGGAGCAAAGAAGCTGGGGATATTGATATGGGTTGGGAGAGAACTGATGGTTTCACATATGGAGTTAGAGTCAAGTAAGCAAAGTCACATGCTTCCTTTATGGTTAAATCATATGAAAAGAGGTATGGAAATACAGTCAATGAAATCTCTTTCAAAATTGGTATTGATTCTCGTGTACATTATGATCAAGGTGGGAAGGTATCTGAGATATTATTTGAGTTATTAGAAGATAGTGGGTTGATGTCTTGTGTAAGCCTTGGAAAATGGGATGGAAAAGAATAATATAAACAAGTTTTAGCACATGCTACTGATCCTAAAAGTGAGGATAACTTAATGAAATAGTCAAATAATCTTTCACAAGATGGGATACGGATGGGGGATGGAAGGGTAGTGAAGATGAATTTGTTTGAGTGTCATGATCTAATGCCCATATGCAATTTAGTATGCAATAATAGTGTTTCTCCAATGGGTAATAATTTTTTCCCTTGGTGTACATGCCATAAAAAATCTATACACGTGGTTACAGATGAAATCAAAATTGGATAGGGAGATACTATTTGTAGTGTTTCTGAATTTTATGCAATGTCACCAAACTTGCTCCTTGTAAGCTATGCACATTTATTACAAGTTTCAGTTTTATGTTTATATTATATATCTTTCCATTGCTTTCTTAATATTAACATGTTATAAAACATTAGGAGTTGAATCCTTCTTTGGAACCAAGCAAAGGATGGGAAGAAAATTTAGATATTGATCGTATTATAGACATCCAACCAACCTTATCTGGTAGAGAAATGAATGTCATGAAGAACTATCCCATGGATAGAAGAAATGATGCAAAGGTATACACTTTATTAATTAATTCCTAAATATAAATTGAGCTTCTTGGTTTTTAATTATCTCATACCTAGTGAAACATGTGCTGCCAATTATAGTTGAATCCTTGCTCAATGTCTAATCTTGTATATTGTTCTCACCATGCTGGAATTAGAACTATTTTGAAGATGTTTCATGAAATTTAAAGAATTGTACAAGGTTATGACAAGGTTCATCCAACTAGAGGCCTTGAGAAAACCAAATTTGTGCAAATTTGGGAGGAGATGGAGAAGATAGGGGTTGCATGTAATCTTGGAGAGCCATAACATCATAAAATACAAGAGTACAATGATATTAACTATGGTAAATCAAATGGATCGACATCAGACAAGATCCTCATTCGACACGAGGGATTTTGAAAGGTAGTTTAATTATTATGCTAACATATCAAATAATTTTTATGTGGGTCTTGAATAATAATAAATGATGATGTTATTATGTTTTGAGTAATGATGAATGGCTCTTGGTGTTATTTAGTTTGAACATAAAACTTAGTGTTTTACTATTTAATCATTTGCATTGACATGTCTTATTTCTAGGTTATTGAAGGCCTACCAGGTGAAGATAAGTATAAACATTTGGTGAGGATGTGGAAGTGCTATAAAGAATTCCACATGTTGTAAATACAAGGGTATAGAGGGGACGATGCATATGAATATGAGAAAATGTATGTCAATTTATGATAGTTTCATCATATTATCTTCTTCATAATGGTGGTATCGTTTCACTCCTGATAAACATTTTGAACCATTGACACTGCAGGATTGACATCCTTGTTAGTGAGTGGATTTGGTTGTGTTCTTGTTTTTTAGGATATGATATGGTTCCTTATATGCATGTCCAATGGGTCCATGCTCTTAAGATGACTCAAAATATCCATCCATATAATTTGGGACGGTTAAGGAATGAAGTAATGGAGCGTAAGCATAGACAAATGACAAATTTGAATAGCAACCTAGGAGGAGGGAAAGGAGTTCCTAAGGAGTATAGAATCACATTTGAACATGATAGGATGTGTCTTGTAAATGAGATGAGAGCACAATTTTTCAATCTTGTTATGAGATCAGAAAGCACTTTCCAAAATTTTAGACAAAGAAGATTCTTGCCATCAAATATTAGAAGTCAACTTCGTGTTGAATATGAGAAGTCAAGAAATCAATTAAATGAGGAAACTACAACACAATTGGCATCCCGTTTCCCTGATGTCACTTCACAACAAGTGAAAAAACACTTTGAATCATGGGTAAAACAGTCTAAGAAATCATAAATTTCACAACTAACAGTAAGCATGTCCTAATTCTAAATGGTATATCATTCAATTTTCATTTTTTAGTGTGAGGAGTCATAATGTGTGTGTTTAATTATTGATATGTCCTCATAGTTCAACAACTATCTTCTGAAATCAAGGCCAATCAACAAATATGGTGAGGAGGCCTATCATGAATCACATCGCTTTGGAAAGCATAAGGAAAAAAATGGTGCTAAAATGAAAAAGCAACAATATAGTTTTCCCTGCACTAGTGAGTGTTATGTTCATTCAATTCATTATATATCATTATGTATTCGTCAATCTAGTTGATTTGTGAAAGGTACATCTTCTGCTTGAACTATAACTTTCTCAATCTCGCTGATCTCAAGAAATGATCCAGGTCAGAGTGATCAAACAAAACAAATGTAGGGGAACGTTGTTTCTGATACCCCAATGATTCTTGATGACATTAAAAATAATGAAAATTTTGTTTTTTCATCTTCAAGAGAAGAGGCATTGGAGTCCATTCAAACACAAGAAATGCAATTGGAATTCGTTGTTGACATACCCATGATGGCAGTTGAAAATTGCATTGAAATTGTAAAAACAAAGTGTAAATTTTCTAAAATGGGCTTATTAAAATGCACATTACAGTATGTACATTGGTCAATAATCAAAAGTAAAACCAAAGAACTAAAGATAGTTACATTTTTCATAAGAACCTCTTTCAGATTCCTAAATTGATGTTTCATTTTCTAGAAATCAATCTGCCAAGATGCCAATTTTTCATTTTTGGACCCATCTTTACGCATTTGGATAAAATGCACGCCCAACCCTCATTATCAGGTCTTTTTTATTGATTTTAATTGCAAATGGCGTGGATTACTATTTTACACCTTCTTGTACATCTAGATAAATTTTTGTTGTGCTTCACAAACTTTGCACATTGTGTAAAAAAGAGAAATGAGCATTAAAATAGATTTACTTAGTGTTGTGTGAAAAACAAATTGTAAATTTGGTAAAACAGGGATTGTAAAATGCATGCCATAGTATGTACATTAGTTAGTAATAAAAAGTAAAACCATAGACCCAAATATATTTTCATTTTTCACAAGAACCTCTTTCAGATTCCTAAAAAGATGTTTCATTAGCTCAAAATCAATCTGCCAATATGCAAATTTTTCATTTTTGGACCCATCTTTACCCACTTGGATAAACTGCATGCCCAACCTTGGTTATCGGGTCTTTTTGAGTGATTTTAATTGAAAGTGGTGTGGATTACTATTTTCCACCTTATTGTACATCTATCTAGATTTTTGTTGGGCTTTACAAACTTTGCACATTGCGTTAAAAAGAGAAATCAAAATTAAAATAGATTTACACAGTGTTGTGTAAAAACAAAGTGTAAATTTGCTCAAATGGGATTAGTAAAATGCACACCACGGTATGTACATTGGTCAATAAGGAAAAGTAAAACCAGAGTCCTGATGACAGTTGCATTGTTCACAAGAACCTCTTTCAGATTCCTAATTAATGTATAATTTGCTAGAAATCAATCCGCCAAGATGGCAATTTTTCATTATTGGACCCATTTTTAGCCACTTCCATAAATTGCACGTCTAACCCCCATTATTGGGTCCTTTTGAGTGATTTAAATTGGAAATGGTGTGGATTAATATTTTACGCCTTCTGGTACATCTATTTATTTTTTTGGGTTTCACAACCGTTGCACATTGTGTCAAAAAGACAAAGCAAAATTAAAATAGATTTACACAGTGTTGCCTAAAAACCAAAGTGTAAATTTTCTAAAATGGGATTTGTAAAATGCATGCCACAATATATACATAGATCAATAATTGGAAGTAAAAACACAGTCCTCGAGATAGTTCCATTGTTCACAATAAACTCTTTCAGATTCCTAAAATGTTGTTTCATTTGCTCGAAATCAATATGCCAAGATGACAATTTGTCATTTTTGGACCCATCTTTATCCACTTGGATAAAATGCACACCCTGTTGATGTATATGTAACTTTGGAATGTATTTCACATATATGTATATTGTATTCCTATAGAGATGTTATTATTCCTCTATACGGAAGTGGTTGTATTCCTATAGAGATGTTATTATTCCTCTATACAGAAGTGTCGTCATTTATATTGTAAGTGTTGTAACTTATACTTGATGGGTTGTTAGACCACCTTGTTGGGGTCAGCCCTGTATAAGTCATGTGAATCAAAACATGTCAGTAGGAATTATGTACCATAATGTCCTATATTAAACATGCACATAACAAGATAATTTTGTCTGAAATGAAACATCTTGAGCATAACAAAATGTTGTATAGGAATCGATATCAAAGGTGCACATCACAAGTGAATTGAAGACGTAATAATGTTTTTTTGTTGGTTATTTTCTTTTAAATTTTATGTATAATAAGGTATTTCTTTGTTTGTTTGTTTTTTATAATTCCAAATCTGAACCTAAATTCTTTTAACCATTTTTTCAAACTAACCAGTTATAAAAACAAAATCACTTAAGAATTTTAAAATTTCTTAGTTTTTCTTTTATCTATTTAACAAAGATTATTCCATTTCATAAATGGTCGAATGCCTTTGTCTAAAGGGAAGTCCTATTACACTCGTATTTCTAAATAGTCTAGATCAAGTATGTTAGGTAGATCAAGTATGTTAGGTCGCTTATAGTTACATTCATATTATTAGTATTTATATTAAGAACATATATCAAAGGGTTGACTTTATTAATTTAAGTTATTAATATTTATCATTTTATATGTTTTTTTTAATATATTTATTAAAATAAATGGAATATGTTTAATATTTGTATATTTTGAATTTGTTTTTGAAATAAAATGTGAGCATTGTATATATTGACAATTTAGTCTAGTTATCTATATATATATATATAGTTTTCAAATTAGGTACATTCATTTTAAAATTCAAAGTATAAGCATGATATGTAGTATTGTACTTTATTGATAGAATATTACTCTTTATAAGCAATATTTCATTATGTGAAATATTATATTGGATTGTTACATTGAAGTTTAGATGTAAAATTGTTTTTGTTATAGTGAAAATTATTTATTTCAAGAAAAGCTAATTTTTAATATTAAATTTAATATTTTATTGAATTGGTAATTTCCAACTATGTTAATGACCACCATAAACACTAAATGTAACACATTTTTTATATGTGATATTTAAACCTTATTGAGGGAGGGCAAGGGGAGAGAGAGGGGGAGGGGGTGGAGGGAGAGAGGGGGAGGTAAAAAATATTTTTAAATATTTAGTTATTATTATTCTATGAGATATGGTAATTTATGTAATAGTGCATTATTGTAAATACAGTTCAAGTTCAAGCTCAAGTTCAAGTGTGCATAATTTTGAATTTTTTTTTTTTTACACAAATCATATGAATACTAAAATTATATTAAAAATATTAAATTTGTTTACCATAATTGAACTTTAGTTACTTAAAGAAATATTGCATCATAAATTCATAAAAATATGTCAAAAAGTTAGAAATACTTTACTCAATATTACAACCTAAAAATATAGACGTAATATATATTATGTTATCATAAAATATTCCCAAAAAAATATATCAAAAAATTAGAAATACTTTACTCAGTATTACAACCTAAAAATATAGACATAATATATATTATGTTATCATAAAAACTTCTCAACAAGTTTAATTGCAAATGAAAATATGAGAAAGAAAACTCATAATGTTTTAAAAATTTGGTAATGAAACCATACGAAATTATAGTACTTTAAGTAAGATATAACTATTTTTCTTAGGCATTTAACTAATTATATATTTGTCAAATAATCATCATTATTATTAAAATAATGAAAATAATTATCAATATTTCATTATCATGATCGTCCTATCACCTTTGTATCAATGGTAAAAATATGCTTTCATAATTGTCTTCACAATTTCCTTGATAGATTGACATATATTTTCATTATTGAATTTTTTAAATGTATAAATATTACACATTGTGTCTTTGTTTAAATGTATCCCAACTCCATGGAAAATTATTTCACCTAAAAAACAAGAAAAATAACCATGTGGTCTCTTGGTTCCTCAAATCCATAACATATTAGAATAATAAATAAAATGGGACTAATTCTTTTGCATGAAATTATTTAAGGAAGGGGATTCCAAATGAAAAATCATTATTCACGTGAAAAATCTTAATTGTACTTTGGTCTCTCAAATCCATAACAAATATTACAATAATAAATAAAATGGTACTGATTCTTTCGCATGAAATTATTTTCGTGTCAAGTGGGGGGCTTCCAAATGAAAAATCAGTATTCATGTGAAACATATTAATTGTACTTGTACACTCAATTAATATGAAATAACAATCTTCACTATGTACGTATCCCTATTGTTTCTATCTATATTCATGCTTATTCAGTGAATAATTAGAGAATTCATTATTATAAAGTTGAGTGAAGAATCTATCGGTGGAATTGGTCTTGCACTATATGTACATATAATACTAAAAAAATACTAAAATCAAAACATGCCAATAAGAATTATGTCTGAAATGAAAAATCATGAGCATAAAATGATAATCTTGTCTGAAATGAAACATCATGAGCATAACAAAATGCATGTTTGGTACATGAACCCAAACCTGATATCAAACGTGCACATCACAAAATAATAGTGTGAAATGAAACACGTGCATAAAAAAATATGTCTAGTACAAGAACCCAAAGTCTAATGATTTTCATAGCAACTATGTATTCATGTCAACTATGTATTTTATATGTGCCACTTGTATTCAATTACTCCACTGTTATTTCCAATTTTAAATATGTGTCCAAGTTCATATCTAAGATTTTATAGAACCATGGTTCACTATGATTGAATTTAGTTCATCATGGTTGACTATTGTTATTGCATGGTTCAATTTAGTTAGCCATGGTTTAATTTAATGCACCATGGTCGACTTTAATTTACCATGGTTGACAATCACTTGAATTTTGTTAACCATAGTTTACTTTAGTGAACCTTCATTGTGTATGGTTCAATTTAATTTGGTAACATTGACCTTGTTTCATTATGGTTGACTAACCATTTTTTTTGTGGAACACTTCATTGACCATTGTTGTGCATGTTTGATCATATGAGACCATGTTTAAATGTCATCAACTAGTGTCGACAATGGTCGACTATGGTTTTCATAGTTGACTTTAATTAACCATGGTAAGCTATGTTTATGCTTGAATAAATGTCACCATAGTTAAACCATGATTATCTATAGTTGAGAATGTTAACATGGTGCCTTTTATCTAGCATATTAATTAATAAATTAAATCAATTAACTAAATATAGGTGTTTGATTTTGTAGTTGAATTTGGTCAATCATGGTTTTTTTTGTTGAATTTTAAAAACCATGATCGATTATGTGAATATTTTGATGACATGAGGTGCTCATATGACTAATTGGTTAACTTTATCAACCAGAACCAACCCAAAAAAGTAGTGGCATGAAAAAAAACAAGGAGGCCCATTATTATCTTGAAGGTATTTTTTAAGGTTGACCTCTAATTATTTTGTTTTCTATACAAAATGTAATGAACACTAGCATATGTGATTATTCTTAAATGGAGTTTGGGAAATATTCAATGAATTTTGGGAATGTTACAAATATTGAATTTTGTGAAGGTCTTGATGCGTCTTGAGTGGCATAAAAAAAAAGCAAGGAGGCCCATTATTATCTCGAAGGTATTTTTTAAGGTTGACCTCTATAATTCTTTTGTTTTCTATACAACATGTAATGAACACTAGAATATGTGATTATTCTTAAATGGAGTTTGGGAAAGCTTCAATGCATTATGGGAATGTTACAAATGTTGAATTTTGTGAAGGTATTGATGCGTCTTGAGTACAAAAGTGATGGAAATTTGTTAAGTACCCAATTCACTTAACTTGTATTAAGAATATCTATATTGTAAAAACCTTTATGCCTTTAAGGGATGTTACACCATCAAATTTTATCATGAAGGCCCCGATGATTTTTTATTAATATAAAGATTGAATTTTTTGAGTGTCTTAATTACTTTCTCTCATATTAAAAGATTCAATCTTGCAGAAGGTTCAATGCATTTTGGGTAAGTTAAAATAATTGAACGTTGTGAAGGTTGTAGTCCCTTGAAAGAGTGTTAAAAATATAAAAATTATTGAAGGCCTTGATGCCTTTTTACGCTAATAAAAGAATCAAAGTTTGTGAATTTCCCAATTCAATTTTTTAGTATTAAAATATTGAAATATGTGAATACTCTAATGATGCTCAATTCTATTAATAAATTCTAATTTTGAAAAGGCCTTGATTCCTTTTGATAATGTTAAAAGGATAAAAATTTGCAAATAACTTGATTCCTTTTCGATTTTTTAAAGGAACAAACATTTAAGAGACCCTCATTCCTTTTCGACATGTTAAAATGTCCAAATTTTATGAAGGGCAATTTGATGTTTTTTAGCAATACTCCTCCCAAAAATGAAATACCGACAATACTCCTACCTCACCACTTCTAGTTCTCTTAATCTATGGCCATAGAGATTTGTGAGCCAACTAAACTCGGACTTTCATCATTTGTTGCACAAATACCAGTTAGGTAGAACATTCTTCCCTCTCCTCTTCTCTTGGGGCTGGTATTTCCTTTTTAGAAGTTCAATGGTCACATTTCACTTTTTCTGAGTCTTTTGTATTGGAGGTAGTCTAAATTTAGTATTATTTTAGGATTGTGACACCTATCATGTCAGCTATGTTGTGAGAGGGTGTCCTTTAAATTTTCTAGAATTTATGTTTACTAAAGCTTTACATAGATATTATTAATATTTTATTATTTTTTGAATAATCTAATCCCTATAGAGACTGGGACCCATGTTTCTTCAGGTTTTCCCATGTAACAACCTAAGAAGAAGGTAATGTTTAAATTCAACATGACATATGTCCAAGTACATAGTGAATTATTAGGAATAATTTGTATTTTTCCAAACAAATAAAATAAAGAATTATAAACCTAAAGAACAAATTTGTAGTTACAAATTTCACTGAACAAAATATATCATCCATAGAATTGGATTCATTAAGAAAAACCACTTTCACTAGTTCCCTCACATATTGATATCACATAGAGAAAAAAGGAAGAAAAAAACATGTTTTTAACCATTTGAGATTTTATATCCTTCAATATACACCAAACCCCCCTCTACTAGACTCTAGTTATTACACGCCAAGCCAATTTACTCCACCATGTTATCATAATTACCAAATTAAGTGCTATAAACCTAACTATCCAAGGTAAATTGCAAAGCATAATCCTTCGAACAACAAAGTACAAATATATGCATGAAATATCTGATATGGCTATTGGTAATTGAACAAGCAAAACCAAGATATTCAATAATCTTGAGCCACAAAAATCACATTGCAACAAAGACAGATATAGAAATGGGTGTTGTGATTTCCAAATGAGATGAGGATGGACAAATGTCAACCAAAATGAATTGAAATGATATACTTTAAGAAAACAAGCACCACAACATGTCTACTCTTATTTATCAAATAACAACAATGAAGAAGCACGAACCCCTCCTAGTAGAGATAAAAGAAAGAGAAATCATTTGACAAATCCATCGCTAAAGAAACAAAAATTAAGGTGTGATTGTAATGAAGGAACTTACAAATACATGTATGGTTCCTTAACAATATGATGTCAAGATGCCTCCACCTCCTCCATCCCATTGTCAAATCTAGAATATCAACACTATAGATCGAATTAGTCACTCAAATAATTATGAAACAAATCATAAAAAATGCAAAAAATACCTATTTTAAACTATCGAAACTCAAAATTAAAATAATTGTACATGCCTATTAGTGGGTGAAATCAATGCTACATATCCTCTAAATACATAATAAATTTGAAATTTGAGCAACACTCAAAATTTGATACATCTTTACAAACCGAACTAAAAGGGCATATTGGAATTGAATTGACCATTGGATGAGAAGAATGGTATCTAATAAATCATTAATTAACTTTGAGTTTCATTACTGTTATAGTTATTTTTTTCTTTTTTCTTTTTTAGAGACTATCAACCACTTGATACCCTTCAATCATAACCACAATATTCCAGTCCAATAATGCAAGAAGGAAACATGTAGTTAAATAAAATGTTATCGGGGCATGCATTGTCTTATAAAAGGGCACACAATAACACAAACAACTTAAAAAATGAGTATTTTTCCATTGAAAAATTATCATACTAGATGATGCTACAAATGATCTTCCAATTGTGTATATACAAAACTCAAGTAGACCATCCTCCCAAGAGAGGTTATGGGCCCAAATAAGTAGGCCACGTTACCAAAGAGTTATTACAATAAATGATGGTTTAAATTTGTAGTTGATTTTGGTAAGCCATGGTTTTTGTTGTTAAATTTTAAAAACCATGATCGATTATGTGAATATTTTGATGACATGAGGTGCTTATGTGACTAACTGGTTAAATTTCTCAACTATAACCAACCCAAAAAATTAGTGGCATGAAAACAAACAAGGAGGCCAATTATTATGTTGAAGGTATTTTTTAAGCTTGACCTCTATAATGTTTTTGTTGTCTATCCACCATGTATTAAACACTAGCATATTGGCTTATCCTTAAATGGAGTTTGGGAAAGCTTCAATGCATTTTGGGAATGTTACAAATATTGAATTTTGTGAAGGTTTTGATGCATCTTGGAGTTACAAAAATGATGGAAGTTTGTTAAGTACCCAATTCACTTAATTTGTATTAAGAAGATCTATATTGTAAAAACCTTTATGCCTATAAGGGATGTTACAACATCAAATTTTATCATGATGTTCCCGATGATTTTTTATTATTATAAAGATGAAATTTTTTGAGTGTCCTAATTCCTTTATCTCATATTAAAACGATTCAAGCTTGCAAAAGGTTCAATGCATTTTGGGTAAGCTAAAATAATTGAACAATGTGAAAGTTGCAGTCGCTAGAAAGAGTGTTAAAAAATATCAAAATTATTGAAGGCCTTGATGCCTTTTTGTGTTGATAAAAGGATTGAAGTTTGTGAATTTCCCAATTCATTTATCTAGTATTAAAAGTTTGAAATCTGTGAGGACTCTAATGCTGCTCAATTCTATTAATAAATTCTAATTTTGAAAAGGCCTTGATGCATTTTGAGAATGTTAAAAGGATAAAAATTTCCAAAGAACTTGATTCCTTTTCTATGTGTTAAAGGAAAAACTTTCAAGAGGCCCTGATTCTTTTTCGAAATGTCAAAATGATCAAATTTTGTGAAAGAAAATCAATGTTTTTTGGTGGTACTCCTGCCAAAAATGCAATACCATACTCTTGCCAAAAATGCAATACCATACTCCTGCCTTAGCACTTTCTAGTGATCCTACTCTATTGCCATAGATATTTTTGAGCCAACTAAACTTGGGCTTTCATCATATATTGAACAAATACCAATTAGGTAGCACATTCTTCCCTCTCTTCTTCTCTTGGGGTCATATTTCCTTTTTAGAAGTTCAATGGTCACATTTCACTTTTTCTATGTCTTTTGTATTGGAGGTAGTCTAAATTTAGTTTTCTTTTAGGATTTTGACAGTTATCATGTTAGTTATGTTGTTAGAGGGCGTCCTTTAAATTTTTGAGAATTTATGTTTAATAAATCTTTACTTGCATATTATTAATATTTTATTATTTTTTGAATAATCTAATCCCTATAGAGACCACGAACCATGTTTCTTCAGGTTTTCCGCGCTACCTAAGAAGAAGGTAACCTTTAAATTCAACATGACATATGTCCAAGTACATAGTAAATCATTAGGCATAATTTTTATTTGTCCAAACAAATAAAATAAAAAACAATCACTTTTTGGGGCACACCATTTATGGGTATCACAATTATGAAACCTCATTTATCAAATACAAATTTGGACAATTTAATCACATGAAAATTAAGTTTCCCTTAATTTGCATGCCTATATAATTCACCTTTCTATGAACAAAACAATATTTATCAATATTCTCTAATTATTGATAATCCACACTAGCAAAATTTGTATCTACAAATTTCACACAACAAAATATATCATCCACAAAATTGGATCCATCAAGAGAAACCACAATCATTAGTTACCTCACATAATTATATCACATAGAGAAAACAAGACGAAAAAAACATGTTTTTAACCATTTGAGATTATATATCCTTGAATATATACCATAACCCCCTCTAATTATTACAGGCCAAGCCAATTTATTCCACCATGTTATCATAATGACCAAATTAAGTGCTATAAACCTGACGATCCAAGGCAAATTGCACACCACAATATTTCCAATAATAACCTACAAATATATGCATGAAATATCCAATATGTCTATCCATAATTGAACAAGCAAAACCAAGACCTCCAATGACCTTGAGCCACAAAAAGCACATTGCAACAAAGAGAAATATAAAAATGGGTGTTTTCCAAATGAGATGATGATGGGAAAATGTCAACCAAAATGAATTGAATTGATTTTATTTAAGAAAAAATCCACGATAACATGTTTTCTCTTATTTATCAAATAACAACAATGAAGAAGCATGAGGCCCTCCTAGCAGAGATGAAAGAAAGAGAAACCATTTGGCAAATCCCTCACTAAATAAACAAGACTTAGGATGTGACTATAATGAAGGAACTCACTAATAATATGTATGGCGCCTAAAAAACATGATGTGAACAAGATGACACCTCCCCCATCCCATTGTCAAATCAAGAATATCTACACTATAGAGCCAATTATTGCTCAAATAATTACGAAATAAATCATAAAAAAATGCAGAAAATACCTATGTTAAACTATTGAAACTCACAATTCAAATAAATGTACATGCGTATTAGTGGGTCAAAATCAATGGTACATATCCCCCTAAGTACATAATAAATTTTAAATCTAAGCAACAATAAAAATTTGATACATAGTTACAAACCACACTAAAAGGGCATATTGGAATTGAATAGACCATTGGATGAGAAGAATGGTATCTAATAAATCATTAATAAACCTGATTTTTTTTCTTTTTTCTTTCTTTTTTAAGGAGTATCAACAACTTGATACCATTCGATCATAACCACAATCTTGTTCCAATAATGCAACAAGGAAACATGTAGTTAAATAAAATGTTATTAGGACATGCACTATCTTAAAAATGGGCACAGAATAACACAAACAAACTTAAAAAGGGAGTATCTTTCCAATGAAAAATGATCATACTTGATGATGCTACACATGATCTTCCAATTATATATTTATACAAATCTCAAGTAAACCATCCTCCCAAGTGAGATTATGGACCCAAATAAATAGGCCACATTCCCAAAAGTTATTACAATAAATGATTGTTTAAACCATAATTAATGTCACAAAATATATTAATAACACAATATACATGGTGAAGGTAACCTATCAAGATTACATCACTCTCAACAAAATAGTACCTCTCACCGAGTGCCAAGGAAATATTGGAGCCCCTAAAAGGGTCTCAACAAGTTTGACACTAAAAGAGATTAAGACAATTTCACAAAATAATCTTCTCCTCCAAATATTGGCCTTAACACTTGCCAAACTGAAATTTGGTAATGGCCTTCTCTTCAAATCATATGGTTAAACTTTTTATATATGAAAAAAGAGAAAATATCAATAAAAAAATTTCTCTACTTCATTAAAAGACATTAAGAATAATTCAGTACTTTGAAAGACATTACACAAATTAGGATGAATTAAGTCACTAAAGTTGTTTAAATATGAAGCACCTCATCATTTTTATACACATTGATTGAAGTAAAACCCTTATACCACAACTGTAAATGGAGCCGTTAGTTTTGAATTGAGCCGCTTGTACCTCATACCTTCACAACGGTAAATGGAGCTGTTAGTTTCAAATTGATCCGTTAGTTTTCTGACAAATGGTGATTTCTCTGACATCCACTAAGCTTTTGTGACAATGAGTACCGACAAAGTGATACCGTTCGATCATCTGGGTAAACGTGTCCGGTGTCAGCGATTCATATGAGGAAATTTGGCACTATCCGTTGGTATTGGAAATTCTTTGAGCTTCTTAAGAGGTGATTCCACCAGCGAGCAGATCTGTGTCGCAATCATGCTCTGTATAAATAAATTTGATCAATGAGAACTTAAATATGTTGAATCCATTCTCTTCTTGCATCTTAGCGATGCAGAGAAATCAAATTGATATTCAGGCGGAGCAGGAGACGCACGAGGCTGATCGACGTAGTCCCTCTGATCATTCTGTCAAAGCTTTCACCGATAGGGCCGATGGTGGTTTGAATTTCCATGTTCAGGAGATCAGACAGACGACGTGGTTTGGATTTCAGAGGCACCTCCATAGTGCCGATGGTGGTTTGAAGCATTCAAGGGATGGTAGTCTGAATGTCCATGCTCAAGAGATCAGGAAGACGGCGTAGTTCAGACTTCACAGGAACTGCGACATATAAATGGATTGGTAAATTCAAGAACTCCCTCTTTCAAAAACCTTTCCGCAATTTCAATTACCACAGGTGGTTTGTGCAACCCACTTGCCTGAATTTCGATGGGTTTGTATGAAAATACTTTCACGCCCTCACAAGCCAATCTCTTCAGAAAATATCTCATGGGATCATAGATTATTTACCTGGTACTTTCCTGCTCTATTTATTTTCTGTTTAATTCATTCAGCAGGGAAATTCACCTCTCCGTCTGAAAAAATGCGTTCTCTGCTCAGCAACGGAATTGACCGCGATCTTGATTCAAATAGGTCTACGGCGTTCTCTCTGAAATGTATGGTTTTTTTGTGAAGAGATCTGTCCATGTGCTGTGTAGTGTTGTCTTCCTGTGTATTGTAGTGTTGTCTGCCCAGGGCCCAATACAACTTCATATGTTCAATACTATAAATTCCTAGGTCTATGATGGGTGCTCAAATATATAACAAATGGATGGCATGGGTCATGGCTTGTGAACATGCAAAAGGGATTCAACATTTCATGGGAAACGACAGATTGCAGAGTTGCACATCATATCGTTTTGTAAGGCTTCCATGACTCAAAAAATATAAAGGGTCCATATCGAAGATCATCTCTCTCGGTCACCATTTGTTTGGATTTTATTTCAAATCATAGAGAGGCACAACAAATTGGAAACTTAAAGAAATCCGAACAACTCATTGAACGCTAGTTTATATTTTTAACCAAGAAAGATTGGGCTATTGTTGGATCCCTCCGGGAATGTGCAGATCCTGGAGGCCAGAAAGCATGTGATTATGTGGCACATGGACTCCCAGCCCCGTGGACCCTTTCCTGTCCTATCCAAGAATCAAACCAATTTGAACACCAATCTCGAATACCTTTTTCAGTTTTTGTTATGAGAAAGAGAACGGGAGAAGCAAGTTCCAAATCTGTCGAGGTTCAGTGGGAGTATGCACAAATTCCTTCTCCCCTAAGAGGACTTACACAGGTATTTCTAAAATTCCTTTTTATCAGTTTAATAGATAATTTGAAGAAGAACCATTCAAGTAGACTTATTTATCTCTGTTCTGGTTTTGTTTTCGTTTTCTTGGTAAATATGGTATGCAGTAATTTATTCATTTTTTTATTTATGATATTCAAATTCTCATAAAGGTAGACAAAGTCATGATATGCAGATTCAGATATTTTAATTGAAAACTGACTGGAATACATGTAATAATGTTTTTTAGTTGGTTATTTTCTTTTAAATTTTATATATAAGAAAGTATCTGTTTCTTTCTCTGTTATTTGTAATTGGAAATCTAAAATTGAACTCTTTTAGCCATTTTTGCAAACTCACCCTTAGTTAAAAACAAAATCATTTACAAATTTTAAAAAAATTTAGGTTATTTTTGTCTCTGATTTATTTAACAAACGTTATTCCATTTAAAAAATGGTCAAATGTCTTTGTTCAAAAGGAAGTGGTATTACAGTCATAGTCTAAATAGTCTAGATCAAGTATGTTAGGTTGCTTATAGTTATATTCATATTATTAGTGTTTATATTAAGAACATATATAAAAGGGTTGAGCTTATTAATTTTATATTATTAATAGTTACTTATTTATATCTTTTTTAATATATTTATTAAAATAAATGGAATATGTTTAAAATTTGTATATTTTGAATTTGGTTTTAAAATATAAATGTTGGACTACTAGTTTAATTTTTTATATTATTTTTCTTAAAATAAAATGTGAGCATTGTACCATATTCACAATTTTGTCTCCTTAAAAAGGTAAATATAAAAAATATAGTTTTCAACCTAGGTACATTAATTTTAAAATTCAAAGTATAAGCATTAGATGTAGTATTGTATTTTATTGGTAGGTTTCAACCTATTCATCACAATCTTAATCTTTATATGCAATATTGCATTATATGAAGCATTATATTGGATTGTTACATTAAACTTTAGATCTAAAATTGTTTTGGTTATAGTTAAAATTAATTATTTCAAAAAAGATATTATTTAATATTAAATTTAACATTTTATTGAATTGATGATTTTCAACTATGTTAATTGCCATCTTAAACACTAAATGTAACACGTTTTTTATATGTGATATTTAAAGCTTATTGGGGGAGGGGGAGCCGGAGGGAGGGAGCAGGAATGAGAGGAAGAGAGCAGGAGGGGGAGAGCATGGGAGGGGGAGGGTGGGGAGGGGGATTGAAAGGGGGAGGAGAGGGAGCAAGGGAGTTGGAGGGCATGGGAGGATGGGGAATGAACAAGAGAGAGAGGGTGAGAGGAGAGAGAGAAGGGGGAGGGAGATAGATGGAGAGGGAGGGGGTTTCTTAGGGGTAAGATGGATTTTAGAGAGAGAGGGGGAGGGGGAAGGGGAGGGGGACAGGGATGGGGATGGGGACGGGGACGGGGACGGGGGGGGGGTGAGAGGGAAAGCGAGGGAGGGGGAGGGACGAGGGTAGGAGTGGGGAGAGGGAGATACGGGGAGGGGGTCAGAGGAGGGGGATGGAGGAGAGAGATTGGAAGATAGGAGAAGGGAGGGGGATGGGGAGGGGGGAGGGGGAGGGACGGGTGGGTGAGAGAGGGGGGGGTGAGAGGGGGAGAGAGGTAGGGAGAATGAGAGAGGGAGAGAGAGAGATGGAGGGAGAATGATGAGAGGGAGAGAGAGAGATGGAGGGGAGAACAAGAGGGAGAGAGAGAAAGAGCAAGAAAGAGAGAGAGTGGGAGGGATTCAGGAGGAGGGAGGGATTGACATTGGATTAGTGGGATAGGGAGAGTGAGAAGGAGAGAGTGGGGGAGGAGGGGAGAGGTAGGGGGGAGGGGTAGGAAGGAGAGAGAGCGGGAGAGAGGAGACAAGAGAGGGGGGAGAGGAGAGATGAGAGAGTGGGTGAGGGAGAGGGCAAGGGGGAGAGAGGGAGAGGGAGGGGGTTTGGTTAGAGGAAGGAGGGTGGTTAGGGATAGATATTTTGAGGCAGAGGTAGAGGGATATAGGGAAGGAGATATTGGAAGAGAGAGAAGGAGGGAGAGCAAGAGGGGGTGGGGTTGATAAGGGGTAGGAGGGCGGTAAGAGAGAGAGGGGGGAGGGGGATGGGGATGTGTAGGAAGAGGTAAATGGATAGGGAGGGCGATGGGGATGGGGATGGGGAGGGAGAGGTACATGGATAAAGAGGGCGATGGGGATGGGGAGGGAGAGATACATGGAGAGGGAGGGGAAGGGGGGGATATGGGGAGGGGGAGGGGAATGGGGGGATATGGGGAGGGGGAGGGGGATATTGAGGGAGGAAAAAGGGGGAGAGAGAAGGAGGGGGAGGGAGAGTTGAAGAGAGTAGGAGAGAGGGAGGTGTGGTGTGGGAAACTGAGGGGGAAGGGGAGAGTGAAGTAGGGGGGAGTAGAGAGAGAGGGGGGAAGGGGAAGGGGGGAGGGGGAGGTGGAGATAGGGGGAGAGAAGGTGGTAGAGATAAAGAATGAGGGAGTGGGAGCATGAGAGAGAGTGAGAAGAGGAAGGTGGAGGGAGGTAGAGATAGAGGGAGAGAGAGTGGGAGAGAGAGGGAGTGAGGGAGAGATAGGGAGGGAAAGTAGGAGGGGGGAGGGGGAGGACGAGAGAGAGAGAGAGAGAGAGAGAGAGAGATAATGTGTGGGAGAGATCAAGAGGGAGGGAGTGGGAGCAAAATAGTGGGAGTGGGGAGAGTGAGAGGGGGAGGGGGAGGGGGAATGGGAGGAAGGAGATGGAAATGAAGAGGAGAGAGGAGAGAGGGGGAGAGTAGAGAGGAGAGAGTGGGAGAGGGAGAGAGGGGGAGGGAGACTAAGGGAGAGAGAGAGGGATAGAGGAGAGAGAGGGAGAGAGAAGAGAGGAGAGAGTGGGGGGAGAGAGGGGGAGGTAGAGAGGGAGGGAGGGAGAGGGAGTGGGGTTGGTTAAGGGTAGCAATTTAGTTTGGAAGAGAGGGGAGGGCGATGGGGATGGGGGGGGATAGGTACATGGATATAGATTGGTTTTGGTGCGAGTGAGAGGGAGGGGGAAGGGGGGAGGGGAGGAAGGAGAGAGAGAGGGAGAGAGGAGAGAGGGGGAGAGTAGAGAGGAGAGAGTGGGAGAGGGAGAGAGGGGGGAGGGAGAGAGAGGGAGGGGGGAGAGGGAGGGGGTTTTGTTAAGGGTAGGAGGGTGGTTAGGGAGAGAGAGGGGGAGGGAGAGGTAGAGGAAGTTGGAGAGGGGTAAGGGGGAATTGGGAGGGGGAGAGAGAGGGAAGGGGAGGGGGGGAGAGAGAGGGAGGGGGGAGGGGGGCAGAGAGAGGGAGGGGGAGGGGGAGAGAGAGGGGGAGGGAGAGAGAGGCAGAGAGAGAAGGGGGAGGAGAGTGGGAGGTGAGGTTAAAGGGGAGGGGGTGGTTGTGGGAGAGGGAGGCGGAGGGGGAGGAAGGAGATATAGAAAGAGTGGAAGATATATAGAGAGTTTGAGGGAGAGAGCATGAGCAAAATTGTTGGAGAGGGAGAGTGGGAGGGACAAAGCTAGGTGGAGAGGGAGATTAAGAGAGGGATGGGGAGGGGGAATGGGAGAAAGGAGATGGAGATGAAGAGAGGAGAGAGGAGAGAGGGGGAGAGTAGAGAGGAGAGAGTGGGAGAGGGAGAGAGGGGGAGGGAGATTGAGGGAGAGGGAAAGGGATAGAGGAGAGAGAGGGAGAGAGAAGAGAGGAGAGAGTGGGGGGAAGAGAGGGGGAGGGAGAGAGGGAGGGAGGGAGAGGGAGTGGGGTTGGTTAAGGGTAGTAGTGTAGTTTGGAAGAGAGGGAGGGCGATGGGGATGTGGGGGAATAGGTACATGGATATAGATTGGGTTTAGTGCAAGTGAGAGGGAGGGGAAGGGGGGGAGGGGAGGAAGGAGAGAGAGAGGGAGAGAGGAGAGAGGGGGAGAGTAGAGAGGAGAGAGTGGGAGAGGGAGAGAGGGGGAGGGAGAGAGAGGGAGGGGGGAGAGGGAGGGGTTTTGTTAAGGGTAAGAGGGTGGTTAGGGAGAGAGAGGGGGGAGGGAGAGGTAGAGGGAGTTGGAGAGGGGTAAGGGGGGATTGGAGGGGGAGAGAGAGGGAGGGGGAGGGGGAGAGAGAGGGAGGGGGAGGGGGGAGAGAGAGGGGGAGAGAAAGTTGGAGAGTGGGAGGGGGGTGGAGGAAGAGCGAGGGGGATGGAGAGAGTGATGGATGGGGAGAGTGAGAGAGAAGGGGAGAGAGAGGGGGAGGGAGAGAGAGGGGAGAGAGAGAAAGGGGAGGAGAGTGGGAGGTGAGGTCGAAGGGGAGGGGGTGGTTGTGGGAAAGGGAGGCAAAGGGGGAGGAAGGAGATATAGAAAGAGTGGAAGATATATAGAGAGTCTGAGGGAGAGAGCATGAGCAAAATTATTGGAGAGGGAGAGTGGGAGGGACAGAGCTAGGTGGAGAGGGAGACTAAGAGAGGGATGGGGATGTGGAAGGGGAGGAAGGAGATAAAGAGGAAGAGAGGAGAGAGGAGAGAGGGGGGAGAGTAGAGAGGAGAGAGTGGGGAAAGGGAGAGAGGGGGAGGGAGAGAGATGGAGAGGTATAGTGAGGGGGAGAAAGAGGGGGTTTTGTTAAGGGTAGGGAGGGTGGTTAGGGAGAGAGAGGGTGAGGGAGAGGTAGAGGGAGATGGAGAGGGGTACGAGAGGAGAGGGAGGGGGGAGATAGGGGGAGGGGGAAGGGGGAGAGAGAAGGGAAGGGCAAGGGGAGGGTAGTGTGAGAGGGAGAGGGGGAGGTAGTGTGGGAGGGGGAGGGGGAGGGGGGAGGGGGGAAGAGTGAGGGGGAGTGTGAGAGTGATGCGGGGGGAGGGTGAGAGATAGGGGGAGAGGGAGGAGGAGGGAGAGATACGGGGCAAGAGGGATGGGGAGAAAGATGTTGATGTATTTGTAACTTTGGAATGTATTTCATATATGTATATTGTATTCCTATAGAGATGTTATTATTCCTCTATATGGAAGTGTCGTCATTTATATTGTAAGTGTCGTAACTTATACTTGATGGGTTATTAGACCACCTTGATGGGGTTGGCGCTATATAAGTCATGTGGGTTAAAGGATTATTAGACCACCCTAGTGGGGTCGGCCCTATCAGCATTATATTATGTGATTAAGTTGAGACTGACCTAGTAAGGTCATTAGGCAAGTCAAGTCATGTATAAATAGAGTGCAGGAGGCACTCTATTTGATCATTCATTTTCTCACTTATACACTCATTGGAGAGTGGCCCACTAGTGGAGGAGGAGAAGTTGCTGCTAGGAGACTACCTCTTATGCTTGGGTTTTGTATCATTGTTCTATCTATCTCTGAGGAAGTTATTGGGGTTTTTCACCTTATTGGTTTTCCCCAAGGAAACTCTGTGTGTTTATTGTCTCTTGTGATGCTTCTTGTGATTGATATGTTGTACATGTTATTCTCTCAGTAAAGATCCTAGATCATATTGAATTGATGCTCAAAAATTAACATGGTATTAGAGCTAACCTGAGAAGAAGACACTATGCAGTTGCGGAAGCTAGGGCTTCTTGTTTTTTGGGTTTCTCTCCACAGATCTTGAAAGACAGGAGGCTGGATTGACTCTTCTCAGCAAGGCACATCTTTTTGTCCAATCATAATTCAATTTTGAGCAATTTCAGTTTTGGCCCTAAAAATTAGATTTTCCACAAAAGTTGGAATTTCTGAAATCTAAGACCATGGATGGAAGCTCCTTGGAAAAATCAAAGTTTAGAGCTTTGGATCAAACTTTTTGGTTAGGTGAAGCTCCGAGAAAATCAAACCCTAGTTTGGGGTCCTATCGAGTGAACCTGAAAATTAGGGTTTCTGCAAACGTTGGAATTTCTGAAATCTGAGACTATGGCTGGAAGCTCCTCTAAAAAATCAAAGTTTAGAGACCAAGATCAAACCTTTTGAATGGGTGAAGCTCCGGAAAAATCAAACCCTAATTCAGGGTCCTCCGTAGTGAATTCAGAAGTTTGAAAAGCAAATTTGAGGGGTGAAACTTTGCTGTTTTCAAATTCTGAGTATGCCAGCTTGATCATCTCATCAAGGCGCATCTTTATATCCTTTCAGAAGTTTGAATTCAAAGTTTGAATTTTTAGGGTTTCTTTGACAAACCCTAATCCACCTCGAGACTCAGTTTTTCAGCAAATCATGTGGTTAAGACCTAATAACTTCTCTATTTCCATTTGAAGTACTTCTGAAGATGTCTCACCACACCAAGCTTGGGGATAAGCTTGAAGGGGATGATAACTTTCGAGCATGGAAGTATAGGAATGGGTTAATCCTAGAAGAAAATGAGTTGGACACTTACACAAGTGAAGAGGTTCCAGTTCTAGAGGGAGATGAGACTAAGGCTTCACACAAGAAGAACTTGGTCAAAGCCAAGAAGAATCATTGTTGATTCTATTAAGGACTATCTCATACCCCATGTGTCTTCCCTAAGGACACCTAAGGAGATGTTTGATTCCTTGACCAAGCTATTTGAGGGGAAGAACATAAATCGGAAGATGACATTGAGGAATCAACTAAAGAACATCTAGATCCAGAATGCAGAGACCATGCAGTCTTACTCTTCAAAGGTCTCCTAGATAAAAGAACAACTTGAAGATATAGAGAATTGAGAAGTGGTAATGGCCACTCTTAATGGCCTTCCTAGGTCATGGGATTCCTTCATCCAAGGAATTTGTGCTAGGAAGAAACTTATCTCTTTCAGCAGGATGTGAGAAGAATGCTCACAGGAAGAAGCTCAGATTATAGCTCGAGAAGAAAAGATGGGGAATGAAGATCAAGCTCTCACAACACATACCAAGGAGAGGACACTTTTCCTCAGATTATCTTAAGAACGAAAGGAACAACAACAACAACTATTACAAGCCACCTGACAGGTATGACTTACAGGTATGTTTTGAAATATGTTAATGATTAAGTTTATAATATGATTGTCTTCATGTTATTGAGTATAGTAAAAATCTTATTTAATTTTAGACTTGTCTTATCACCCTAGTAAAAGTATGAATGTATGATAGAAGACATTCATTGATTAGGGGTTATGACACTTATGATTGTATTATGATTGTACTAATGCACTGTGGTGTTGTGTGAGGAGAATGTTATCCGCTAACATGAAGGTACAAATCAAGTCCTAGATCAAGACCATAGTGACATAAAGACAAAGACTCATCCATAGTCATGGATCACATAGAGGTATGTATAATTTGGTTCTGCAATGGTTAACTTATGAGTTATGTAGGTCATTGAAGAGAACAAGAAAACATTGCTAGACATAACTAGCAGATATGATGACTAGGTATGTTTTTCCTATATCAAGTTAGAATCCTACCATATGTAAGGATCTTATATTTTTTGTATGATTGATAATGATTACACATGAAGTTACAAGTTTGAGAAATCTAGGGTTTATGCATATTATGTCTCTTACCTTGATTGATGATATGACTAACCAGAAGAGTTCTATGGTCAAATATGAATATGTATGAGTAAGAGAAGTCTTCCACAAAACTTTGAATGCTAATGCTTATTATCTGTGTTTGAAATGATCATGACTATACATGTTTAAGATTATTGTGTTTTGATAGTATTAAGATTATACTAATGAATGTATGATTAGGTATGAGATATCGAGGCTAACACAATGATGATACTAGTAAGCATGCATAGTGATCGAGGATTGATATAAGTTCAAGGATAGGTAATCCAGGAAGCAAAGATCAAGAGGGAGCGCACTCCAGTAGTTCCTGCAAGGAAGTAAAGATTGAGAGGGAGTCCAACCAACAAACAAACAAAGATAAGTATTTGAATTGTCATTACTTGTATATTTGATTGTTTAAATAATATTGTTGAATGATGTATATACTTATGTTCCTAGATTTAGGTTGTGTATCATGCATATTAGAATAATTGCATTAATGAACAATATACCACTAATATGCATGTAATGGGTAAGTGGCCTATGGCATTGTACAACATTCCATTGCTACTTATCTAGAATGAAACCTCTTTGCTAACATGTTGGGAGTTGTGCACACTATTAACAATGTTCTGGTAGAGATTGGAAGGCATCTAGAAAGTTATGGGATATGGATAAATGTTGTATTGAAGCATTGGCTAAATTAATTGCATGACTGTATGACATATTTCTTTATGTGTAAGAATTTGTTCTGAAAACTATGAGATGTTCCTAATCATGCAATTTAACTTGTCTTGTAGGAAATATCGTATACCATCGCCTACAAAAGAAGAACTACAACATTTACTCCAGCAACAAAGCTATCTATTGAAGAATCTGAAGTTCCCAGGATCCAGGATGAAGTAATGATCGAAGAGTACCAGTCTATCATGAAGAATGATGTTTGGGATGTGGTCCCAAGACCTGAAGAGAAGTCTGTTGTGACTTCCAAATGGATCTATAAGATCAAGCATGCTGCAGATGGCAACATAGAAAAATACAAAGTGAGATTTGTAGCTCATGGCTTCTCCCAGAAAGAGAGAGTAGATTATGAAGAGACTTTTGCTCCTGTAGCCAGATACACTTCCTTGCTTTGGCTGTAGTGATGAAATGGAAGATACACCAAATGGATGTCAAGACAAATTTCTTAAATGGTGTAGTCAAAGAGGAAGTGTATGTGGAGCAGCCACTTTGGTTTGAGGACACATGACAGAGGGACTAATGTGTGAAAACTAAAGAAATCCCTGTATGGTTTAAAATAGACACCCAAGACCTGGTACGACAGGATGGATAGCTTCCTATCCAGTTTGGGCTCTACTAAGAGTAAAGCAGATTCCAACCTTAACTACAAGGTTGAGGAAGGAAACCTCGTGATACTACTATTGCATGTGGATGACCTATTTGTTACAGGTGAGGATAGATTGATTGCCAATACGAAGAGGAAGCTTGCTGCCGAGTTGGAGATGAAGGACTTGGGGATGATGCAATACTTTCTAGGTATGGAGGTGTGGGAAAGTGCAGATGGAATCTTCCTTAGACAAGGGAAGTATGCAGTAGAGATCCTGAAGTGATTCAGGATGATGAACTGCAAGGCTATGGCCACACCTATGGAATCGAACCTGAAGCTTCTGTGTGATGCTTCATCTGATCCAGTTGATGTCACTGTGTATCGTCAGATGATTGGGTCCTTGATGTACCTGATGAACACTAGACCAGATGTTTGCTTTGCGGGTGAACACATTGAGCCAGTTCCTGACGGATCCCAAAGGTGTTCACTTGGTTGCTGTAAAGCATATTCTGAGGTACCTGAAGGGTACAATTAATTATGGGCTCAAGTATGATGCGAATCAAAATTTTAACCTGCAGGATTATGTTGATTCAGATTGGGCAGGCAATGCTGCAGATAGAAAGAGCACTTCTGGGTGTTGCTTCAATATGGGATCAGGTGTGATCTCTTGGTTTAGTAGGAAGAAGTCCTGCATAGCACTAAGTACAGCCGAGGCAGAGTATGTTGCAGCTTGTTCAGCTAGTTGTGAGGCAGTATGGCTCCGGAAGCTACTATCTGAGTTATTTGATCTCCCGTTGGAGTCTACTGGTATCTTTTGTGACAACCAGAGTTGTGTGAAGCTGTCTGAGAACCCAGTGTTCCATGACAGGTCGAAACACATTGAGATCACTTATCACTATATCAGGGATATGGTGCAGAGAGGAGCAGTGAAGCTCCTGTATGTTGTGACAGATGAGCAGGTTGCAGACATGTTGACGAAACCAATAGCCATAGTGAAGTTCGAATACTTCAGAGAGAGGCTTGGTGTTCTTCAAATTGTTGACACTTCAAGGAAGAAGTGATGGACACATTTACAGGATCCATTCCAAGCATGGTGAGAGGAGGATCCTTCCCATGGCCGTGGATGTAAGTGCTATGTGATGAAGCATCAGGACAATGCTCCAGTTTCTGCTTTGTATGATCAGTTGGATGCTTTGATCAATTTGATCATGTATTTGTATATGCATTATGTTGGATGCTTGATATGATCAGTTGGATCATGTATTTGTATATGCATCATGTTGGATGCTTGATATGTTCAGTTAGATCATGTATTTGTATATGCATCATGTTGGATGCTTGATATGATCAGGTAGATCATGTATTTATGTATGTATCAGGTGGAAACATTGTATGATCAGGTGGATCATGTATTTATGTATGTATCAGGTGGATACATTGTATGATCAGGTGGATCATGTATTTATGTATGTATCAGGTGGATACATTGTATGATCAGGTGGATCATGTATTTATGTATGTATCAGGTGGATACATTGTATGATCAGGTGGATCATGTATTTTATGTATGTATCAGGTGGATACATTTTATGATCAGGTGGATCATGTATTTATGTATGTATTAGGTGGATACATTGTATGATCAGGTAGATCATGTATTTATGTATGTATCAGGTGGATACATTGTATGATAAGGTGGATCATGTATGATGATATGTATTAGGTAGATACTTGGTATGCATTAGGTGGATGCATTGTATGATCAGGATTATCATGGATGACGAGCTTCAAGATGTTTCTCCAGATGATATGCATCAAGATGATGCCATGATGATGATCAGGTTGATCATGTGATGATGTACATCGGATGATGTATGGTGAGTATCAGGTTAATACTCTGTGGCCGTGGACAAGTTGTGCAGGTAGCATAGAAAAGATCCTTTAAAATTCGGATAGGTAGAGCGGTGTGCTCATAACAGCTTGGGGATGCTCTATCGAGATCCAGACAGGTAGAGTGATGTGCTCATAACATCCTGGGATGCTCTGAGAAGGTTTTTCTATGGTTTCGCATAGAAAAGATCCTTTAAAATATGGAAAGGTAGAGTAGTGTTCTCGTAACAACCTGGGATGCTCTATCAAGATCCAGACAGGTAGAGCAGTGTGCTCGTAACATCCTGGGATGCTCTGAGTAGGTTTTGAGAAAGTTCACATAGAAAATATCCTTTAAAATCTGGACAGGTAGAGCAGTTTGCTCGTAACAGCCTGAGATGCTCTATCGAGATCCAGACAGGTAGAGCGGTGTGCTTGTAACATCCTGGGATGCTCTGAGTAGGTTTTGTGAAGGTCAACATGTAAAAGATCCTATAGTCTGTGCTAGGTTTTGTTGATGCATGTAATCAGTCC